>JAQQSV010000092.1:64456-128700 GCA_028646515.1 Pseudochirops corinnae
GTGCTATAAGAAATGGGAAAGAGATGGACTTCATAATTACCTGGAGAGGATTATATGGACTGATGCTAAGTGAGAAGAGCAGAACCAGGCAAAACTTGTACACAATCACAGACACATCATATATATGATGACCAACCTTGATAAACTGGACTATCCTCAACAACACACAGCTAAAAGACAACTCTACAAGCCTCAGGATGGAAGGAGATATCTAAACTCAGAGAAAGATCTAAATGGAGATTGAAGCAAAACACACTATCGTTCTTTTTCATGTTTGGTTTTGCTTTTTTTTTCCCTGTGATCACTCATTGGTTACAACCCTTCTATATAACCAAACTGTTGTACAATGTGAAAGTATTTGCAGATCCTATACATGATTGCACGCCACCATGGGGAGGGGGGGAAGGGAGGGGAGAAAATCTGAAACTCAAGTGATTGTGGAACTGAATCTAGTAAACTAAAAGTAAATAAACAAGTCATTCAAAAAAAAAAGATAGTTCAACCATTCTATGAATAATAATTCTCTCTACTAATTTATCCAAACCTAAAAAAAAAATTAAATTATTTTGCACGTCAGTCATTCCCAGTGGTATCAATATGACTTAATTTAGATAGAGAGATTATACTTATAATTCTCATTCTTGCAATCTATAAACCTTTTTACCTTTATGCTATGTTTTAAGTGTTTTCCATCAAGTTCTGTTTTACCAATAAAGGGTCAAATATCACAGTTATCCTAATAGGAAAAAAACACATCCCATTTTAAATGAGACAGCTTTATAATTTTGTTTAGGGCAAACTCAGTCAAATCAAATCTGAATTTTCAGTTATAAACAGTGCCATATAGAATCTTTAGTTTCCTAAGGGACACTATAGCCAGCACTACAAATTCTAGATGCCACTACCTTTAGTAAGTCTGCTACCAAAGATTAACATGGCGGTCTTGAATGGTTTTTAGGATGCATTCTCAGCTCTTCTAAAACATCACTGCTGTTACATAGTAATGAAATTATGACTATATTCCCCAAATAAAGATTAGAATATATCTTCTATTGTTCCTTGAAAGATAGAATTTTAGTAAATTTCATTTAAATAATTCTATGCTGCAAATTTATTTCTGTATTCACCACTTTGCAAATGTTGTAATTGAATATAATACTGTAACTTTTAAATTGTGCTACATGATTCTAGGGGGCAGGTAGTTGGCATAGTGGATAGAATGTCAGACCTGGAGTCAGGAAGACTTATCTTACTGAGTTCAAATGTGGCCTCACACATTTACTGGCTATGTGACCCTGGGCAGGTCATTTAACCTTTTTGCCTCAGTTTCCTCATCTGGAAAATGAGCTGGAGAAGAAAATGGCAAACCACTCTAGTATCTTTGCCAAGAAAACCCCAAGTGGGATCACAAAGAGTTAGATACAACTGAAAATAACTGAACAAAAACATGATTCTGTCTATTTTTCCACATCAACAAAAATATCAGAATAGCTGAAATAAAACCCAGAGAGCATGATGATGTGATTTAGGGTTGCAGGGACCCCAAAACTATCAAGGTCTAGGGCAAAGTCATCTGGAAAGAATTTTTGGACTCAAGCAGTCTTCCAGTAATGTGGCAAAAGTTTATTGTAACGATAGTAAAGCAGGTGGAGCTCCTTAGGGAACTTGCAGCTTAATTGAGGTGATGCTGAAGCTTATATAGAAAAAGTTCAGTGAGTGGTGTACCAAGTATGCTAATTAGATGGCTACTAATTAGATTGGCATCACAGAGTGGTCAGCTCTCAAAGAAACATACAGTTTCTGTACCTTGGGCGCAGGTGTCATTCACTACTGAGAACCTTGGGTGGGGAAAGGGAGGAGCTTCTAGGGCTGTGTTTTTGGTCTGTTTGCATCGGTAACAAGATGGCCTCAGGAGTTGACATCTGTAGCGTGACCTCTGGATTGTATATGTAACTGTGGGAATCCGTACCTGATAGTCCTGCTGGTGTAAGGTAATCCGATTTATACAAGGGAAATTCCACAGAAGTCAGCTTGTTCTTGTAATGGAGAGAGATAGTCTGCCTCACTGGGGCCCACTCATGAATTATTGCCAGAGACAGGGTCTTTGAGCCGGGGAGAGGTCTTAGGGCTTGGAGTCCAAGCATCCCATTAATGAGCTAATTAAAACAAGCATTTCTGCAAATAATATACACAATTTTACAGGCATAGAAATCTTGCCATTCTCCCTTTATCTCAATAAGATCCAAAATTTCCATATACTTTCTTTTTCTTCCTGTGGACTTAGATTCTAGCCCTAACCACTTCTCTTTCCACGTTGAACCTTCTCTACTTTCTCAGTCCCTCACATCTTTATATTTTTCAGTTGTGTTTACCTCTTCATGACCCCATTTTGAGTTTTCTTGGCACTAGAGTGGTTTACCATTTCCTTCTCCAGATCATTTTACAGATGAGGCACTGAGACAGACAGGGTTAAGTGACTTGCCCTGGGTCATATAGTTATTAAGTGTCTGAGGGACAGATTGAATTCACAAAGGTGAGTCTTCCTGACTCTATTCACTGTGCCACATAGCAGCGCTCCCTCTAGATGCGTAAATGCTCTACATCTTTATATTTCCCAATCATATCCCAAACCTATTCTCAGAACTAGTTTTCCATACTCCACTGAATCTTTCCTTTGCAAAATAACACAAATATTCTTATTGCAAAACTTTTACTCTTTCCTCTTTGGAATTGAAAGAGAAAACATCTCCCCAGAAAAAGTAAATTTAGAGATTAATGAAACAATTACAAGATTGTGATTGTGTAAATAGAGGATGTATCCTCAATCTACATAAACTCACTGATTCTATCTTGACAAAGCCTCTCCTCAAGATTTCCTGCCCCACCAGTATATTTTAATGGGAGTGAGCCGAGGCCTCCTGCCCCAGATACCTGATCTTTCATTTCCTGAGACCTCATTTTTTTCTTTTCCAATTTGGGAGTTTTAAAGAGCTTGAAGAGCAAAGTCTATTCCAATTCCTTTTAGGTGACTTTGCTTCTAATTTACCTAGGCAATTAAATCATTAACAGAAAAAAACATAATGGTAAATTTCTTCTAAAAATTAAAATTTTCTTAATTTAATTCTCAATTTAAACTAGGTTCTTTGTAAGAAAAGTTAATAAAATTTGGTGGTAGTTAAACGCCAGATAAGACTTGTAGAAGCTGCAAACCCGTTTTGGAGGTTTTTCCCCCTCTTTTTTTTTCTTTTCTTTTCTCTGGAGAATTAGCTAGGAAAATTTCTCCTAAATTTTCTTTAGACTCACCTGAGATTGGCTTCAGTGCTATTTAAGAGCTGCGCATTTTCTGTCATTCTCTAAGGAGAAGAGAATGATAGAAAGTATGCTGTTTGTGTGAAAATTTCATAAAACTTCTTTAAAAAAAAGTCCTAGGGAACTACAACCCCACAAACCCACTAAAACATTTCAGCATTTATGAAAAACATTCAGACTTTCATATTCATAATTTGGGGGCTTGCATGGTAAACAGATTTCCTTTCAGTTCACAAATTTAGCATCTAATTAGTTTTATACATTTCTGCAAAGGGGAAAAGATCTTTCCATCTTAGCTTATTTCTCTCACTTTGCATTCTCAGCGTGGCCAGAATTAGGGACACAAAGAGGAGATTATATCTTTTTGAAAGCTTAGAAAATTTCAACTGAGAAAGTCCCCAGTTTTTTCTCATGTGTGCTTAAAACTTATCTCCCACTGAAACTTTAATCAAAGGGTTAGTGAAGTCCTTGTTTGTTTGGGGTTTCTTGAGGGTAAGCTTAGAATTAGAATTGTCTTAATTATAAAGAGACCTTGGAGAGCTAATTTGGGTATAAAGCTTCAATGATTAAGTGTAGGCAGTTTTCAAATTCAAAAGTCTCTCCAGAGTCAAAAATATCTAGTCTCAGAAGTTAACCTGGCCCAGACCTTTATACAAAGATACTGGAACCAAGTTTTAGATAGATTGGTTTCTTTGAAGGGAATTTTCTCCCATTTGGCCAGGAGGCAGCCCAGAGGGGCATCTCTAGAAGGGGAGTAGATTTAACCAAGAATAATTTAGCTTCTGAAGCTACAGGCATTTTGACACAAAGCAGAATGACCAGTGTTATAAGGAACCGAGGGATCCCAAAATAATCACGCAAGTCAGACTCCAGACATCAGATTTGTATCATTAGTGATAGACATCCTTATTGACCACTTGAAATTTATTTCAGACCAAACTAGACAAGACGACCCAGGAATTTGGTCAGGGAGGATTGCCAAAACAGCACTGTAACTACAGATGACAGGCAATCAGATAGGAGAGTCTCTTGTTCATTTGAGTGCAGAAAATTAGGTGAAAGGGCACACAACTTGGGTGAATCCTGGTCCCTTCCCAGGTATTCACCCAGAAAAATGGAGGGGAGAGGAAGTCTTCCTGTTAAGGCTCCAAAGTTGAGAAACTCTGAGCGCTTGCTTTGGACTCCTGAATCACAGTGTCAGGCGCGTCAGAAAAACCAGGGTGGCTAACAGACTGGTACCTCCGGGGGTTTTATGTCTAATAGATTATTCAGGTACAAGAGACAGACAGACAGATAATGGAAGTAAGCCCAAGAACATTAACCTGCCTCTGAAATTTTCTGATAGGACAGCAACTTTACCAGTCAGTGGATTTTTCCTGCCCTTACATCTTCTAGGTGAAATCTACTTTGTGCTGCTAGAGAATTAGTGGCGAGGAAAACTGACCCATCTGGAGTTGCCGGTGATGTTTTAAAAGATTGTCCACGGATCCATTGAGAGGCTTTGCTACCAGTCATAATTTCAGCAGTACAAAGATAGGGAAAAACCAGTTTATTGTGCTCACAAAGCTGGTAACACTGTATGCAAAAATCAGAGAGCCCGGAACGTCACTTTCCGCAGGCTTATGTAAAATTTTGATTACTTAGGCAGGATTAAGTATGGGGAATTCTACAGAAAGCAGAAGGGGAAGGTAAGGATTTACATATCAAAGAACAAGGGGCTGGAGACTGCATCTATCTTAGTAAAACAGAAAGCTAGTCAGCAAACAACTGGGCTGTAACTGCCATCTCAAACTGGAATTTGCAAATAGAGTAGGAACTAACCAGATAACACTGGGCTTATAGTGGATGTCCGAGCTGGGTTTTTCAGACTCTGGCTAGTTATAAGACCTGCTCATGTTAAGTAAAAGATGCCAAGAAAGTTAAGACGAAAGTTAAAAAAGCAAAAAGGTTACCATGAAGTAGCGAGGGCTCAGTTGAAATTAAATACGATGAATTTATAAGGGACCTCATTGCATGGCTCTGTGACTCTGTCCTCCCTTGGTATTCATCAGTACACAAGCAGGAACACAGAAGGCAGAGGGCAGGGGTAACCAAGGCCTGGGATTTGGCAAGACGGGAGCAGCGAGAAGACAAAGAGAGAGGGTGATTCCAGGGCAGAGGTAAGTGTAAAGTCCAGCTCCTCAGCTCTTCCCTCACTGACAGGCATTAAACTCCTGAGGGCACCTGTTTGGAACCTCTTTGTTCAGGCCACACACACCACCCCCTGCCATGCCCCTCTTCTGCCTTATTCTGTACCTCAAAAAAATGTGATCAACACTTTGAAGGGAAACTTGCAAAGGACTGATGAACTGGAGGGAGGAGAGGGGAGGAGAGGGAACAAGCGTTTATTAAGCACCTACTGTGTACTGAGTGCTTTACAAATATTATCCCATTGGAAGACTGGGAAGGCATGGATTAGAGAGCGGTGGAATGCCTGAAAGTCATCCTAAAATTGGGATTAGGATTAGGAGCAGTGAAGCAGAGGGAGATATGGAAGGGCAGGATATTATAGTCAGAGTTCTGGATAATGGAGCTCAGACAGTGTGGATGATGGGGGCACCCCACGTAGGGCCTTTCCTCTGTTGCTGAGGTAGTGAAGGGGCACATCTTACCAATTTGTGAAATGGATGGATTGGCCAGAATATTTGAGGGGACATCACTGTGTACATTGTAGTCCCCAAGTATAAGGTCAGGAGTTGGGATAAGGAGGAAGGTAGTAAAAATAATTTCCCCAAATAAATAAACAAACAAACAAGCCCCCAGAAATCAAGGGAGACATTTCATTACGGAAAAACTAGCAGGAGGATGGGGGAGGCATGGTGTAGAAAGAGAAAAAGAAACAAGTTTTTGCAGGGCGAGTGAGGGACAGGAAAAATGTTCCTCAGCCTGCATTCCCGTGAGGGTGAGAGCCTGGGTTCAGAGGCCTGGTAGGAAGCAGCAGCTGTGGTCTTGACAGGATGGGTGGGAAGGACTTCAGAGTAATGCTGTCCTGGTTCTATAGACGGGGAGCCTAAATCCTGCCGAGAAGATCCGCGAGTCTGTTCCTCTTCTTAGCCCAGTGCGGGGGGCACGTGAGGACAGGGGTGTCCCCCCTGGGGAGAGTGGAGGCCGGGGAGTCAGTGTCTTCTCGGGGAAGCTTTCCCTAAGAGGGCTGTTCTGTGAATAAATCGCGGCCACTGGACACCTGGTGTGCGTGAGGGGAGAACGTGGTGACTGAGCAAGCAGGCCTTCTGCGCGGGGAGCACCAGGTGTGTAGTGGAAGCAACTATTTATGCGCATGGGTTACTCACAAACGGGAGCGCCGCGGCGGCCTGCGCGCACTGGGTGTTTCTTTGAACACTGTACGAAGTCGGCGAGTGTTTATTCTGGAGAAAAGCATCGAACCTGGCATCAAAAGACCCAGGTTCGGATTCTTTGCCACTGGCCTGTGACTGGGGCCTCGATTCCCTCATCTCTCAAGTCTCATCACAATATTTGCATTCCCTGCTCCCTCAGGCTGCCGTGAAGGTAGGTCAGAAGGGAGCTACAGCAGACTTCAGTGTGAGGGCACTCTTGAGAATAGACAGGCGGACCCATAGTAGTCATAGGCAGCATCCCCCTTCCAGCCGCCATACTTAAATCTAAACTGAGAAAGCTTTCTCAGGTAGTCCGATCCCGGACCAGAACCTTTCAGCGCCAGCGATGTATATACCAGGTTTCCTCCATGCAGTCTAACGTTGCCTATTTCTGCGCCTTTGCCTGGCTGGGTGTGGTAACCTGGAATGACACCTACATCTTACCTATTTTTAGGAACTTGTTTTCTGGAGCTCAGAATCTACTCTATTTTAGGTTTGCTACTAGCAGATCTGCAGCCTCTTAATTTCAGTTTAAGATCCCTTCTGCCCTCTTACTATCATTAACATTCTAGGAAAAAATGAAATTTTAAAGAAATTGGGATAATTCTCTTACAAACTTTTCTATACCAACAGTTCTATTTGTGTACTCTTTTATCTCTGAAAGACTGACAGTCCTAATATATTTCGAAGCCCTAGATAGGTGAACACCTCTGTTCAAGCCCTTTAAAATGAAGTTGATTTAAATCTCCCAGGGTTTTCAAAAGGAAGGAAGAAGGAAGGGAGGGAAGGAAGGAAGAAAAGAAGGAAGGAAGGAAGAAAGAAAGGTGAGAAGGAAGGAAGGAAGAAAAAATGTCATTTTCGTCAGTTGTTGAATGAATATAAATTTCCTTTGATTTTAAATAAAGTTCTATAACTTTTCTTCCACTTAGAAGCCAAAAATAGAAACAACCTAACCTATTTATTATTATGTTATCCACAACCCTAAAAGCTTGGTTTTCTGGTTTCCTGCAGTAAACTACTTTTAGCAAAATTCAAACCAGGAAAAAGGTTGCTACGGGTGATAGCCCTATTTGCTCAATTTATCTACATTCTCTGGACATGCACCAGCTGCCTTCTCATAACTTGTGTGCTAACAAAGGGGCCAGACGGATGTATTTTTTGTTCTCCCGACTTTGCCACTGCATCTCCACTTGTATATCATTAAAATGTAAGCTCCTTGAGAGCAGTGATGCTGTTTGTTTTTGTTTGAGTGTATCTCTCCAGCACTTAGAACAGGCCCTAGAACAGGGGTGGGGAACCTACAACCTTGAGGCCATATGTGTGACCTTCTAGGTCCTTGGGTGTGACCTTGTGACTGAGTCCAAGTTTTACAGAACAGATTCTTTTATTAAAGGGATTTGTTCTGTGAAGTTTAGATTCAGTCAAATTCAACTGCATGTGGCCTTGAGGCCACAGGTTCCCTCCTCCTGGCCTAGAACGTAGTAAATGCTTAATAAATGCTTGTTGTCCTGTGTCAATTTGACTTAATAAATCCTGCAAGCAGAAGAGAGAACTGAATTATGGTCCAAGTAGCTGAGTTCTCTCTATATTGTTCAGAATTAATTGTGTACCGATAACCTGAATTCTCCAAAATATTAGTTTATATTATTTAAGAATATGAGGAAATATGTAGTACATTTCAGATTAATGTTGTAAATGGACAAACTTTTAAAATATATATATATATATATATATACTTAAACTAGCAAATCTCAAATAAACAAGTCAGAATTTTGGCCCCATAGAGATTTGGAATAAAATTCATCTTTGAAATCTACTTTGAGCTGTTGTATAAACAGTTAATATTCGCTGTTATTAGATATTTTTATATAACTCTGAAAATACTAGTTAGGAGCCAGATTTGAAGCCAAGAACATCTGGTTTCTCACCTCAGACACTTAGCTATGCAGCCCTGTGACAGTCACTTAACCTCTCATGTTAACATTATTTGTGTCTCTAAACATTCCCTAATGAAGAGTGTGTGGCAGTGTCTGTGTGTGTGTGCACGTATGCATGCACATGCACGCACTGTGGGATTTCTATTGAGGATACCACCATCCTCTCAGTCACCACTCTTTCTGGTCCCTCTCTGGCCACCCTCCTCCCATGCCCAGTCAGTTGGCAGGTTTCACTGATTCTCCCACCTCGGAGTCTCTGGAATCTTTCTCTTCTCTCTGCTTGCTCAGCCAGCATCCTAATCCAGGTCTTCATTCCCTTAAACCTGGGTGATTGCAGTCGCTTTCTAAGTGTCCGCTCTGAGTCTCCTTTCGTTTATATATCTACCAGATTAATATTCCTAAAACATGTCTGACCATGTGTAATGGGAATTTGAAGATCTTCCCTGCCCCTTAATAGACCTAGGGGGGAGTCTGAAGACCTCCCCTGCTTTGAAAGTATGCAAAACGGAAGTCAGGAGCGAGATTATGGTTAGACAAGTAACTCTAAGGATCAACCGCATAGAGAGGCCTTAAATTCTGCCCTAATTGGGGCATCCACTTTGGATGTGCACAGAGTAATAGAAACATGGATCTTAGAGCTGCAGCTTTGGGTTTTTTTTCCCATTACTTAGAATATTTTTCTTTTATGATATCTTCTGTTAAACAATGGGTTGGGTTTGTTGTTGTTTTTTAATCCTGGAGTTTACTTGTTTTATTCTTTAAATTGTGCGTAGTCTTCTGGGGACTTCAATAACCTTTCAGTTTCTGTTAGATTTAAAGAGAAGAAATCGACCACTGTTGATGGAGTAATTATGGTACTTTTTCATTTTTACAATTGTTTTGAAAAATCTTAGCTATTTGCAAGGAGAGGGAAAGAAGACGCAGACACCTACTAAATAAATAAACATATTTGGGGATTCTTTAATATTTTCGAAATAGTTTTTTCCTCTCTTAAGAACTGAAGTAAGAAGGGAAAAAAATACCACTTAAGGAACACAAGAAGTATGGGATTTCTTCTTGTGCCTCTGAGAGAGCCTGATCATGCCAGTGTTATTCTCCTGTTTTATAGATGAGGAAACTTGATTTAGCAGTGTTGGGACTTACCTAGGGTCACATGTCTCCCTGCATTTTCAGCTGGGAACACAAGTCTCTTCGTTTCCCGGTGCTCTTTCCATTACACTGGCTTTACATTCTGTCTCCCTGAAAATAAGAATCAAGTCTGTTGTAATAAACTGCTTAGAAGACCTGTGGAGGAAACCTTCTAAGCGGAAAGAATCCAATTGAAGTAAATTTTAAGTCAATTTTCCAGGCATTTACCAACCTAGATATGTTTAGTTGTTGTTTTTCTCATTTGCCTGAGGTGTGTGGGCTCCTGTTTGTTTACAAGGCTGTAGCATCAGTGTAAGCCTTGAACAGCCAATGAGTCAGTTCAGGGAAACAAAGCGTAGAAATAAGTGAGCAGCCTTGAAAGGCTTAAAGGGTAGGGTGTGATGACGCAGATTCTCTGAAATGTTTGGTTCAGGGGTAGCACTGGGTATTTAAAGTCACTTCCATCTCCATAAATCTGTGATTCACTGAAAGCAGTTTACATTGGGAAGGATAACCATGAATAAGAGGATTAGGGCCTCAAAAACTCAGCAGTAATGGTATACTTTTGCATCTGGTTTTATTCCGTAACGGAGGATAGGTCAACAGCCCCTTTCTTATGCTAGTCAAGGATTTTTCTTATTAAGCACAAGACATATAGTATCATAGAAAAACTGTCTGCCCTTTGATTGTACCTGGATTTCACATAGGGCCCTTTATTACTGTAATGGGTTGCCTGATCATTCCATCAGCCCTTGAGCAGCATTTTGGACAAATAAAAAGGCTCATGAGATAATTTATTCCCTGGGCCAGGGGAGAGATAAATAAGCCTGTTTAGGTGGTGATAGCAGGATGGTTTAGCGAATTAGAAGTCCTTAATTACTATGCTTCAAGCAACAACTTAATTTGCTTCAATCTGTTTCATTAGCTCTCCAATAGCATTCTTATGACATATCTGGTGGCGATTTTGACGCTTGTCATCTCCCGATTTTCATAATTAAAATGCCTGTTGTTAAATAGTCACATGTGTACTCATTAGGCTGAGTGCTGTGTAAATACCTAGTCTTTTGCCCTCTAAAAGCTTTATATGGCGATTATTTCCGAAGAGGATGATGTGTTTCTACAATGTACTTGATCAAAAACTTCATTACAACAAAAATAAGATAGAAGGCATGAGAATACTTTTGAGGATGTCATTCAATTGGGAGACTGTGGTATGAAAAATCAGTAAGAAGTAGAGATCAAAAATGCTAGAAAAGTAAAAAAAATATGGATCTGAGAATCTCAGAGTAAAAGGAAGGGGAAGAATTGAATTAAAGTTCTGAGAGCTAGAGGAAGAGATCTAACCCAGAGTTTTCCAGACCATGGGGAACATAACCATGGGGAGACCCAAGACCTTGGAGGGAGAGGTAAAACAAAGGTCGAAACTATTGTATGGTTTCCTGTAATATAACAATCCCATAAATATATTTTTTCAGTAGAAAGTTCAAATCAAAATCAAAAGAAACAAAATGAACATGATAAATTCCCCCCAAATGATAGTAAATATATTACATTGCATATGTTAATTTTTGTGTTGTCAAATATTGAGGCAGGCATAATCTACCACCATCACCATTGATTCATCCTGTCTTATGATACAGATAAATGTTATTATTATGTGGCTTTCTTCACTTGCATTTTGAATGTAACATGTATAAACTTGAATTTTAAAATTTTTATGTGGAAGTTAAAAGTACAATAATATCTGTTAAATTTCTCATTGTTGTTCATTAGTATGCCTAATGCATACTAAATTTTTCCCAAAACTGCAACTCATGCATATATTTATATATCATTTTAAAATGTCAGCAACCAAATTGAAGTTAAATTTTGTCCATTTTTTTGTCGTCCCTAATTCTTTAAGAAAAATAGTATCACTTCATGTTGAATAAATTCATTGCCAATTTTAAGGAAAAATGCTTTGGTGGAAATTGAGCATTATGCAAATAGCTTCTAATGCTTCCACTTGTAGATAATACAATGGGAAAAAATTGCCCATGTCTGATGATCTCTGTGATCAGTTAACTAAAAAACTAAAATCTTTCTGTTATGCATTCCAAATGACTCAAGAAAAAAATGTAGTTAAAGGTGCTTATTTGATTATATTTGTAGGATATCAAAATTGATAATTGATCATCAAAATTAATGTTAGGAAGATTTGAAATTGAAGTTTAAAAATGTTATTTTATAACCCTAATAATAGCAATTCCACAGCAAGAGAAATTTTCAATGTAATTGGCAGATTTTTTATGAAAATTATATAATATGGGAAAGTTGTATTTGAGAAAAGATGGGCTTGATCCCCAAAGAAATGACTGTATAAGGAATAATAAAGAATGCCATATGAAAGAAAGATTTAACAAAACCAAAGAGAAACATAGTTGAACTCCCCCATCTAGTTGGCTACTGCCCTCAAATAAGGCCTGAAGGTTATGGACAAGCTAAAATCAGTGATCACCCTGTCTGGACCAAGGCTAGGAGGTGAACTGAGACATTAAAAGGACCTGAGTCTAGCAACCCCTTCCAAGATTGCAGGAGGGGACAAAGCCTGACCTTGGCAAAGAGGTTTAATCCAGGAATTGAGACTGTTGATATAATTAAACAGAAGAAAACTCCAAACACAATGAAGAAATATCTTGGATTAAGAGAATCCCAAGATAAAATCCCAGAAGAAAACTCCCACAAAATGAATTGACCACAAGGATTCCAAGAGTTGAGGAGATTAATAAAGGAAGAGTTGAAACAAGAGATAAAGATTAAAATTAGGAAGAGAATAAATATATTTGAACAGAAAATAGAAAATCTCATTCAAGTTTTGGACACTCTGAAAAATAGAATGGAACAAACAGTGTTCAATAGTTCAGTGACACAAATAATATTGGAACAAAGTGAAAAGGCTGGAAAATTAGAAGAACACGGAAACATTTGCTATAAAAAGCCCAGCTGACCTAGAAAACAGAATGAGAAGAAATAATTTAAGAATCATTAAAATTCTTGAAAATCATGACCAAACAAAAAAACCTAGATACCATATTTCAAGAAACCATTTTTTTAAATGCCCAGAACTGTTAGAAGCAGAAAGTAAAGTAAAAATAGAAAGACTACGCAGATCAAAAAGCAAATTGAGCATAGCCAGAAGTGTCATAATCAAAATAGGTCAGAGCATTGTATTGGAGTCCGCAAGAATGAAACCCAGTCAATACTAGGACGAAACAAAGGTCTACAAGCACTAGGTAAAAACAGGGTGCCTCCCTCAATTTGAATGCATTGCCTATTTTACAGACACTTGGATCAAGAAATGTAAATTAGGATGTTCCTTAGGTGAGTGGCAGCAGCTTCTTCGAGTCGGCAAGATGGCGCTGTTCATACTGCTACACCCAGTGCTTCAGCTCTTCTGATGGCTGACCCTACCATTCTGGTGCTACTAGTACTTCTCTGCTGCTGCTGTCCTACTGGGGAGGAAATTGCCACTACTCTGCCTCAGGCTCCACATGCAGAGGGAAGCCAGCAATCTTTGCATCTCTTGATGACCAGGAAGTTGAGATCTTATCATTCTTCAGTGCCATTGTCATGGTGAAAAACCCTAGACTGAGCACTGTGAAGCAACACATAGATAGCATCTTCATGTTCAGTAAAATGTCTGATGGGATTCTCCTCCTCTGCCCAGAGGACCTGCACAGCCCTCATCTATATTATATTCTGTATAGTGTTCCTGTTACCTGTAACTGACCCCTCCACCTTAACCCCAGGACAACCAGTTCTTCAAGGACAAGACAGTTGACAAAGAATTGGAATGAGATCCACAGTTCACAGGGACTGTGGAGTTCTTTACCAATTGGTCTAATGAGTGATAATCATTTGCACCTATCTTTGCTGTCTTTTCCCTCAAGTAGAGTTGTACAGGAGTGAGTTTGGAGAAGAAGGATGTATGGGGCCCCGGGAGGTCCTCCTTTGTTCCTTCCCTGGCTGTGCTTCTAACCTGCTGGCCTTCAGCACCGTGCCTCTGCTGCCATCTCATCCTGGAGGCTTCCTCCATGCCTAAGGTTTCCTCACCCTGGAAATCCATCTACAGTGCTCTCCTTTCTTGCCTTGGTGAGTTTCTCCTGGAACCCCGTAAGGCCAGCTTTAATTTCCCTCCTGCCTTCTGGAATTCCATCACCACGACCCCACGTAGGATACTTTCTCTCTCCCTTTTGTATGTTGTTCTCCCCCATTAGGATATAAGCTCCTAGAGGTGAGGAATCTTCTTTTTGCTTGTGCTTGTATCCCCAGGTCTTAGTACATAACGTCTGGCACACGGCAAACCTTTCGTAAGGGCTTGTTGTTAGCCACCTTCACAGTGAGTGTGGCACCCCTCACCAAGCAACAGTGAGGGATCCAGCAGCCCTAGACGAACAAGCGAGGCGGGGCTGCTTCCTGGACATTCGTGAGGACATTTCGACCTTTTGAGTTCAGCCTGAGTGGCCAGGCCCTAAAACACAGTCAGATGGTGAAAGCTAGCAGGACCAATGGGAGCCCTGCCCCATATGTCCCTCACTCTTCCCGGATTGCCTTTTCAAACCCTGCCCTTGGTAAGACTCTCCATTAATCGCTGCCTTTCGGTAGTTATATGTCTTCCTATTTGGCCCAAGTCTGTTAAGGAAGGAATTGATGAAAACATACAGGAGAATGCTTTTCCTGGCCAAGCACTTGCCCCCATTTTAGTTAACCATTTCATTAAAGAGAAGAAAAATCAATTCTTTATCTTGAAGGGAGGAAGTTTCCTTCTAAATGTGAATTTTTTGTTTTTTATACTAACTTTGGGCCAACGAAAACAGAGAAAATATTCGCACGTCTTTACCGTCCTGTATTTTCAGAGTTCCTTCTAGAGAGCAAAAGTGTGGCCCTTCAGACCCAAAGAGATTTTATAGGTCCAAGAGGCCTATAAACCAGATCTCCCAGATTAGTGACCTCCCTTCTCTATGCCTTTGTGGCCTTTCTTATTGCAGTTTAGCCTTGGGAAACAGTGTGAGTTTAACAATCAATTTACAACAGACTCTTTAACTTTTGGGGAGTGGGGAAAGATGGGTATAAGTTGCTTTTGAGGAGATGGTTCTTGAGTTTCAACACTACTTTCCTTCACCACATGGGAAGGGAGGGCTGGGGGCATGTAAAGTGTCCCCCTGTGTGTTAGGGACTGAAGGGGAGAGAAAGGAGAAAGGTTCTTTTGGTACTCCTACTAACTCCTTATTCCAGGCAACAATTGTGTAATGTCAAAGAAACTGGGACTTTGCAAAAAAAAAAAAAATTAGGTACTTCTATTTTTTCAAATTACTGTGAGAGTAATCAACATGAAAAGGAAGGCTGCAGAACTATGTGATGGTGAGCAGAGCATAAGGCACTTCTATATTATTGGGAAGCATCAATATACTTTGAAGTGAAAAAGAAATCGTGATTTGTCTTCATGATAGTAAAAAGAAAGCAAATCAATTTTATAATAAATATTTCCGCTTGAAACATACATATTCAGTAGATATTTTTTAAATACCAAATACTCCAAATAAATTGATGTAGTGTCCTTCAGTTCATGCTCTGATCGCAAAGATGAAGTGACTGCATTTATGAGCAAGTTAGAGCTCGGGTGATAAGTTTGTGAAAAATTGCTTCTGTGGTTCCCAGTTTTAAAAAATACCAGCTCAGTAAGAGAGAGAGAAGGAAGGAAGGAAGGAAAGATGTGAGTGTTAGTAACAGAAGCAACACTTAATTTATTGGAAAAGACAGAGGTTTCTAACTAGGAAGAAATGACGTTCATTTGCTATGAACCAACTGGCCCATTTGCTCTTATGAATAAGAACAGTGAATAGATGAGAGTACATTGAAATAGTGCTGAACTTAGCATCTTACCACATCTTGACTCAGGACAATAGTTTTCTGTCAAAGTGATACAAATGTTGTAACTGTTTGTAGCATCTTATTTGTTAATGGGTGTTTTAGAGGCAGCTGGTGGTGCTGTGGATGGAGCAGGGGTCAGAAGTCAGAAAGAGCTGAATTCGAATGTCACTATAGACACTCAGCAGCTGGTCACGTGGGCAAGTCACTGAACTTCAGTGTGCCCAGCTTCCTCAACTTTAAAGAGATAATAATGGCATCTATATCACAAGGGGATGTGAGGATCAGATGAGATAATATTTGTCAAAGGCTCTTAGCTCAGGACCTGGTACAGAATAAGCACCATGACCAAATGCTTGTTCTCCTTCACTTACTATTCCCTTTTCCTGCTGTAATTGTTAAGAAAATAAAAGAATTTTGACTAATGATTAAAAAAAAGAAATATGTGTCAGTATCATTAATGATTCTGAAAAATTTTACAACAAAAAAAAGGTCACTCTTCACATTAGTAATATTTATAGCTATGGTTTAAAATGGTTTATAGCTATAGTTTAAAAATCCATAAATATGCAAATTATAACTGATTTAATAAGTAGATATGTATGTTATATATTTATGCTTTGTTATAAAATGGCAGAAAATCATTTTGTTATAGCAAAATGAGCTAAGAAAATTATTGCACATGTTATTTTATGAAAAGTGAGATGATATGATGGGGAGGGTGTTGAAATTGCTCCATGAAATTTGGAAACCACTGAAATAATTTATCTGTGCTTTGATTAGGAAGGGTCTGGAGAAAAGGGACTAGCTTAGAGGTGGGGACCCTGGAGCTGTGGCCTCCAGGATGCAGGTTCCCCGTCCCTGTTCCTGGCTCAGTAGCTCCCAAGAGCGGACCTCTAAAAACCAAGACCAAAGCCGCTGCTGTGCCCCAAAAGGAATCTCTCCAGACGGTTGCTGGTAGCTGAGTTCTCCTGCTGAGTGATACAGTCCTCCGTTCCACATTAAGAGCTGAAGCATTAAAATGCAGGTAGAAAATCCCTAACATGACTGATTCACAGCAGAGTTTTAATCTACCAACCAATTAATGCAGCAACAGACAGTACCAGCGTCTCCCCTGACCTACGGGGTTTGCAAAGCACTTTCCACGTGTTACCGTGTTGGGTCTTTGTAATAGCCCTGCGAGGTAGCTGCTCTTACTGTCCCCGTCTTTTTGCTCTGTTTGTCATTTGTTTGAGTTACATCAACTCTTCGTGACCCCTTTTGGGGTTTTCTTGGCAAAGATACTGGAGTGGTTTGCCATTTCCTTCTCCTGCTCATTTTACAGATGAGGAAACTGAGGCAGACAGAGTTAAGTGACTTGCCCAGGATCACACAGCTAGGAAGGCCAGGCTTGAATGCATAAAGCTGAGTCTTCCAGATTCCAGGCCTAACACTATCCAGTGTCCCACCTAACTGCCATTTACACATGAGGAAATTGAAGTTTTAAAGAGGTGCAGTGATTTGCTGAGAAGTGTCTCTGGCAGGATTTGAACTCAGGATTTCCCAACTCCAAATCCCTCACACTAGCCGTTTCGCCTTCCAGCTGTCCCATGGACTAGCAGACATTCTCATGTAGTGGAGAGAGCCCTGGGTTTGGACTCGGCCAACTCGAAGCCCTGGCCTTGCTAATTCCTTCCTATGGGACAGCTGCTCCAAGCTGCAGTTTCCTCATCTGTGTTGTTGCTTGTCCTTTGGTTTTGAAGAGCACCATGACATCAGGAAGGTGATGCCGTGACATGCAAGTGAATTGAATTTAAGTGGGGCAGAGCTGTGCAGTCACCAGCCTCACTTTCTCCTCCCTCAGCTATCTGGGTCCAGTGGCAAGATACAAATCAAGACAACTGGAGATGGCCCTGGGTGCAGTGGGAGGTCATCTTCTATAAATCAAAGGGATTGAACTAGATCAGGGTGGGGAACCTTCGACCTCAAGGTCACATGGGGCCCCCTAGGTCCTTGGGTGCGGCCTTTTGGTGAAGTCCAAGTTTTACAGAACAAATCCTTTTATTAAGGGGATTTGTTCTGAAGTTTGGGCTAGATAATCTCTAAGGCCTCAGCTTCAGATGCTGTGAAATAATATTACCACATTTCTTGTTTTGATGAGGGTGGAGGTTTGGTAAAAAGAGCAGTGGGAACACCCTGAAGGCAGAATGATAATTATGTTTAACATGCCTTCCCATCACTGTGGTAAAATGTTAACAATTTCCCAGAAATGTTTGTGTTCCTTTTCATTTTAAAGGACTGAATCCTACTGCAACTTCTAGTGTGGGGCTTTGCCCCCATGGATTTACAGCAATAATGGAGCTGTTACTTTCAAGCTTGCTGGTGCCTCACCGGATTTACTAATACTTAGTACAACAGTTACCACTGGGAGGTTAGGGAGAGAGGCAGAAGAGGAGGCTGAGAAAGCAGAATTTAGACACTAAAGACTTTATAGGGTCAACCCTTCTTAACTTTTCATTTGGGGCTGGGGGTGGAGGAGGTACAAAGAAAAGCAACGTCATAGGTATTTTGTCTTACATAGAAGGCCGTGCTTCCTATGATTTATGAATTTGGGTGGTTGTTTTTTAAAATACAGATGACTTCATTATAAAGTAGCTCCTTTCCCAGAAGGCTCATTAGTTCTCAAGTAGTCTAAAATAGATCACATAACACACATGAAAGGGACAGGGAGAGGAGCAGTAAATAAATACAAGAAGCCGTAATACTGTGTCCTGCCCCTTAAAGATAGGAATGCCATTCAGGACTTTCAAGGGAGGGCAGCCCTGCCACAGAAACAGCAACAGTAACTCTGCAGCTTAGTTAGGAGGCTCTCCTTACGACTTACTGTGAACGAAAAATTCCTGACCTTGTAGCCTGTTGAGATGCATCTCCCTTCCTAGGCTGGTCCTCTGCCCACAGATATACAGTCTTTGCCCACTCTGGAAGTCTTTCCAATGCAGTTAGAAGGACCCATGTGTACTCCACTGGCCGGCAACCAGAGCCCAGTGTTAGCTCAAGGCCAAACTCAATTGGAATAGGACTTAAATATAATAAGATAAGAGTAAACCCTCTGAAATGACAGCATTAAGTGATAAGTTCTTAAAACTAAGATTTAGCAGAATTCCATTTTGAAATGTAAAGAAAAATGAAAGTTGTACCTGAATGTATAATTTTAAGATTAGAGGTATAGACTGAACTCAAGTAAAAGGAAATTGATCTGTCCGTGTGCTTCAGTGTAACTTAGAGTGAACCTCTTGGTTTGTCTTATTGTTTTCTTTGTCATCCCTGGCATCTGGAACCGTCACTTGCACACATCAGACATCTTTAGTGAATCATTTCACTTCCCTTTGCCCCAGTTTCTAACAAACCAAGGGGATGACTGCATCCAGGAGCTATATCACAGGGCCATTGTTAGACCTAAATGAGGTAACACAAGAAAAATGCAAACTTTAAAGTGGTGTAGGTAAACACTAACTATCATTAGTGGTCAGTCAGTCTGCATATAGTAAGCACCTACTGTGTGCCAGGCACACTTTTTCTGTTTTAGGCAGTTATGATCGGGACAGAACAAATATTATTTACCATTTTGAGAATGAAAGAAAAGTTGTTAGAAAAACATTTTGTTGTCCACATATTCTAATGTGTTTTAGTCTCTCAAACTATTTAAAGCCCCCAAAGGCCCAACCATCTTGTTCAGTTAACCAGTCATACTGGACCCTTCTTTCTGACCCAGTCTTAGAGATTCATGCTTCCTACAGGGATCACAGAGCATAAACCATCCTTTTTGCCCATTGAAAACTTAAGACCTCACTCTGATTTAATTACATTAATTGAGGTAGGGGTATGGAGACAAGGAAACGCCATATACCAATGCAGGGCAGTATCTTCTTTGCAACTTAGGAAATTATGGGTCTAGACCAAAAAACATTCTGTGATGCTCTCGTTTTTGAAATGTTTTCATATCCATTATTTCACTTGATCTTCCTCTTGACTTGGAGATGTAGGCCCGGCATCGTTATCCCCATTTCACAGAGGAGAAGTCAGTCAATCAGCAAGCATTTACTAAGTACCTAAGTATACACCAGGCACTGAGCTGGGTGCTAGAATCACAAAGGCAAAAACCAAGCCCTCAAGGAAGCTTACTTTTTATCAGGGGAGACAGCTGTGGCTCCCTTTAATAAGGGATCAAGGTAATTTGGCCAGGAGGCACTAGCAGCTGGGGGAGAGGGAACTGTCTCAGATAAGAGCTAGCTTTTGAGAAGGTTTTTAAAGGAAAGGGAGAGATGAAGAGAGAGTGTGTTTCAGGTAAGGGGACTGGCTTTGGCAGGGCTGGGCCCTCTAGGTCCTCAAGTGCTCAAGGCTGGGGGTTCCCCATCCCTGGCTATGGGAAGGCACTGAGATGGGGGATGGAATGTGTGGGGAACAGCAAGAAGAGTTTGCCTGGACCATAGAGAGATTGAAGTCAGTCAGTCCGTCACAACAGCAGTAATAATAGTAGCTGAGATTAACAGAGCGCTGTGTGCCCGGCACTGTGCTGGGCTCTTCAGAATTGTCATCTCATTTGATCCTCACAAGCTCGGGAGGTAGGTGCTATCATTATCCCTACTTTATAGTTGAGGAAATTGAGACGGACAGAGCTTAAGTGACTTGCTTAAGGTCACTCAGCTGGTAAGTGACTGAGGCTGGATTTGAATTCAAGTCTTCCTGACTTCAGACCCAGCACCCTATTCACTGTGCCACCTAACTGTCCTTAATCCCTTCCTGTTTTCCAGGCACTGGAAGTGCTAAGCACTGGAAATACAAGCAAAAAGAAAGACCCTGTCCTCAAGGAGCTTACATTCTAGTAGGGAAAACAGCCCGTGAAAGGAAGCTGGCAGGGGCCAGCAGGGGGAGAATGTGCCTGGTGAGAGGTTTGGTGGAAAAATTCCGAGGAGTGCAGCTTAATGGGAAGTGAAGAACTGGCCAGCGTGGGTGCCTTTGTTCAGTAGGGGTTCCAGGAGGAACTGTTTAGTCGGAGGAAAGAGCCCTGTGGCAAAACTAAAAATTTGTATGTGATGGAGAGTAATATATACTAAGCCTGACAATGTAGGCAAGAGCCAGGTTGTAAGGGGCTGCGTGTGCCTAACAGAGGAGTTTGTATTTGAACCTACTGAGTTAATGGAAGAGGGGAGTCATTTGGTCAGATTTCTGCTTTTAGAACATCACTTTGGTCGCTGTGTAGAAGATGGATGGGAGAGACTTGAGGGAAGGGGCTAATTAAAACCTATTGCAATAATCTAGGCAAAAGGTGAACTCATCATAATGTTTGTGTCAATGGAGAGTAGGAGATAGATGCAAGAAATGTTGTGGAGGGAAAATTAGTAAGACATGACGACTCTCTGCATATATCAGGTGAGAAAGAATGATGACAGTTGAGGGATAGTTCCAGAGTTACAAACCTTCATCAGATTTAGGGAAGTTCAGAAGAGGGGCAGGTAATGAGGTCACATGTTTTAGACTTGTTGAGTTTGATATGAGAGAGATGAAGGAGTGATCTGCTTAGAGATGATGACTGAATCCATGAGAGCTGGCAAAGAAATAGGCTCAAAGAGTTTAAGTGACTGATCTAAGATAACACATCTAGTAAATGGCAATATGGGGACTGAAACCTAAATTTTCTGACTCCTAGGTCAATGCTCTTTTCCCTGTTCTGCTACCATGTTGAATTTTTGCCTTTTGCCTGTTTTAAGTAACTTTTTGAGAACAGGCTAATTAAATGACCTGGTTTTTTTTTCCCTATTCAGATTGATTGTCAAATATTCCTTGAATGTATAATTATTTTCGCAGATATCTATGGAATCAATATGTGGATTTTTTTAATACTATACTCTTAATGGGCAGGTAGGTGATATAATAGATAGAGCCCTGGGCCTAGAGTCAAGAAGACCTGAGTTCAAATCCCACCTCAGACAACTTAACCAGCTGTGTGATCCTGAGCAAGGCACTTCACCTCTGTTTGCCCCTGTTTCCTCATCTCTAAAATGGAAGTGATAATAGCATCTCCCTCTCAGGGTTGTTGTGAGGATCAAATGAGAGAGTAATTGTAAAACTCTTGGCACAGTCCCTGGCACATAGGAAGCACTGTGTAACTGTTATCTATTATCAGTAACGTATAGTTCTGTCTAGGCTCATTTGCATAGTCCCAGTTACATCAAGATTCTAAAATATTTACGCCTATAAAATTTCACATATGTAAAGCACTTTCCAGCTGTTAAAACCCTGTAACTATTAGCTGTTATCCATTTCTTGGTGTAGTTAGCAGAAAGGTTAAAGCTTTAGTAGCTTAAAACCACACTAAGATTTTTTGGTACACCCTGTACACTACAGTGATTAAAATTTTAAAGATAACTGTTATAAACCAGAAAAGTCAGCTATGCAGAACATTTTGGGGGTGAAGAGAAGAATTTGGTGGAGTCTCTTAAGTGATATGGTTTATTGAACAAGATTTTTCTAATGCTTGCAGAGAGCTTAGAGTAGGGAAACATATTTTAACCTTGCATCTGGAGATAGAGCATAGCATTGTTCAAGGCGGACCTAAAACAGGAAACGAATCAAATAAATCTTTTGCTCCATTGTCATCTGCAAAACCCACAAAAGCTATCCAATTGCTTTTTCCATATCTCATTAAACACTCCCAAGGAATACCTAATGTCCTGCTGAGCCACATGACCATTACTGTAGCTGGTCTGCATGAGCACGTGCCAGCACCTGGACCAGGCAATCCGATTCAGGCACAGGCTGAGCACTAGTGACTAGAGGGATGCTAGTTTGGTTGTGCATATTAGATCATGGCTTTGTGGAACATGATTGATTTATTTGTATTTTTCAGAAATCCGTTGAGTACTATTTAACACTTTCATCAAGATGTGTATATGAGTCTAGATGACATGCTTATCAGATTTGCAAATGAAGCTAGGAAGGACAGCTATCACATCGGTCAGTAGGGTTGGGATCCAAAAAGACCTTGACAAGCTACAACAGACTTTGACGAACCAGAACTCTGGGCCAAATCTAAGAAGGTGAAATTTAATAGAATAAAGCCTTACACTTGATGTCAAGAAAGTTACAGGTCCGAGATGGGGGTGGGGGAAGGCATGGCTAAAGAGTCCAGAAGAGATCTGGAGGATCTAGTGCAGCGGTTCTCAACCTGTGGCTTATGTTCAATTTAAATACATCCTGCATATCAGATATTTACATTATG
The DNA here is from genome assembly GCA_028646515.1 of Pseudochirops corinnae. Taxonomy (NCBI): domain Eukaryota; kingdom Metazoa; phylum Chordata; class Mammalia; order Diprotodontia; family Pseudocheiridae; genus Pseudochirops; species Pseudochirops corinnae. The sequence goes on from JAQQSV010000092.1 coordinate 87,370, forward strand.
ATTCATAACAGTAGCAAAATTACAGTTATAAAGTAGCAATGAAAATAATTTTATGGTTGGGGGTCACAACATGAGGAACTGTATTAAAGGGTTACGGCATTAGGAAGGTTGAGAACCACTGATCTAGTGGATCGCGGTATCCCTATAAATCAACCATATAATATCAATGGCAGCCAAGACAGCTAATGTGATCAAAGACTGGATTAAAGACTGGTCTTGTGCCCAGGACTGGGTGCCTAGTGCAGTTCTGCTGCATTCTTTGTGGTCAGCTCACCATCTGGAGTATTACATTTTGAGAAGGACCTTGTTAAGCTAGAGAGCAGGTATTTGGAAATGGATGGAGACCTTGAGACAGTGCAAAAGAACAATGTTATATTGCTGATGAAAAGTGTGAGATTTAAAGAAAAACACTAGGTACAAGCAGTTAACATGTCACTTATCTTATTAACCACTTCCAGCCCTCTTTTTCCTCTGAGTCCTAAATAGAAATGTCCATGCTACATCCTTTTTTGGTCTTGTTAGGGACTTTCCTCCAAGACCTCCAGCCAGTTGCCAACTCCCCCAGGTGTTGAATCTGGAACTGTGCTTTTTTAGACTCAGGCTTTAATTAATAGTCCAAGTTTTCTCATTCTATTAGCTGATGTTTTGATCTCTTTAACTACCCAACCTCTCTTTGTCTCTCTCTCTGCAAGGAAGAAGCCAGTTTTCTACTCCATGGCACTTAACTAAAGCCAGATGAGAGAGATGCCTGCCCTGTGGGGTACAACCACACTGTGAATCCTACCTTGTGACCCCTTTTTCCACCCAGAAAGTAATTTTCTTCAGCTGGAACTTATTTCCGCCCCCAGATCCCTGCCTCTGAAGCTATGAGCTATTTAGTATAAAGGCTAATTTGAAATGGCATGCATCTGGTTTATTCATCAGCCTCTTCAGATTTTCCTTGCAGATGTATATCTCTGACCTTCTAATTTAGGTGAGAGAGGAGGGGTGAGAGATCAAGGGCCTCTGAAACAGGTCTGCATCCTTCTGTAAAAGACCAAGCTCTTTTTTCTTCATAACTTTCTAAGTCATTTTTAAGTACAGAGAAGTTAGTCTCTAACCAACTCCCACCCCACTGCCTATCCTCAGCCTACGATGTAATCATAGAAGCAAGGAGCAGGTAACAAAGTGTTGAAAATTAACTGTAAAGATGTGTTCTGTATCTTTTGTCTAAGGATGAAAAATTTGCTCTGATATCAGTCCAGCCTGAAAATAGCTTTGTGGAATATGACCCCTGTACTTCCATCAGAGGACAAAGAAGGGAGTAGGAGGGGATGATTTCTCTTACTTCCCCTCTCCTTTTGGCTAGGGTGCTTTGTATTAGTGCTGTTTCACCTATTCCTAGGGTTTGAAGCATATTTGAGATGCATCTGTCAGGGAACATAGATACAGACTCCTATGAGGCATGAACACAGAGAAGCAGTTACTAGAGGGAGGTAGCAACTTCAGGGATTGACCCTGGCAGCAGAAAAGAGAGCCTATCATGGACTAGAGAGAAGCTAGCTCTAGAGGTTGTAATGATACGGAGAACAAGAGGCCCTGGGAGCCTAGCTGAGTAACCTTCCCAACAGAAATGCCATTTCTGGGTTGAAACCCACAGCTTAAGCAGCACTGAAGGGGCTGTGAGTGAAAACAGTTTAAGAAGCCCCAATGCAGGGGAGCTGCAGGGAGATCTCCACAAGGAGAGAAGAATATCTAGGCCTTCCAGTACTTGAAGATGTGAATTGCCTTGGTCACAAGTGTTTCCTGTAAGTGTGCTTTACTCCCATTTCATTCTCAACTTTGTGCCAACTTTTCTCATTGACATTGTGGTTTGGGGGGGAAATGCTTTACCTTTTAGTAAGGCCTGTTGCATTGAGTTAGTTGTGTCTACTGTATGACTTAAGGGGAAATTCACTGGTGGGGCCTTAGGAGCTATAGTGGAAGGAGCCCAGACTCACAGGCTACCCTAGAAATCAGGAGTGATAGCAGTCCCCTGGGGAGCCAGCCACAAGTGTGAGGTGGAATAACCAAAAGGGAATGCTATGTAAGGTTCCCTTTAAAATAGAAGTATATGATGATGCCAATTATTCAATAAGCATTTATTTAGTACCCACTGTATGTCTTGGACTGTGCTAAACACTGTGAATACAAAGAGAAAGCAAAATAGTCCCTGACCTCAGAGAATTTATGTTCTAGTGAGGAACAAATTACATCTTCCTTGACCAGGCATTCTAGGTTCTCCCAGTCTGGTTCCAGCCTTTCAGAATTTTTCACCCTCATGAAATCTATACTGTAGTCTAATGGGACTACTTTGTGTTTTCAGCTTTCCTGCTTTTCTCCTTTACTTCAGCTACTTTTTAGATTGCAATTCTTCCCTCTTCCTCCCTCCCCATCTTCATCTTACCCATCTTTTAAGGTACAACTCAATGATGACTTCCTCTGTTGAGCTTTCCTTGACATTTCCTCTGACCTCCATTCCTAAATGGAAGTGACAGCCCTCTTTTTCACTTGATATTACAATGCTTGCTATTCTTTTTAAGCATTTGTTTTCTAATTTAATGTTATGATTTTTCTGTGTATATTTATCCCTTCCTTCTACAACCTAGACCAAGGGTGGAGAACCTATGACGTCAAGGCCACATGTGGCCCTCTAGGTCCTCAGGTGTGGCCCTTTGATTGAATCCAGACTTCACAGAACAGATCCCCTTAATAAAAGGATTTGTTCTGCAAAACTTGGACTCTGTCACCAGGCTGCACCCAAGGACCTAGAGGGCCACATGTGGCCCCAAGGCTGCAGATTCCCACCCCTGTCCTAGACTGTAAGCTTCTTGATGTTGAAAATAAAATGTCTTTATCTTTGTAGTTCCCTCATCACCTAGCACTGTGCAAATAAAAAGCATTTAATAAATGTTTGTTGTGTGAGTGATGGAAAAATTGGAAAAGATTCAGTAGAAATAAAGGATCTAAAAAATAGGAATTAAAATATGTGCCTTTGAAAAATGCAAGTCGTCATCTTTGTAAACACTTTCATGTTAATTATTGCGAAATGTGAGGAGTTGGGCAGAGAAAGCATATTGTGCCCGGTTTGGGGACATAAAAATATACATCTAACATTCCTCAATCTTGATATGACCAGTAGTAGTTACTGAACAGCCAGCAATCGATCTTCATCTTTAAAGCGGCTACTGTTGTGTGGAAAACATCCAGACTTGACTTTTGCCAAAAGTGTTCTTGGCAAATCTGTATCCCAAGAGATGAATATTTAATTACTGTGCAGTACACATAATTTAGTGGGAAAGAAAATGAGTGTTGAGATATTTGATTTAAGTAAAGGGCACATGTGTTTTCATTCCTGCAGGGTCTAGATTTCAAGACTTTGGGTTACCACCTCCTCTATTCAACTTTATTGGTGATTAATTGGTGTTCATCCTTTCTCATATCCTCCTACTAAACTGTTCCTTGGGCAAACTTTCTCTTCCTCCCCATCGCCCAACACAATGAATTGTACGTTTTTCTTTTGGTAGGCCTTCATCACAGAAATTGGGTGGGATAGTGAGGTGTTAAAATAATTGTCAAAGTGCCACCTCTTTAGGTGATCCTTTATGAAGCTCCAGTTAGTCCTTGGGGTGAGTCAGAGGAAGGGACATGATTGCTTAGAGAAAGCTATGTCATCCTTCTAGGTGACCTCTAAAAGTCACTTCAGTGGGTCCAGGAGCAGAATTCAAAGAGGAACCTAGTTACTTGTGAGAGATAGGTAGAAGGTGGATGGAACTAGAATGTGGGTGTCAGGAGAAGCTGGGAGGGACAGGGGCAGGCAGAGGCCTCTGGGAGCAAGGCTACTTGGGCAGATCTGGAATGAGCAATGGCAGGATAGGAGCTTTGTTGCTGAAATTCCTTCCCCCAGACTATGGAACCCAAGAGAGCCATCTTGTATCTCTTATTTTCCTTTGGGGTCCCTTATGGAAGCCCGAAGCCTTTCCTTTTGGGATTAAAAATATGTTTACCTTTGTTTGTTGTGAAATTTTGCAGTCATTATAGATTAACCACAGGCCTTTGCTGGTCTGGATGTCACGAATGGAAATAAAATAATATTGAGAAAGCATCCCAGAGGAAGGAAGGGATATATCTCACTGAGCCAACAAAGCCTACAGTGTGCCAGGCACTCTGCTAAGTTTGGGGGATATAAAGAAAGGTAAAAGACAGTTCCTGCTTTCAAATTGGGGAGACAATATGCAAACAAGATACGGACAGATAGAATGAAAATACTCAACAGAAGGGATGGGGGGAGGATGTGTTTTGAATGCCAAACAGAAGATTTAATATTTGATCCTGGAGGTAATAAGGAGTCACTAGAGTTTACTGAGTGAGGGTGGGGGCTTGACATGGTCAGACCTATGTTTTAGGAAGATCCCTTTGACAGCTGAGTGAAGGCTAGACTAGAGCAGGGAGAGTCTTGAGGAAGAGAGACCAGCCAGCAGGCTGTTGCATTGTCTGTCTCCCACTGAGGGGCTCTGCCTGGAAGTTCTCTCTTGCTGGGGGCTCACAACTATAGAAGATAAAGAGAATTACAAATCATTTGGTACAACTTTCTAGAACAGAGGAGTGTTTATGTTAGGAAACCCATATGGGCAGCATGTCAGTGGGAGGGTGAAGAGAGCAAACAGGAGTGGGTGCACCCCCCCCCACTCTGCCACCCCACACATACTACATATACATCATGCTTGATAAATGTTTGATGATTCGAATTAACAGGAGAGGTAGATCAAAGATAAGATCAAAAGAAGAAAGTGTTTGCTTTTTCCGAAAATTAATTTTACACATTTGCATGAATGTGTAGATATAGATCAGAAAGTTTTCCAGATTTGTTCATTTCAGATTCTTTTTTGCTACCCAGCGTTTCTAAAATTCTTTCTGTTCTTTCATGAAAAATAGGTACATCAAACATTTCTGTTAAACTATGACATGCTCTTCAAATACTTCTGTAAAATTATCAAGTGTTCCTACCTTCTGGAAATCAAGATTACAATATTTGGATTTGGCAAAGATCCCTGATTTAACTATGGGATAAAGGTCACATTTAACATCTGGGGTTTTAAACCTTATTTGTGCCAGGAAGATTCATTTATGAGTGAAAGAAATATGCTGGAAATTAAAGGCTTAGATTTTCAAAGCCTCTCAAATTATAGGGAGGGGAAAAAAAACAATTGGGAGTTGAGTTGGCCAAGGACATTTTATTGCGCCCTCTTCTCCGTGGAGGACCTTTTACTCAGCCCCAGATTCTTTGAATTTGAGGTGATCTTTTGATTCAATTCAAAAAGAATTTATTAAGCCCCAACTATATTAAAATCACAATGCTAAGCACATGGATTACACAGACCAAAATAAAACATAAAAAAAAACCTTTGTCCTCAGTGAGTTTAAATTCTGCTGAGGAAGATTACATTTAACAGATAAATGTGAGGTAATTTGAGGAGAGAGAGCATTTGCCATTAGGCAAGGTCTCTTATAGAAAGAAGGTGGCACCTGAGTTGAATCCTGAAAGAAGCTGAGGCTCCTGATAAGGGCAGGTGAGGAGGGCACAGTTCACGCAAAGCCATGCAGGTGGGAAGAGCATTTCCCGGCTCTGGTTGCAGAGCACCCGAATCTGAATCGTGGCTCTGCCGGTTACATCCTAAGTGACTTTGAGCAGGTCATAGATTTAGTCTTTCTAGGCTCAGTGTCCTCTTCTTTAAAGGAGGTTGTTGGGGTAGATGTGCCAAGGTCCCTTCCAGCTCCAAATCTGGGATCCTGGGAGAGTCTGTGAGAAGTGATAAGTGAGAATAATGGTAGTCATCATGGTAGCATCATGAGTATCCAGCTGAAGCTAGTTCTGAGCAATCTCCAGAAAGGAGAGTGCTGCAGAATGGTCTTGGTCTTGGGCTCAGCAGGAGCTGCCTCTGTCCCTTCAGCACTGGATCCTGTGGCCAAGCTCGGTCTCTTACTTTGCTTGTGGAGCTCCTGTGCGGACTCCCGCTTCTGTCTTGAATACTTCTTCCCACTTCTTGTCCCCTTGGCTCTAAAATCGCCTGCCTGGTAACTGACCCCATATTCTGCATGACACACTGGATGCTTTGAGATCCTCCCTGAGTGAGGACCATACAACATAGCCTTGCTGTGAGGCACCCCAAACTCATGCGGTTCCCATTCTTAATCCATCCAAGAGTAAGGCTAGGAGGTGCACTATTATTTGTACCGATGTAAAGAATTTCCTATTTATGGACTGTGTAGATGAAAGGAAACAGGTTCTTCACTCTTGCGTTGTTGTTCATTTGTCTCAGTCATGTCCAACTCTATGACCCATTTAGGGTTTCTTGTCAGAGATACTGGAGTGGTTTGCCATTTCCTGCTCCAACTCATTTGACAGATGAGGAAACTGAGGCAAACAGGGTGAAGTGATTGCCCAGGGTCACACAGCTATTAAGTGTCTGAGGCAGGATTTGAATTCAGGAGGATTGACTTCCTGACCCCAGGCCCAGTGGTCTGTGCACTGTGGCACCACCTGGCAGTCCTGGCTTCACTGTTGCTAACAGACAACAAATGTTATTAAAGGCCTAACCTCCCCCTCTCTCCCCCTGCTCTCAGGGAACTTATATTTTAGGAAATGAAACAGATGTACGTGATAAAGGCAGGAGTGTAAATTAGTGTAAACCTTGTCACCTTAGCTCATCTTCTGTTCTGAGTCAAACTCTAAACCAGAGATTAGATCTGGGAATGTCAAACCCTGAGTTAGGTAGTTATCTGTGATCTGCACCCAGACCTTAAGCTGAAAGAAAAGGTTTAAGTTTTGCTTGGGGACACTCTGCCTGGATTTTGCTCCTGGGGTTTGGGAAAGTGACCAAAGTGTTCTCAGCTGGGGGCAGCTCGGTGGCGCAGTGAATAGAGCACCCGCCCTGGAGTCAGGAGGACTTGAGTTTAAATCCAGCCTCAGACACTTAACACAAAACTAGCCATGTGACCTTGGGCAAGTCACTTAATCCCAACTACCCTACCTTACCCCCTCCAAAAAGCAAAAACAAACAAACAGAAAAGAGCTCTCAGCCTGCCCTTACCAGAAGAGACGAGGGGAACAATGATAGTGCCCTGGGAGGTGCCAAGAGCTGGTAGCTAGAAGCAGCACCCAGCAAAGAGACTCCATGCCCAGCAGTCACAAGGCACTGTGAGGTCAGTAGAACAACAGCCAGTAAGGGACTCGCCCACAGCAGCTATGACAGGCCAGTGGAGCTGCCCCCAGAAGGCAGCACAAAGTCAGCAGGGACATCCACCCAGCAGGCATCAGGACCAATGAGGGTAGCACTATGTGAGCATCAAAAAGACACCCATGGTCCTAAAACCTAGCCATAGGAGCCACCTCTCCATAGTATGGCCTGGCTACGTGGGTTCCCCATGTGTGTATGTGTTCCTCATGTTTGATAGTTCTGCACGCACACTTCCCTCATTGGCAGCGTGTGTGTTTGTGGGAGAGGATGATTTAGATTTATGGGGGAAGTGTTCTGTTGCAACTTTTATTACTGTGCTATTTCATTAAATGTTTTGAACTAATTATACCCTCTAGTTGACTAGAGAAAAAGTAAATGAATTCACAGAGGGCTTGTGAGCCATAGTTCCAAGTGAATAACTTGGGTGCTACGGAGAAAAATAATTCCAATAAAATTTCAGAGATGAATTGAGAAAGCAAGGTAGGCTGGAGCCAGTCTGCTGGTGAGCTTTAAGAGCCAAGTAAAAGCAAGTCCCAGTATTCATTAAGTTCTTACTGTGTGCCAAGCACTTTGGGAAGAGCTGGTAACACAAGCCCTGGAAAGAAAGACAGTGCCTGCCCTCAGGGAGCTTCCCTTATGTTCTAGTTGGAGAAAACACCCAAAAGGAGATAAAAGTAGGTGGGAAGCTGGCATGGAGGGGGGAGTGGTAGGTGAAGGTATTGCCCAGGTGCCGGGCAATGCAAGCCTAGTGAGTCATGTGTATAACCTCAGGAGGAGTGAAGACAGGTTTGACCTGAGCCTCCTCCTTAAAATGGAATTTTAGGGAGGAACCAGGCTGTCAGAGGAGGGTCCTTCCAATGTAGGAAGTACATAGGGGTGGAGTGAGTTTCCAGAGTAAAGAGCTTTCCATGGCTTGATAAAGAAAGTCCTATGGAGATGGGTCAGTTATATAGCCTAGAGAAGACTAGCTTAGAAGACCAAGCTTAGAGTTTACATTTTATCCTAGAGACAAGAGGAAGCCATTGGAGTGTCATAGATTTACAGAATTGGAGAGGTGGAAGGTACCACAGTGACCATATAAGCCAATCCATATGCAAAAGGTTGTTTTTCAATCATTTCAGTTGTGTCCAACTTTTCATGACCCCATTTTGGGGTTTTCTTGGTAGAGATACTGGAGTGGTTTGCATTTCCTTCTCCAGCTCCTTTTACAGATGAGGAAACTGAGGCAAACAGGGTTAAGTGATTTGGCCAGGGTCACACAGCTAGTAAGTGTCTGAGGCTGGATTTGAACTCACAGAGATCTTCCTGATTCTGGACCTGGTACTCTCCACTGTGCCACCTAGCTGCCCCCATTACACAGTTTGGCCTTTAATTACACATAATCTTGTATTTCTCATGTGAAAGGGTCACCTGAGCTAAGTCTTGAAGAAAGAAAAGAATGGCCATAGGGTAAGAAAAGCCTTATGGTTCTGCCTAATTACAACTAGTGCTAAATTACACCAAGGGTGTTTACTTAGAGTCTGCCCTTCCACCATACTGCCTTTGCCAAAGAAGGACTCATTCTGTTTGAGTATACCCCATTTCCTCAGCCCCAGTGTGACAGGGCACAAGTGGCCCAGTATGTTCACTAGGAATATTACTTGAGCAGCTTTGTAAAGGATGGTTGGGGAGGAGAGATGCTGTATTTAGGAAGGTGAATTAGAAGAAGAAGCCCAGCAGAGGGGTAATAAGGGCCCAGACTGGGGTGGTATCAGCTTGAATGGACTGGAAAGAGATGTTAGAGTTAGTGCCAAGGTAAAACAGACAAGGCTTGGCAGGCAGTTAAGTAGATGTCAGGGGCAAGGGAAAAGGAAGAATAAAAGAAATTTAGGGACGTCAGACCTGATGAAATCATGGTGCAGTTACCTGAAGTGGGCAAGCAGGGAGGAAGGATGGGTCTTATGGGGAGGAGGAAGAATTCTCTTTGGGATGCATTGAGCATGGGGGTGAAGATGTCGATAGGCAGTTGAAAATGTGAACCTGGACCTCAATGATGAGGTCATGGCTGGACATTTTAGGAGTATCTGCATAAACATAATGAAGCCAAGGGTGTGGATGAAATCAACAGTGAGACTGAGAAAAAAGGACCAACTTAAGGATGGAGGGACAGCTGTACTTAGGGGATAGAAGGAAGAAAGTGAATTGGGAAAAGATACATCGAAGGGATGCTCAGATGGGCAGGAGATTTAGGAGGAAGCACTGTCGTGGAAACCAGAGGCGGAGACACTATCAAGGAGGAGGGGGTTAGGACAGAAAAATCTCAGTGAGGATGAGGACCGAGAAAAGGGCATTGGGTTTGACAGTTGGGAGGTCATCACTGAACAGGAGTGTAGAGGGTTAGGGGAATTGAAGTGTGGCTGAACCACGAGGAAGTGGAGACGGAATATATATTTAGCTATGAAGGGGAAGTGAGAGAGATGATGGCTTAAAAGTGTCATGAAAAAGGTTTTTGCTGGTTTTAAGGATATAAAAACCTGAGCAGGGACTCTGAGGTTACTTCAGTACTTAATCCTATGATCTACAGTGTATCAATATAGAAGAAAGAGGCAAGAGAGGGAAAGGAATTAATAATGAGGGGAAGGTATTAATAAAGTATAGTCCTAGGCGAAGAGGGATAGGATAGGATGGGATGAGATAGGACCAGGGATTACAAATGAAATTCTAAAATGCCCACCTGCAGTTTATGAGTAAAACATAATTGATAATACAGGCTATACACAAATTTAAGAAAAGCCAACATATGTAAATGAAATCAAATTAGTGTAGAATAAAATACTTGTGTGTAAAGGAATGATCAGGAATACATAGGTTGAAAAGGGAAGACGATGATTTGATTAAGAAAAATGTATAACCCCAGAGCTATTAGCACATGAAAGTGCATAGCCATGTCTCTGAGGTCTAGAGCCCCAAAGAAATTCCTCTACCTTCAACCTCTGAAGACTCTTAGCAAGAAAGCCAAAGAACCTTGTGCTGATCAAGCTTGGAACCTTTTGGGAAAGAAATTTTGGAAGTCCTGAGCATCTCTGTTACAAAACAGCCTGCATTTCACAATGAGATTCTATGAGCACCACAAGCTTCTCTTTCAGTGGAGCACTGGACCTGCCACTAATCCAGTTAGGTCAGGTTTACTGAAGAGGCTCCTATTGGCTCCCTGTCCACTGCTCACGTTACCCTGCAACCCAGCCTCATCCAATCCCAGACATGACCTGCCACCTTCTTGGCGTGGCTCCCCTGGGCTTCAGTTCACAATCTACTGCTCATCTGTCCAATCCTCCTTCACCTGCACTCTGCCCTTCCCCTCCCTCCTACAGCAATGCAAACACCAGCTACAGCCAGTTCACCCTGGCTGACCTACCATGGTGGTCATCCTCACTGGTCTGTCTGTCAGGCAGGGTCAGTCCAGCTCATTCTGGGGCAGTTTCCTGGCCTGAAACACAAAACTTAGGAAATGTGCTGCTTCCTTGTGTGAAATCTGAAACACGTGAAATGTACGCAACTTATGAAATAAACACACAGTCCTTTCTCCCTCTCTGCTCCTCTCCTTCTCTTCCTGCATCCTTTAAAAATGACCAACACACAATATCCTACCAACAAATAATTAATGGGGAAGTATAAGCAGGAGTCTAAATCATGTAGGGCTTAAGAAATGCTTGTTGATTGAATTTCCATTCACATATTTTTTTATTCTTTCCTGAGGACATTAGCTCATGTTAAGTCTTTGGCCAAAGTCTCCAGTGGTTTTTGTTTTTGTTTTTTTCACTTTTGTATGCTTTCATCTATTTAAAGGTGGGAAATTCCAAGGGCAGAATGTTGAATACATTGTTAAACACATTATTTAATCTTTACTTACTTAGAAATTGCTTTTCTTGGTTACAAAGGAGGTGTAAGGGTGGGGAAGTATATCCAGAAACTACTGTGATAGACAAACAAAAGACATTAATAAATCTTATTAAAATTAAAATAAATTTACCACATTCTTGTAACAGCTATTGTCCTAAAGTGAGTCCCTCTGTTTACCGAGCAGCCCTTTGAGATCTCTTTAAATTTTGACACCCACAATGAGGCTTCCTTTTCCTTTCACACCTTTCTCAGGCCTTGCTCTTGATTTTTGCAAACACTTGTTAGCTTCACCTCTTTCCCTTTAGAATGTATTCCCCTCATTTCCTTCCCTTCTTAGGTCTTTGTGCCACTGACCTTGGCTACATCTGGACATTTACTCTCCTCATTCATCCAGCCAGCTTTGGCATCTTCTGGTCCATGAAGTCTCTTTAGAAACCACAGCAGAGCCAATGATCTCAGATCACATTTTAGGAGAGTAGGATTTAGTAGCGGCCTTAGCAGTTTGGCATTCTTAGTCACAGCTCAAAAAATCAGTTTTCTAGCCGACTACTCAACAGCATTTTTCTGTCTGATAGCATCTGTCTGGGCAGACATAAGAACCTCAGCTGTTCCTCACCCACTCCCACCACCAAACAGAAGCTCTACTGAGGAAGGAGGGAAACTGATCTTAGCTTTTTAAAGGAATTTTTTTTTCAAAAGGGTCTTGTCAGGAATAAAACACAGAAGCGGGACTCTGAGACAAGTTGTGAACTTCCCTTTCCCAGAAATTTTTAAGGAAAAAAAAAGCCAGCCAGACTTCAATTCAAACCCAACTCTTCCTCTTCCTACCTGTGTGACCTTGGACAAATCTATTCAACTCTCCAGACTTTTGACTCTCCATGAATGAATGAATGAATAAATGAATGAACGAACATACATTCATTAAGCATATACTATATACCAAGCACTGTGCTAAGTACTTGGTATTCAAACTCTAAAATTAAGACAGTACCTGTCCTGAGGACTCTTAGGTTAAGACAACACATAAAGGAAAGTAGTGACCAGGAGGGATATTTTTTTTTTTGGAAAGTGAGACCATAGAGGAGTAGACTGACGTTCTTTCCAGTTGGAGTGACAGGACTGGTTAGATTATGGTTCCACAACTAGAAAAGTAGGGGGAGGAAGGAGGGCAGGGAAAAGAAAAGGTAGGGAGAGGGAATAGAAGAAGACTGATAGAGTTGGATAAAAATATTTACATAGGATTTATATTGATGTGTTACAAAAAACAAAAAAAGATGTCCTACCTGTTATACAGATGAAACATGGGAGAATATATCCATAAGGAGTATTTAAAAATCAAAAATGTGAACGATATAAAAAACTTAAAATCACATATTGATATGATATTATTATAATTAACTTTGCAACAAATCTCTCTAAATGCAACATCAAAAATGCTTTTCACAAATTGCAACATATTTAATGTATTATATGTATAATATGCAATATATTTAATATATCTAATTTGTAATATATATTCATAATGCAACATATTTAAATTTTTCTGCTTCCAAAATGTAGCTTTTTGTTTTTCACTGGAATTTTTAATTTTTATAATATTGGCATGAGATCTTATTTATTTGAAAACTAAGAAAAAATACATTTAGAAATATTTCCAAATAAACTAATTTTTTCAAAATATATGGATAGTTAACATTTTATAACTAAAAATAGCCTAAATTTTTTAATATGTCTTATAATAAAATAATGATAATAATATCCCAAGTTCTCAAATTGCAACTTTATTCGTTAAGTTACTTTTTTTTTTTTTAGAAAACTGATCCAGTAAAGTTGCAACTGCCTGTAGTAAGTAGAAACTGCCCTACTATATAGTCAAAGCCTTAGTTGTGAACGCTTGTATGATTCTGGAGATTCTCAGAAATGATCAGGTTATAGCACAAGGTTGTAAGCCATTACCCTGAATTGCACATTAAACATGAAATACATTTTGTTAGGAATTATATTATAATAAAATTACATTCTGTTCTTTATGTGTAATTGGTAGTTCTTTGATTAGAATCTGTTGGCTTTATTAGAAGAGCCTTCTTTTTCTTTCTAGTTCAATTGAATGGGAGGGAGAAAGGAGAGAAAATGCTTGTTAATTGAAAAAAATTAATTAAAATTCCAAAATAGAGTATATCGTTTGATAACTGACAGAATTTCTCAGATTGTCATTATTTTCTTAGAAATATGCCAATTTTGCTGTGGATGTCAAAAACTATAAACAAATAACAGTATTTCTGAGAAATACAAAAACATATATAACCTAAGAAGGCCCCCTTTCTGGACGGCTCTCCTTGCCCCTCATCTCCCCAGCTTGAGGGATTACAAAGGAGTAGAGCATTGCTAGAGGGGAATCTGTATGAAGTCGTAAAAAAAAAATATTTTGATAGGTAGCTGTGTTTCAATATAATTGATTTCCTTTGTAATACTTTTATGGATGTAAAAGCATTAGTGTGAGAAGGGGTCCATAGATATCGCCGGACTGCCTGAGGGGTCTGTGACACATAAAAGGTTAAGAACACCTCCCTTGGATTATCTTTCTTTTTTCCCTTCCCCTTATGTGGCAAGCGAAGAAGAGCAGGAACCAGGACCACTTAAATGTTATATAATCACATAACTAATATTACTGATTGCTGCTATTTCTTCCTCTCCCGGGCTCTGAGTCCCAGCGTCTTACATTCTACAAAGGTAGTTGTTTAGCATGTAATCTACATGAATTAAACTGGTCATGGATTCCTGATGTGGTCTTGATGCATAGGGTTTTTGTTTTGCTTCTCCATTTTTTGCTGATTGAAGACTTCACGATGGAGAAATAAGAAGCATGCATGGAATGCCTTTTATTTTATGATTGGCACAAAGGGACAGGGGCAGGGGTCAACAAGGGGTAAGATAATACTTTTCAAACACCTACACATTGAAAAAAGAATTTTTAGTCAGTCTTCTGCGTCTGCTCAATATGAATCTAAAAGGATCTTAGAACCCGAAAGAAACTGTTTCATCTATGGCCACGTACTTAAAGGAACTCAGTCCAGAATTTCTCACATGTGAAAGGTAGAAGAAGGAGAATTCTCCTCTGGCAGTGCTGGCAGAATGAAGGCAGGGCGCCCTGCCCAGGCAGACTAACAAATGCAGACAGAATTCTTCATCTCTGAAAGTAAGAAATCTGGGAATACCTTCAGCTTTTTGTAAATTAAGACAACGCTCTAAGCAAAGAGTGTATTTCATCTTCCTTATTTTGTGTAATGACTTAAAAAAAAAAAAAAACAACCCAAGACATATAAAGAAACTACTTGTTCTGCTTACTTGAGGTACTGGGTTATGGGTCATTGAAATCCAAACAGATCACAAAAGACACAAGCACTCGGATTGTGTAAAATGTGAACGCCTCTGCATGAACGAGCTTCCCCAGAGACATCCTCTAGCATCACATCATGTCACAGAATGCATCCAGCGTCCGGAGCCTCAGCGAGAAACATTCCCCCCCCCCCCGACAGACCCCCAAGTGCCAAAAAGGCTCCTGAGTATGGCCTCAGCCACTAGCTGGTCTGCTCCCTGGGCTCCTGTATTTACCTTGCTGGTGCCCAGCGATTGATTCTATTCGTGTGTTTCATCCCCGTTTGACTGTGAACACCTCAAGGGCAGGGACAACCTTTTTGTTTCTTTTGTTTTTGTTTGTAAATTGTTGGGGGTTTGCCGCCTTTGTTTCTCCAGCAGTAAGCACAGTGTCTGGCATGTAGTAGGTGATTAATGATAAATACTTATTCACTCGACATGGCCATGTAGGGACCACAGCAGCCCATGAAACAGAAAAATACAAAATGGCCCCCAGTACTGCCCTGCCCCATCCACTTCTGCAGAGAAGGGGTCACAGAGTTTTTAAACAACTTATAAACTTTAATTTATTGTTGATGCTGTAAATAAAATCCTCATTAGTGCTGGAGAAGCTGAAACTTACTGATCTCAACATACCTGCTGTGAACTCATACATGAAAGGCAGTTACAGGCAATAGGAGACTTTCCTTGGCAGGGCAAAGAGAAGTTAATGGATTGGGTTTTCTCATACATCCAAAGGTAACCACAAACATTATTTCAGGGGAATATTTGATATTGAGAGTATTGTAGTATTGATAAGTAATTAATCAACCAACAAGCATTTCTTAAGCTCTTTCTGTGTGACAGGCACTGGGCTAATTAGACCCTAAAGATACAAAAGCAAAATGGAAACAGCTGTTAATTCTCAAAGACCTTACAGTCGTGTGCTTATGGAATTATGTACAAGAAACATACAAGTTCAATAGGGGGTGTCCTTGGAATGGAAGGCACTAGCAGCAGATGGTGGCCCTAGAGCTGGTCTTTGAAGGAAATCAGGACTTCAGAGAGACAGATGAGATGGAGAGGACATTACAGGCATAGGGGACAGGCAGAAGCTTGACAGGTGGGAGGCAGAATGTGCAAACCAGTGTGACAGGACCATAGAGTGAAAGAAGGAAGGTAATATTTAGTGAGGCTGGGGGGATTGGTGAGAGGACAGCAACTGAATTGAGAGAAGAGGGCAAAGGAGAGATGCTGTGGAGCCAGGCCAGACAACAGACTAGATACGTGGGATGAGTGGGAGTGAGGTGTCAAGGGCGACAATGAAGCTAGTCCTTGGCAAGTAGATGTATCTTGGTGCCAGAACCACTCTTGGCACATCTCCATCCATGTACAACCTGCCGGGGCTTGCCTTCTCCTAGCATGACTTTCAAGAGCTCAGGGTCTCATCCGTATCTCAGTGAGACTTGGAAGTAGGTTTTTGTCGAGGGCATGTGGACTAGGCAGGAAAGCAGATAATTGAGTTATTTTTAAAAATATGTCCTAGAAAGAGAACATAGATCTAACAAAAATAACCCCTAGTTGAGAAAAGAACACAGATGGGTCAAAGGTAGGAAGCAGTGTACGTTGTTGTTCAATCATTTCAGTCATGTCCAACTTTTCATGGCCCCATTTGGGGTCTTCTTGGCAAGGGTACTGGAGCAGTTTTCCATTTCCTTCTCCAATTCATTTTACAGATGAGGAAATTGAGGCAGACAGGATGCAGTGATTTGCCCAGGGTCACACAGCTAGTAAGTGTCTGGGGCCAGATTTGAACTCAGGAAGATGAGTCTTTCTGACTCCAGGCCTGACACTCCATCTGCTGAGCTAACTAGCTGCTCCAAGTAAGATGTAAGAGTGCCCAAATAAATAATAAGACAGTCCATAAGGGCCCGCAGCATAAATCTTGTGCCTAATGATCTGTCTGGTACATTTAACAAATCTGAGGTACTGATTCTCTGTAGCCTTTGCTTAAAGGTAGAAGAAAGTAAGAAAAAAGAAATTGGTGAGGTCTTTACCTTCTGCCACCCCCACTTGTTGCTACTCAGTATTCAAAGGTCCCATGACCTTCTTCCCCAAGCACCAAGTATTACCACTGGATCGCCACCACAATCTCCCACACCAGCCGAGGCAGGAAGAGGACGCATCAGAACATTCTGCCCTTAAACATATCATAGCCCCCAAGTAGTGGTTTTTGGTGGTGGTTTTTAATGTTATTTTTGTAAGTATTTCTTATTTCTCCTACCCACTCCCCACCCCCACCCCATTGAACAATAAAAGGAGAAGAAAACCCTTATAACCAATATGTAGAGTCCAGTGAAACAATTCCTTCACCAGCCATGGCCAAGAATGAGTGTCTTACCCAGCACTGAAGGCCATCTACTGGCAAGAGATACTTTCTCTTTGGTCCTCGGGAATCAGGCTTTGTCATTGCATTGATCCAAGTTCTAAGATCTCTCAGAATTGTTTTTCTTCATAATATCATTGTCATTGTATGGATTGTTCCAGTTCTTCTCCCTTCACTCTGCATTAGCACATAGAGAGTTTGCCAGTTTCCTCTGAAACCGTCAATTTTGCTGTTTCTTATGGCTCAGTAAAATGACGTTACGTTTAAATGCTATAATTTGTTAGCCATTCCTCAGTAGGCGGCCATCCCCTTAGTTTGGGGCAACTTCAGAAAGAGCTGCTGTAAATATTTGGAGAGAAAGAGATAGAGAGAGAGAGACACACACACACACACACACACACACACAGAGACACAGAGAGAGAAAGAGAGAGACAGAGAGACAGAGACACAGAGAGAGACAGACAGAGACAGAGACAGAGAGAGGAAGAAGAGAGAGACAGAGACACAGAGAGAGACAGACAGAGACAGAGACACAGAGAGAGACAGAGAGAGAAAGAAGTGAGACAGAGACACAAAGAGAGAGAGAGAGAAAGAGAAAGAAGAGACAGAGAGAGAGAGAGGAGAGAGAGAGAGAGAAAGAAGAGAGAGACAGAGAGAGAGAGAGGAGAGAGAGAGAGAGAAAGAAGAGAGACAGAGAGAGAGAGAGAGGAGAGAGAGAAAGAGAAAGAAGAGAGAGACAGAGAGACAGAGACACAGAGAGAGACAGACAGAGACAGAGACAGAGAGAGGAAGAAGAGAGAGACAGAGACACAGAGAGAGACAGACAGAGACAGAGACACAGAGAGAGACAGAGAGAGAAAGAAGTGAGACAGAGACACAAAGAGAGAGAGAGAGAAAGAGAAAGAAGAGACAGAGAGAGGAGAGAGAGAGAGACAGAGAGAAAGAAGAGAGAGACAGAGAGAGAGAGATGTGTATATAGATATGTGTGTGTGTGTATTTATCCTTTTCCTCTTTCTTGTGGTATTTCCGGGTCCAGGAATATGTACAGGTTAGTCACCCTTTGGGGCGTGCTTCCATAGTCTGCTTTCCAGAATGCCCACAAGCAGTAGTTGTAGCTGATGACGAATAGCTATGTTTTGCCTTCAAGAGAGGAAGAGCCAGTGGGGGATCTGAAAGCTGTGCAGATCAGCCCGTCATTTAAAACAAGAAACCCACAGGGGAAGGGGCCCCCCCTCATTACATAATCACCCTTTGCCTTTCCTGGCATTTGCTGACATTTTCAGGGAGAAGCTGGTTAAAATTAGAAATGAGAGGAAGGGCTGGTCGTTGTTTTCTTCTCAGTTTTAAGGTTATTGATGTTTTGGTTCAGTGCTCTGGTAGTGTAGCAATATGGGAGGCATTTTCATGCCCATATCATATATTTAGATTTATATTCAATATTATCCAGGTTCTCAGATGTGACATTTTCTGAAGATTTTTTGTTTGGTTGGTTTGGTTTTTTGTGGGAATAGAAAATAACTTTAAAAAAAATAACCACAGAACTGTGACTACCAGACTGTACTTTATAGATACTTCATAGATACTTATAGATACTAATATATACATATACATATATATATATTGCTGCCTGGTTTTTCATATTACATACCTAAATCTGTGGATATCACGCATAATATTTACACAGATCTACATCCAATCCCAAGTCTAGCCCATAGATTTATCCCTATTGTGATGGAGTCTCTGAGATCCCGTCCATAGAGCTAAGATCCATTTTATTTCTAAGTCACATGAAGACTCTAGTGTGGGATTGACCTTGAAATGACCTGCAGTTACTAAAGCCACATGGGCTTGTTGTACTGCGAAGTTTGGGAAAGATCAGATAGGTCCACATGATAACCCAGTCAATAGTACTGTCACTGATGACATCAGGGGTTGTGCTCAGGTGGCGCCGGTCACCAACAGGAGGGAAACGCTGGCCTGTTTGCACTGCTTCCCAAAGTTCAACCTTTAGGCAAAGTGAATACAAAAATGAAAAGCTAATGTCGTGTGTGCCCAGGATAAAAGTGTCCAGGTGGGGTGGAAGAGCTAAAGAAAGGTGAAACGTGACCCAGAACCACTGAAGGAGCTCAGTGTCGAAAACAGGGGAAACAAAGAAAGTTACCGTGTCATATTAGCAGCTGGTGTGTTATTCATAATCAGAGGTTCAGTAGTTAATGCCTATGAGGAAACTGTGATATAGCGTCATAAATACTTGATTTCAGCCGCTCAGTAGGGTTTTCTGTGTCGTCTGTGTTGCATTTAAAACTGAGATTTGCTTCCATGTAACTAAGAGATTTTGCTGCCATGTAACTAAGAGTCTGCAAAAGTAAACCCACATCTAATATAATTGTTACTCTCAGAGGTATACTTAGAATCTAATTGTGGCCTTCAGAAATTGTTTCATACGTGCCAATTTTACTTCAAAGTATAACATGGTTTTTTGAGTTCGTGATAAAAATATTTCAGTTCACCCTGTGTTTTTATATAAAACATTTTAAAAACCATCTATTTTAGTATTTTGTATAGATCATCTCAAATTGACTATAAAATATTTCATGTGTGCTATCAACATTTTATTTAACAAAAAAGGATCCTATCAAAGGGTGTTTATGTATGTATACACATAAATATTGTATTGTATTATATATTTTATACCTACTGGAGGATAATAATGATAGCTAACATGTATGTAGCATTTAAGTCTTTCAAAGCATTGTGTGTGTGTACCCAGGCATGCTCAGGTACGATCTGCACACCTGCTCTGTGATCAGAGAGCTGTCATCATCCCCATTTTATAGACGAGGAAACTGAGGCTAAGGGACTAAGTGACATGGCTAGTAAGAGTCTGAGGAAGGAGTCGAGCTCAGAGCCTCCTGACTCCCAGTCCAGTGCTATCTGCTGAACCAGCTAGTTGCCCGATTAGGGGTTTCAATTTAAAATCTGATTTCAAGTGTACTGAAGAAATAGAGTTAACCTTTTGTATTAATTAATAGTCAGTCAATAAATATTTAATACAAACCTACTAATGTGCCAGGCAGTGCACTAAGTATTGAGTATATAATTAAGAAAAAAGATAGACAGCTCCTGCCCTCACGGAGTTTGGAATCTGTAAAGGAGAAAGAGGAAGGGGCCCAGCAAGCAGGCGTGGTGGAGGAGAAATCTGAGCTGAGCACCCTCCTTAAATGGAGGGTTGGAAACACACAGCCCACCCTCCAGTTAGGGTATAATGATGAGGTAGAGTCCTATGACTGATGCCATTAAAATTAGATTCTTCAGATCTGTAGTGAGAGTGTATCTACAATGACAAATCTCAGAGGAAATACTTAGGACTCTTAGAGGCATGGATTATCATTTGAAGGATAAAATCTCTTTTTCTCTTTCATTTTACCATTGACTTAAGAGTTAGAAGATAACAGAAAACATTGACCAAGACCTCAGAAGACCATTTTTTAGTCATAATCATAGAATTCTGAAATACATAGTAGATAGGTGGGTATAGAGTGCAGAAGACTGAGATTCAGGTAGTACCAATGACACAGCCTGGCTATGGGTTCCTGGCATTCACTTTTCCTCTTAGTGCCCCTAGACAACTCTCTAAGACTTTACATTGCAGAGAAGGTACCACCCTGCATTGAGTGATAGAGGAAGGTCCTCCATGGAAGCTCCCTAGGTCAATGAGATCACAGTTCTAGGGTCCATCACTCTAGAATTTGAGAGTTGAAAAGGGATTATATGGAATGAAGGAGTTTATATATGGAAGAAGGATGAAGAAAATGAGGACCAAGAAGTAATTTGCCTAATAAAGATCACACAGCTATTTAGATGCAGAGCTGGCCTAAAATCTAGGTCCCTGACTCCTCACCCAAAGTACTCTTTCCAACATACCAGCTCAGTGACTTCTTTTCCTTCCCTATAAAATGATGGCTTGGTGAATATGACCTTATAATGTTCCTTTTAGCTATTAGATTCTAGATATTGAAAAAGGGCATATTCACATGAGAAACTTAAGAACAGTAGCATACACCTGTAATTCTCAGCTACCAGAGAAGCTGAGGCTGGTGGAGCTTATGAGCTTAGGAGTTCTGAACTGCAGTGGGCTAAGCCAATCAGGTGTTCACACAAGCTCAGCATCAGTTGATGTGCCCTGGGGAGCAGAGGAACACCTGGCTAACGTAAGGAGGGATTAACTGATCCAAATTAGAAATGGAGCAGATCAGAGCTCCCATGCCCATCAGGAGTGGGTTTGGGCCCATGAATAGCCCCCGTACTACCAGCCTGGGTGAGATGGGGAGGCTTCATTGTAGTCTATATTTTAAAAGTTAGAATCTAGACATTTACATATGGTAGAAGAGAATCTGAATGTTGAAGATGATACCAGGTCAGCTAAGTCTTTGTGTGTGTCTATGGGTATGTATGTATATGTATATATACACATAGGATATACATATATACATGTACATGTGTATACATATATGTGTGTATGTACAAATTTTTATTTTTAGTTCCAAATTCTCTCCTCTCCAGTCCCTCCCCCATTAAGAAAGACGTTTAAAATTTTTAAAATGCATTGGCATTCAAGACTTCCAGATGTGTGGGACATATTTAAAACGTTAGGACCTCCTTTCACTTCATTACTTAAGCAGCACAAGTGATTCTATTCAGTAGTCACCTTTCCATGAGGAATTTTAGGTAATTCTATTTCACCTGGTCTCCCAACTGCAGAATGAAGCCAATGGTTTGATAGGTCTTGTTGGTATTTTGATAGGGAAGTCATTCAATGCATATAGAACACTGTGTCTCCCATGATTTTCACAGAAATGCAGTTTGATCATGTAAAAAAAAGTCTTAGCATAATAATCTCAGAAATTAATCTGTTTTCTTTTGGGTAAAAATCAGTACTAACTACAAATGGCAGCCATTTTCCTCGTCTCAGTAATCTGAACCTTTCCATAAAGAGCTTTTCTCATCCTCTTTGAAATGTGTGAGAGAGATGGGCAGGACATTTTCTATTAGCACCTGCCTTAAAAATACCAAAATTAGAGATGGCCATCTGGCTTTCATAATTTGTGATCTCTGTGAAATGTGATTTTACTAATTCTGAATAAGCTTTCAGGCCTTTCTAAGAAGCTGCTTAATTTTTAAAACATTGCACCTTTTGCAGCCAAAGTAAAGGAGGGGGCTAAGTGGATTGTGGAGGGAAACTGGACACAGCATCCCTAGAAAGGGTTCTGGCTACTATGTTCTCATGTGTGGAGGTGTGGCCTTCAAGCCTGCTGCCTGAACACCTCCAGAATTCCCTGTTACCCTAGTACTGTGTTTGCAAAGCCCTCCAGAAAATGGTGAATTATTAACTTGGTAAAATGCAGGTGGTGGATAAAAATTCGTTTTCTTGCTAAGAAACTGGGTATATCTGATTTTTTTTTTTAGTATTCATATGAATTATTATTTCTTTTACTTGTTTTTTGAGTTCATTTTATATATTTGTACTGTTACAAAGACCAAATGAAAAACAATTCTCGGACAAACAAAAGAGGAAATTCTTGGGGTTTGGGGTTTTTTTTTGAGAATTTATAAGCTGAAATTCACACCAAGATATCTATAATGGAAATCTCCTTTAGTGTGCCCCATCCTCTTTGGGTAAAGATTAGACCAGATAACCTCAATTGGTCCCAGTCTTGGAATTCCATTATTCTATTATTACATTCATTCCTAGGTAGTGTTAGGGCTCATTTTCCCAAGGCCAAACCTTTTTGTAGCTAAAAATATCTTCACTGCCACTTCTAGAACATTCTTGTACATAAAAGTTTGGGTTTTTAAGGCAACTTCTCACTTTTTAAATGTTTAATTTCTGTTGTCTATAACTATCTGCCTACTATACTCATCTGTTCAAATCATCTCCCAAACCCTTCTTACATTTTTTGGCTTCTGATCTAAACAAACAAACAAACAAAATTACAAACCCTAACTCAGGCAAGTATGAAAATAGTTCACCCCTGGTCTCCTTGGTACAATTACATATGAAGGTTCCCCAAGGAACAGAGGCTAACTTCTCCCTCCCCACATAAAGTAGATTAACTCTTCAGTTTTAGACCATGGTGGGAGGGACTAGTAGGCACTTCCTGGAATTAGGAATACAAGCATTCTACAAAGTAACTAAATCCTGGAAGAACTATACAATTTGCTAGTTGAAAAACATGGATGAACTTGGAGAAATAAAAAATATTCCTGAAAATTTTTTCACTATTAAAAATGGTGATCATGAGACATTTTGAAATCCTCGTTTTTTCATTACTTTCAAGACAGTTTTTAAAAAATCTTCTGTTTCTGTATTTTAAAAGTCAAAAATGTCTGATTTTTTTTTTAAATAAGAAAAGCTTTCTTCTGTTAGTAACCTTGTGTTCCAGTTGGGGAGGGGGTGGGAATATTTGTGTTTCTACTGCTTTTCCAGAGACAGCCCTTTTCATTGGGGGCTAGCTCTGAGTGTGAACATTTTTTTCCTCACACCAAGTCTAATTCTGCCTCTTTCTTACTGTCATCCATTGATCCCAGTTCTGCCCTCTGAACCCAAGCAGAGCAGCTCTGGATGATTCTAGAAGACACCTCCCTAACCTCCCATGCCCCTTCCCCAACCTTCTCTTCTCCAGACTAAACAGATCCCCAGGCCTAGAACTCACCCTCATTTGGCATGACCTTGTGGCTCACCACGGGACTAGCTTCCCACCCTTGAGTGGGCGCTCTTCAATTTATTCACATCCACTGTTACTTATAACACCCAGAACTGAACATGGTTCTTTGGATGTGATCTTACCAGGGCCGACAACAGCCTACCTAGTCAGGTGAACCCTCCTTCACTCTGGGCTCGGCCTCTCTGTAGGTTACATTAATATTACTTACTTATACCTGTCATACTACTGACTCATAGCGAACTTGTAGCCATTAAAACCCTCAGAACTTACCCCAACTCCACCTCCCTACCTTGTACTGGGGAAGGACACTGCTATCAACAAGGTATATAAAACTGAGTGATTATTAATATTTGTATCAGCAAGCACCCTAGCATGCCCAGGGTGGCTGTTATGGGTTAACAATCTCACTTTAATCAATCAAACATAGATCATTTACCTAGTTCAAGGGAAAAGGTCAGCACCCTGAACTTCAGAGAATACAAACAGAAGTTACAAGCAGACAAAGAAACAGATCAGCAGACGGGCTTCCAGCCGTCTATTACATCCATACCCAGTCAGTTACCAGAGAGGGAAGCACCAACATCTGGGTTTTCAAAGCCGGGGGACTCAATGGCTGCCCAGAGTCTCGTCTGACCAAATCACACAACTCTTGTCAAAGTGAAGCCCCAAAGCAAAAACCTCACATCAGGGTATATATGGCCTTCTCCTGGGTGGGAGAATGTCACAGGCCTCTAGACCCACTGCCCAATCACAAAGTAATAGGGTGCGGGTGTTCCTGAAGAACAAGCTTCCCACCACAGGCTCCATGTGACCACATTCAGCCTATTAGGGGGCAGGGTATACTTTCTAATCAGGGAAGGTTCTCAGAGCCACTTAAGCCTATCAAAGGGCCTGGGGCAGGGAAGATCTTCAGATTCCTATAACAATATTATGTGTAATAATCATGTAAGTGTATTGTTATCAGGCATATTATTTATTGTTCAGTCTGACTCTTTATGACCCCACTTGGGGTTTTCTTGGCAGAAATACTGGAAGGGTTTGCCATTTCCTTCTCCAGTTCCTTATATAGATGAGGAAACTGAAGCAAACAGGGTTAAGTGACTTGCCCAGGGTCACACAGCTATTAAGTGTCTGAGGCTGGTTCTGAACTCAGAAAGATGAGTCTTCCTGACTCCAGGCCTGGTGTTCTAACTACTGTAACACTCAGCTAGGACGTACAAAATAAATACAAGATAATTTTTTTTTTTAGGTAGGGAGGCACAGGCAAGAAGGATCAGGAAATGTTCCATGGAGTAGGTTGGAGCATAGCTTTGAAGAATATCAAGGATTCTAAGTTCAGGGTTGGAGAAAGTTCACTTCAGATGTCACATAGCCTGTTTCACGGGTGTGTTGGTTTACTCTTTATTTTTCTTCTCCCACCCTCACCCCCACCACCCACAAATACCAGTTCCTCAGCGCAGTAAACCGTGGAGACTGCAAACTCCTTTGGACAGGGACCAAACATTATTTATAGCTCCCCCAGGACCTAGCACAGCGCGAGGACGTAAGAGGTCATTAACACATTTCTATGGAGCCAGATTGACATAATTTCCTATAAAAGTATAACATCAAACAGCTTTTCAGATCATTAGTAGCAGAGGAATAAATAAGGCCCCTGGTTCATCGTTCTCCTCTTTTCTGTCTCTAGTGACTTTTAGTGACATAGTATTTTCATACACAGATATTACTAATTGCTTAGTTTATAGTTCTGTTTATTAGAGGTTAGGCTTAATTTTCCTAATTTAGTTATATAAAATGTTTAAATTAAAGCACTAGTTCTTTATAAATTTGCTACTTTTCACTTGTTGAAGCAGTTTCCATTGTATTGTTTGGCCAGCTGTTGTGTATAACTTATGTTTTTTTCATGTACTCCTTTTGGAACATAATCTGAAACCTAGATGTTTCAGTGGATAGAGTGGTGGGCCTGAAGTCTGGAAGATCTGAGTTCAAATCTAGCCTTAGACACTCACTAGCAGTGTAATCCTGGGCAAGTCTCTTGATCCTGTTTGCCTCAATTTCTGCATCTGTCAGATGAGCTGGAGAAGGAAGTGGCAAAGCACTCCAGTATTGTGATGAATGAAAAACCTGAGAAATAGATTCTCTGGGTAACTAGTAATTAGTTTATTAATTAGTGTGATCAGTAGTTTTTCTCAGTAACCAAAGACAAAACTATGAAAGAGGGTGAGAAAAGAGGAAGCCCCTCACAAGTAAAAATCAACCCTGATTTGTAGACATTTCAGTGAGGAGGTGGTCTTGATATCTTCAGCCCCTCCTGCTGAGAATGTGGCTTGATCATGAGATCCAGCTGCCTCCAACAGTCTGGACTGAGGAATCCATCTCTGCCCATGCGCTGGGTCACCCTAACCTCCAATGGAGAGGTCTAAGGACTTGGGCAAAAATTCACCTAGATTAGATTCTGTTTACACTCTACACAGAAGTAAGGTCCCCTCATTGGGTGGAGTCCTGCCCAAAATAGAGGAGCACAAACCCCAAGGATTAGGCCAATCCTATCTCCTCTGTCAGCCTTGTCCTTCAGAGATAGGCTGACTGACCTACAGGGGCTGGTCCCTGAATGAGGAAATAAAGGAAATGGAAACATAATACTAATTTCATAATTGGTTGTTAATAGCGAAATAATATATTTTTTTCTCAGTGTCTTTACCCAAGAAAACCCCCCATGGGGCCAGAAAGAGTCAGACATGACTGAACAACAGATATAGCCAACCAACAGAACAGCAGGGAGTGACAGTGCTGATAGTCATCAGTCTTGTGTTAAGCACAAATAAAAGAGAGAGAGGGAGGGAGATACAGAGGGGTAGATCGGAAATAGTAAGGGCCAAAAGTGAAAGCAGAAATTCTCATCCCTAAAGAGAGAATGCAATGTAAAAGAGCCCATTATAGTTATTTGGGCAACAGCCACGTGGGAAAAATAGTACTAGTAGCCAAAAATTACATTTTTATAATAATAGCTAATATTTATTTAGGACTTTACATATGTTAACTGATTTGATCCTCACAATAACCCTATGAAGTTGGAGCTATTATTACCCCCATTTTGCAGATGAGGAAATGAAGACAAAGTGATTAAATGACCTGCCCAGGGTCTTACTGCTGGTAAGTCTCTGAGGCTGAATTTGAATTCAGGTCTTCCTGACTCCAGGCCCAGTGTCTATCTATGGGCCACTTAGCTGAATTATAAAAGAAAATCATTTTTTCAGCTTCTAAAAGCAAAGACCCATGAAGTGCTTAGAGAACATCCATCATGACCTTTGATTGCCCCAGTGTGAACTCTTCCCTCCTCCTGTAGCCCATCTAGCCCCACCTCTGCCAGGCCCCTGGAGATCCAGCTCACCACAGGAGCAGACTAGGGTGCTCGCTGAGCCGCCTCAGCTCTGCTCATCCCTTCTGGGGCTTACAAAACAGGCACTCCTGGTTTCCGCTACGTCTCTGCCCTGGCTCCATTTGTCTGAATTAGTTCTCAGGCAAATTCAGGTCTTCCTTACCATACAGCATCTTTAGGGCCAAGTTTCTTTGCACCTTCCAACTGGTCAGCGTAAAGTGTTTATCTCTGATACACTTCAAGTCAACAAACATTAAGTGCCTACTATGCACCAGGAACTTTGCTGAACTGTGGGAATTAAAAAAAAAAAGCAGAAGCAGTTATTTTCAGATGTCTTTAAGATTGGAATAGATCTTAATATGGAAACATAAAGCAAATTAGCATATGATACTTAATGTCATTCAGAATGTTTGATTCAACAGACTTTTACGAAATGCTGTTCCTTGAGCAAGATGCTCCATCTCTTGACTCCAGACATTTTCACCGGCCACCTCCCATACCTAGGATGCTCTCCCTCCTCATCTCTGCCTGTTTGCTTCTTTCAAGTCCCAGCTAAAATCCCATCTGCATTTCCCAACCCCCCTTAATTCTGGTGCCTTCTCTGTTGGTTATTTAAACTCTGTAGAGCTTATTTGTCCATAGTTGCTTGCATGTTGTCTACCCCATTAGATTGTAAGCTTCTCCAGGGCGGGCTCTGTCTTTTGCCTTTCTTTGTATCCCCAGCCACTAGCACGGTGCCCACCACATAGTAGCACTCAATAAATACTTCACTGACCAGTTGACTGATCTGCCAAGACTCGGGTCAATATAAAGGACTTGAAAGCAGTTCTGTAACAGCTACAGGAGGCAGTGTGGCATGTCCCAAAGGAATAAAAGCTTTGCCGTGCGACAGTAAGGACGCAGTTGAGATTACGTGATATGGATTTGTGGTGGTTTGGTCAATGTTCGGCAGCAAGGGGTGAAGGATAGAAAAGGTAGATGGGGCTGCCCCAAGCCTGAGAACTCAGGGCGTAAGATCGTAACACAAGATTGATGACGGCGAGCGTCTGAATACCCCACCTCCTTGTAGTGAGACCCTTTGTCTCAGCCCTGTAACGTTCTACAATATCCTGGAATAAAAGCTTGTTTCGCTTCTATTCGCTTCTGACAGTTATGTAGTGTCCTACTGGAAATCCATTAAATTTTCTCTCCAAGATTTTTGTCATTAATGTATCATGACAAACACTCAGTGGGTGTGATAGTCAGCAAATTCACAGAATATTTTTTTAAAAATATATCAGGGGAATGGGAGATAAAATAGATGATTTTGATTACATAAAATTGAAAGGTTTTTGCACAACAAAACCAAGACACTCAAAATTAGAAGAAAAGGAGGGAACTGGGGGAAAATTTTGCAGTGTATTTCTCTGATAAAAGTCTCATTTTTCAAATATACAGAGAACTAAGCCAAATTTATAAAAAATAAGAGCCATTCCCCAGTTGATAAATAGTCAAAGGATGTAAACAGCCAGTTTTCAGAGGAAGAAATCAAAGTTATCAATAATCATATAAAAATACTCTAAATCACTAGTAATTAGAGAAATGCCAATTAAAACAACTCTGAAGTACCATATCATACCCATCAAATGAGCAAACTTGACAGAAAAGGAAAATCACAAATGCTGGAGGGGATGTGGGAGAACAGGGACACTGATGCATTGTTAGTGGAGCCGTGAACTGGTCTAACCATTCTGGAGAGCAATCTGGAACTGTGCCCAAGGGCTATACAACCGTGACCCAGCAATACCACTTCTAGGTCTGTATCCCAACAAGATAAAAAAAAAAAAGAAGAAGAAGGGGCGGCTAGGTGGTACAGGGAATAGAGCACCAGCCCTGAAATCAGGAGGACCTGAGTTCAAATCCAGTTTCAGACAATTAACACTTATTAGCCGTGTGACCTTGGGCAAGTCACTTAACTCCAAATGCCCTGTCTTCCCCCCTCCAAAAAAAAAGAAAGAAAGAAAAGAAAGAAAAAAGGAAAAAAAAAAGAAGAAAAAGACCTATATGAGCAAAAATATTTGTACTAGCTCTTGTTGTGGCAGCAAAGAGTTGGAAACTGATGAGATGCTCATCAGTTGGGAAATGGCTAACAGGTTGTGGTGTATGAATGTGACTGAATACTCCGGTGCTGTAAGAAATGACAAAGGGGATAGTTTCAGAAAAATCTAGGAAAACTTGAGTGAGCTGATACAGTGAAGCGAGCAGAATCAGAGCAACAATCTGTGGAGTAACAGCAGTGACTCAGTCACTGACCGTGACAGCTCCAAAGAACTCGTGAAGCAAAGTGCCGTCCGCATCCAGATCGAGAACAGAGTCTCCAAGCACACACTGAAGCGTTTTTTTTCCATTTCTTTGTTTTCCTTGCTTCGGGGGCTAAGGGGGCTAAGGGGGGGCATAGCTAATGCAGAAATATGTTTGTATGACTTCATATATATAATGAGCAAAAATATATCAGGTGGAACAGAAATATAACTGCTCGAGAGTCCTATGAAAGCAAAAATACTTAAGATGTTATTGAACTAGATGTGCAGGAGACTCTCTGAAAGAGTATTATCTTCCAAGAGTCTACAAAGTTCATTATGAATTTTGAAAAGCAGTTTCAAGGTACCTTTGGTGAATATTTCTATGAGACCAGACTAGAAATTTTTTTTGGAAATCTTTCCCCTCTCTAATACCAAATACTGTCAGAATGTGTCAAAAGCCTGATAAAAGGGAGTGGCCTTTCTACATCCTGGCATCTCTCAGACTGAATGGCAAAGCATCTATTATAAAGTGAGTTTCTTGTCTTAGAGAGGGCTGTTGTCATGGAAAGTAATGATGAGGGGAGGGGTGGGAGCTGTTCAGCTCTAATGGATTTGGTGAGCCCTGCTGGTAGCACTGACTTGTATAGATGATATGGCCAGGCATAAAAACATGAAGATGCAAGGGGGAGGGAGGTGTAGTTCTGGTACAGCAAATCAAGACATCTTTTTGTGAAAGGTATCAAATCCATGCATCCTGCCCTTCCCAGTGTCTTTTGACTTGCCTCTTTGGACTCTGCTCTGGACAGTGACCCTGTCTCTACTCTAAGTATCCTGCCTTCTAGGCCTGGTTCCTTGGTAACAATATTGCTTCTGGCATTGAATTGTGCAGTCTTGATTCCCCAGGTAGTGAGTCTTCAGCCTGCATGATGGAATCCACTCAATTAGCTGTGTATGTCCAATTTCTCAAATTTTTTGAATGCTTGTTAGATACCTGGCACTGTGCTGGGTGCTGTTAGGACCACAATGATTATGACATTGCTCCTACCCTCAAGGAGCTGACAGTGTAGTTAAAGAGATAAGACAGATATGAAACAGAAGACAATACAGGACTAATTAGAATTATCATAATGTGTGGTATTCACGAGAGTCAGCAAAAGCTTCACGTGAGGCTTGAACTGTACCTTAAAGAATGACTAGAATTTGGGTAGGGGCATTCTAAGTTGGAGGAAGCTCTGACTTGGTGGAACCCTCACTTTTCTAAATCTGTTTTCTTCTCATCATTCCATGTACTCTTCTGGGTCTGCCCCTCATGCCTGCCCTTTGAATCTGTCTCCTTCTTTGTCCCCTTATCTGTTAAGGCAGCCGGGTTCAGTGTGAAGAGCATTGGATTTGAAGGCAGTGGGCCTGGACTCAAGCTCCAGTTCCAGTACTTAATCACTCTGAGATGTTGGCCAGTTAACTTTACTCACCTTTCTGGGCCTCAGTTTTTTAATCTGTAAAATGAAAGGGATGAATGAGATGATGTTAAAATGTCCCATCTATCCCTAAAATTCTGCCATCATGTGGTCCTTTTCATTCCATACTCAGACTTCACCTCCACCTCTTTCCCAGGAAACCTTGGTAGACAGAAGAAGAGACTCTTCTTGGCCTGGTACCCATGACCATGAGCTCTCGATCAAGCACAGGTCTCCCCGTGCAGTCTGTGTCCTCTCCTCAAGTCTCCTCCAGCTTTGCCTACCTCACCCAGTCTGCTTCCAGTGTCTCCTTATGACTAATCCCTCAGCTAACCTTGATATCTCTGTTCTCTTTTCCAACCTTTCTTCTCTTCTTTTGGAACCCTCCACTACATGGAACAAAGATTGTCCTTTGTAAAACACAAGTACCACCTGACTGGGCCTCCCCGAGACTGGAGACCTGCACTACTCCCTAGGCACTCATGCTGTTGTTGGCACTGAAAATCCAGCTGACGTGAGCACCATCTCATGCAGGCATACTGGCCAGCATGCCACCCGGAAATTTGCTTCTGCCCCCAACGCCATATATTGCTGGGTATCTGGTCCATCATTCAGATCTTTCACACCTGGTACCTTTCTTCACCAGATCCAGCAAGCTTTCTGGGAGCTCAGCTATTGGGGGTTACAAATCCTAGGACTGATTACTAGTCTTTGGCAGAAGTATTTTATGTTAACTCCCCAACCATTGATCATACCATAGAATTCAGAATCCCCATTTTGATATATGGACATTACCATTCCATGAAAAAATAAGAGAGCTCATTCTATTGGTCTAATGTGGTTAAAGCTGGCCCAGGAAACCTTGCATATGCATTGTACCATCTCCCATGAGCACACATGGAAAGATGTGATCTTTACTTCTACAGGAACCCAGAGGAGAGGGGAAAGAAGGAGCAGGCAGCAGCTGTAAGGCAAGAACAGAGAAGGAGTTTCAGGGTAAATGGACAAACTATTCTAGCTCCAGAATCTACAGCTGCTTAGCCTGTACAGGTTCATCTGCAGGCACATAGGAGCCATTGGGGCACATTCAGGAGCTCCACATTGACTGGAGCACACAACCTGCTACTGAAAACTAGTCCTTAGCTCTGACTGCTCCCTCCATAGAGGGACGGGAAGTACCACAGAGTGGGCTTGTGGTTTACCCAAGATGTTTGTACTACTGCCAAAACATGCTGAAGGAAAATCAACATGTTTCTTACAAATAAGCATAAATAAACAGAGAGAGAGATAGCTGGATAGATGGGTGGGTGGATGGTGGATGTATTGATGAACAAATAAATGAATGGATGAATGAATGAAATGGACACATCCAGTGCAGTTTATGACAACGTACATTTATTACCATTGCTAGGGGAGCCAAGCTCTAATTAGCTCACTAACAAGCCCCCACTCCAGAATTCTGGGGATGGTGCTCCTACGCGCCTTACAGTTTGAATTATGGCCTGCGTCTGGTTTCTCCCCAGTCGAATGAGGTGGAAGGTTTGAAGGTAAAAGTCAACAAGTCAGCAAGCCTTGATTAAGTGCTGCCACGTGCCAGGCAATGTGCTAAGTGCAGGGGATACAGAGAAAGGCAATAATAGCCCTGGCCCTTGGCGAGCTCACCATGTAATGGGGGAGTCTACTGTGTGCTAGCAGGAGAGGTTCAAGGAACAAGAGAATCAGACATGGGACAAGGAGGCTATTTGTAAACAGACAGAAACGCAGAGCATAAGAATCAGTGAACATTGGCAGAATTATTAGAACAGCATTCGGTAACTTACAGCCATGGGTATAATCATTTGGGTGGCTGTTACGTTCAACCTTATCAGAATATGGAGCAGTTGTATAATACTGCTAATTAGGCATCTCATCTCAGCCCCAGGCTTCTTTCTGTACTTTCTATCCAATGGTGCCTCTCCCCTCTCTCTCTCCCTCTCCCTCTGTCTCTCCTTTCTCTTTCTCTCTCTCTCTCTCCCTCTCCCTGTCCTACCTATCTGGCTGCTCATTCCCTTTTGCTGGATTATCATTCATCTTCTGTCTCTAAACTCTTGTTCTCTCAGTCATGAAAGACATGAATCTTAGAAATATGGATAAACTACCTGTCTCAAAGGTCTGTTTCTTTCCCCAACCTAATGGATAAATATAGTGTATGTTCTGACTGCTCCACCCACTGGCCATTTCTCCTCTCAATCCTCTTCTCAGGCCTCCCTGAGACACAACAGTATTGAAATTAGAACAGTTAATAAGCCTACAATGGCCTCTAAGTGCTCACATAAAAGAAAGATTCGATTGATTGGGCAGACTTCATTGCTGTCTTGTTTTAAGAAATTGCCTGTTACCCCAGCCTTCATCAGCCATGATCAGTCAGCAGCGATCAGCATCGAGGCAAGCCCATCACCCAGCAAAAAGATGGCAACTTGCTGAAGGCTCAGATGATGGTTCACATTGTTTTTAGCAATAAAGTATTTTTAATTGAGGTTTATGCATTGTTTTTTAGATATAATGTTATTGAGCGCTTACTAGACTACAGTACAGTGTAAACATACCTTTCATGTGTACTGCGAAACCAGAAAATTTATATGACTCATTTTATTGCAGTGTTTGCCTTATTGCTATATTCGCTTTATTGAAGCATTCGCTTTGTTGTGATATTTGCTTTATTGTGGTGGTCTGGAACTGAACCCCCCATATCTCTAAAGTATGCCTGAGTTAAACCCCAGGGACAGTAGCAGACCCTTACAGCCTTCCCATGCCCTAGGAGAACAAGGGCTTTGGGGCAACATCTCAGGGTAGGAAACAAGACCTAGAAAAGTTAGTGTTTGCTCTGTATTTCCATCTCTTCGCTCCAATCTGGAAGGCAAACAATCTGGCTAATGGATCTTGTTCAGCTAGAGTCTAGGAAAAGCCTAGGTGAAGTCCCTACCCCAACACCCAGGGAAAGGGAAGGGGGAAAGAGAGTATGCATTTATTATGCACCTACTAGGTACTGGGCATCGGCTCAGTGTTTTGTGAAGAAGGGCAGGACCATGCTAAGGAAAGCCCTATGGAGATGAGTCATAACACAACCTGAGGGGGAATACAGAACCGGTAGCTGGGCCTGCTTAAATTGGAGGGCCAGGGAGGAGCTAGTCTATTGGAGAGGCCCCAGTGTGAGAAGCAATCTGGGGAAGAGGAAGTTTCCATGAGGAGAGTTTTCCGTGGGCATGGGGACAGGTCAGCAGGGCAGCCTACAGAGGGGGAATAGGAAAAGCTGTGAAGACAAGAGCAGCACAAGGGAAAAATCCACTTTAAAAACCCAGCAGTTGGGGTGGGTGAGTTAGGGGCACACCACTAACAAGCGTAAGGTGGCATCCCCTTCAAATTCTCATGTTTGGACTTGTCCTACCCCTCTTCACCACGGTGCCTTCTCAAGCCGTGAAATCTAAGGCATGTAATACTTAGTCATTCACATGTGAATCTTCTAAGGTTTTGAAACCAGGGAGTTTTGGACTAACAGAGGCTTTTTATTGAGAAGCAGCCGGCCATAGCAGGAAGAAGAGGGATTCTTAAAGTCCAGGGGCGTGAATTCAAATTGTGACTTTGATGTTGTGTGACCTCCCCATCTGTAAAATGGGGATGATAATGCAGCATCTTCCATCAGAGAGTCATTGTGGTGGAAGTGCTTTGCAAATCTTAGAGATCTGTAGAAATAAACATGCGTTATTATTATTGCCTGAGTCATAGACAGAGGAACATAGGATTCTTATGTTCTAAACTATGCCCTGTTAGTCTGTGTTTATAGTAGGGTTGTTTTCCATCATTTTTCATTGCATGTAAACAGTATTTTCATTACTTTAGCATTGCTCATAACACAATTTTTATGAGAAAATGTTTTCCAACTTCTAAGCAACTGCCAAACTTTTAAACTATAACAAGATTATTGTCTAGGGACAGTCTTTATGTGTATACTGTTTAGTTTGTCTCATTTTAATTATGTTATAGTCTTCTAAAGGGCAGGAAGTTGTTGTCTAATTTATATTATAATCCCAGAGCCCTTGATAAAGAGCGCTTTTTAATTTTTTATAAGATGAGAATCCGCCAAAAAAAATTGACAGTTTTGAAAAATTAGAATGATTTTTGTAAGCTATTGGAGGAAAAAATCTGTGGGGAGAGTTTCAGAGTAATAAATGGAGAACAATATATTTGTTCAGGAGCTGTTCAGGAGAGAGAGAGAGGCCAGCTGGCTGCTCAGCCTGGGTTTTGCTTAGCGGCAGCACCCTGTGGTTTAATAGGGTCATCTCAGGTAGAGTAGGAGCCTTAGCTTCCCAGGCTCAAGTGTTCAGTATCATCTGTTCTAGTGACCGAGAGGTTGAATTGGCTGCCAGACAGGAGTGAAAGAAATAGGTCTGAACAAGAACTGGCCCATGTCCAAGGATGTAAAATCAAATAACACACTTGCTGACCTAAAGGAAATTGGAAAGACTATTCCCTAACTCTTCCTTCCCTAACCCTTCCCAATAAGGAACCTGGGAGAGAGTTCTGGGGAAGGGACCAAGTGTAGTGATGGCTGAAAATGAATAAGACAGGGCATTTTCCAAAAGATAAAGTGATGTTGGACAAAGAATAGTTTTAGGAAGAGTGAGTCAGAGGAAGAGATGGAATGATGGTACATGATGATCAGAGGAAGGAATTTTAGGAAAGTAGTAGAGTTTGAGGTAATGATGAGGTCTGAGAAGGGACCTTTAGGTGGCTGAGGTAGAGTGAAGATGGGGGTCATGAGAAATGAAGAAATGAAGATGAACTGGGAGACCAGAGTATTTGAAGATACTTCAGAATTAATATTTAGGGCCACCACCAAGAACACAGGGTAGCAGAGAGAGGGCCAGGCCTGGAGTTAGGAAGACACATCTTCACAAACTCAAATCTGGCCTCAGGCATTTACTATCAGTGTGGCCCTGGGCAAGTCACTTAACTCTCTTTGCCTCAGTTTCCTCATCTGTAAAATGAGCTGGAGAAGGGAATGGTAAACCCCTCCAATATCTTTGTGAGGAAAACCCCAAATGAGGTCATGAAGAGTTGGACCCGACTGAAACAGGTGAACAACAACCATGAACACGGGCTTGGGGTAGAGAAGATTGAATCAAATCCCCCCAAAAAAGAATGGAAAGTGACCAGATAGCAGCCACAAGGATTTAGTTTAAGAGGATACAGAGTGAACCTCAGAGGAGGCAGCTCGGGGTCTGGAGGGGCAGGGCTGAACAAGCTTCTCCTAGCTTCTCTCAATTCGGATGAGGGCCCCTTGAGAGCAGGGACTGTCTGGCTTTTGTTTTTATCCCTAGGGTGTGGCACACTGTGTGGAACATCACAAGTACTTAATGAATGCTTTCTCATTCATTCATGGCATAAGAGAAGGAGCAGCCACTTCTGGAGAGGGTGGCCAGGATGAGGCCTCTTATGGAGAAAGCCAAATTTCTATACACAGGAAAATCAAGAACAGGGGAGGAAAAGATCTAAGATGAAGGAGGGTTTGGTAATAATTGAGTGGAAATTCCAGGAGCTATAGTAGAAGAGGCAAGTAGAGAATGATGGACATTAGGGAAGAGTAGGGCTAGAGAAATAAGAACAGGGTAGGGATGAGAGTATCTGAAAAGGTAAAAGGAAGGAGAGTTTACCCATCACAGACAGTGTTTCTAAGTCACAGGAATTAGAGAATGGGGAAAGCAACAGGAAGCACCTGTTAATTGGAGTGTTTACTTAATTAGAGCAAAAGAGGGGAGGCTTCATGGTGATGGTGATCAGAAAGGGCATGTAGAGGAGCAAGCCACTGATACTAGGACCATTGTGTGGTTAGGGAGTCACTTAACTCTTGCTCCTCTCTCTCCATCCTTCAGAGGTTCTGGTGCCAGGGCTAGTTCCATTTTGGGCTCTATAATACTCCATTCCATGTACCATAATTCATTTAATGATTCCCCAGTGCATGGGCGCCCACTTAGTTTGAGGTTACTATGAAAAAGTGGCCATAAGTATTTTTTGTGCATGCAGATCTTTTCCTCTTTCTTTGGTCTCTTTGGGGTATAGGTTTAGCAGTGGTATTTCTATGATATAGGGTATGCACAGTTTAGTACACTGGGGGCCATGGTTCTGAACTGCATTCCAAAATGCCTAGACCAAACCAGACCAATGTACGGTGTGAA
The DNA here is from genome assembly GCA_028646515.1 of Pseudochirops corinnae. NCBI lineage: Eukaryota > Metazoa > Chordata > Mammalia > Diprotodontia > Pseudocheiridae > Pseudochirops > Pseudochirops corinnae. Next base: position 124,297 of record JAQQSV010000092.1, read on the forward strand.
AGTATTTGCAGATCCTATACTTGATTGCAGGCCGCCATGGGGTGGGGGGTGGGGGATAGGGAGAGGGAGGGGAGAAAATCTGAAACTCAAGGGATTGTGGAACTGAATCTTGTAAACTAAAAGTAAACAAACAAGTCCATTCAAAATGCCTAGGTGAATTCACGGCTCCATCGATGGTGGATTAGTGTGCCTATTTTCCCAAAACCATTCCAACATTTGTCATTTTTCTCTTTCGTCATCGTTGTAGATCTTATAAACGTGAGCTGGAGCATCAGCGTTTCTTTAATTTGTATTTCTCTAATTATTAGAGATTTGGAGCATTTTTTCCACATGGTTGTTGATGGTTTGGATTTCTCCCTTTAGAAACTGCCTGTTCACAGCTTTTGAGCATTTATTTATCTATTGGGGAATGACTCTTAGTCTCATACATTTGAATCACTTCCATATATAGCTTATGTATAAAGTCTTCTTTCAGAGAAGCTTGCTGCAAAGATTTTCTCACAGTTGTTTTTTTCTTTTCTAATTTTATCATTAATTAGATTTGTTTGTGTAATTAGTTAGTTTTACATGATCAGAGTTGTCCATCTTATCTTCTGTGTTCTTTTCTATCTGTTATTTGATCATGAACTCTTCCCCAATCCATAGATCTGAAAGGTAATTTCTTCCTTGCTTTTTAATTTTCTTATGATATTGATTTGCCCCTATATTAAAGCAAAATACACATACGTGCATATACATAAATCTTTGTTGGTTGGCTAGTTGCTGTTCTTCATTCTTGAAGAGGACCAAAATGACATCACTGCGTTAAAGTCGAGTTACGGTGTCCAACTGTGGCCAGTCAAACCAATACCAGCTCATTGGGTAAACATCTGGGGTGGGTTCTCTAAATTCGTGCATCCTGTGTTCCCTTTGAACTGTTTCAATTTTACTTTGCTCCTAGAGCCCACCGCCTTTTCTGATGTGGCACCCCATGCCGAGCGCTTGTGGGCCCGTGTCTCCCATGTCTCACCCTCAGTTTCAGAGTTACGAGAGACGCTGAGACTGTTCTGAATGGCTTTTTTCTGACCACCTTGTAAATGCTTGCCCTGTGTGAGTTCTTCATAGAACAGTCCTTTTGGCAAGCACACATTTGGCGTTTGATACATTGTACAGACCGTTCTGATGGTAAAGGGAATTAAAATTCCCTAGCAGGGTCTCTGTCCTAGTTCTGGCAGCTTAAATTAAGATGATTCCTATTTCAAGACCTCATATATGAGAATCATGTGAAATTTGATAACTTAGAGCCAAAATAACAGCCCCCAAAGCCTAACATCCCTCTGCGTGCTGACTTCTAGAAAACCACGGTGACCTCCCGCCCGAGGCACCTTAAAAACAGCGTCAGCAGCGGTGAAGGGCTCTGCAGTTCATTGACGTTCTGCTTCACCCTGTTTATTTTTTATTTGTTACTGATTTTCTTTTTCTCTCACCTTCATTTCTAAATATATCTCCTCCACATCCAGCAAGCCATTGCTCATAACAGAGAACTTTTTTTAAAAAAAAGGAAGAAAGATTAAAAACAATCCAGCAGAACAAAGCAGCCTGGCCTGTGTGTGGCACACCCGTCGTCCCTCGTCCCTGCAGAGATGGAAGGAAGGGGCACTTCTTTGGAACCAGGACTGTGTCCCCATTATTTAACTGCTGCAAAAGGCTTTTTGGAGGAAATGAGATGCTTATCTGGATACTAACAGGAAACCAGTGCCCAAGGCTCTTGACAAGCGGTCTGTTTTGCAGTTGTCCATTGGTGTGAGTTTGCCAGAGGCCGCAAAGGACCAAAATTCCCCAAGCTGAAGATCACTAGAAGCAGAGCCCATTCATTGTTATGACTCCCCAAGTTTGATGTACAAGGGACCATTTTTTCTAAATTCACCTTAGTCCTCCTTTCTCCATACTTTCTGCTTTAATTTTCAATATTTCTACTGTCTCTAACATCACATCTAGGTCAGGCATTAGACGATTGAATTAAAAAAAGAGTAGCGTTGGCAAATCTAATGAAGGGACAGGAATACGTGACCCATTTCTGATTCTGGTTCTGCTGCTCCGCAAGACCTTTGGCACAGAACCAGATTTCCTGTCCCTGTTTCGACAGAAGTGGTATTATCATCCTTATTCACAAAATCCCTCAAGATCCTTGTTTGAAACAACCCTTTGTAAGTGCTTAGAAAGCCAGAGCTGTGTCTCTGTACCTGATCTAGCCCTGTGCCCCGCCCAGCCTAGTGCTGCGTGCTCATGCTTAATAAGTACCTTTGGCTGATGATGGTCTTTGACAGACTCCAGGATTCAAAGAGGATTTTGTTCCCTTTTCTTTGTCAGGGCCAAGGGGCTTCCTTTTCCTAGCCTCTGCTCTGTTTGCTGTCATTGAAAGTGCACTTTGTTCTAGAATCGCCATATGAAAGACTAGAATGTATCCCAACCTACTGCCTGGACTCTTCCAGAGGAGAGAGGAAATCATGTTGTAGCCCAGCTAAAGCTGACAGTCCCTGCTGAATAAATGAGTGCTGTTCTCTCTTCTTTTATACACACAGGCTCGCTTTTCATACATGCGGATGAAATACCTTTTCTTTTCCTGGCTGGCAGTATTTATTGGAAGTTGGATTATATATGGCCAATACTCTACTTATACAGAGCTATGCAGAGGGCAGGACTGTAAGAAAATAATAGTAAGTATTGATCTTTTATGATTTAGAGTTTATTGAATAGCCTTTTAATAGCCTAAATACTCTTTAAGTAATTGTTGTTTAAATTATGACTTTTAAACTATAAAAATTCATTCTAATTACTATTTATTTTTCTACATAGTCCTAACAAGGATTTATTCTAAATTATAGGAACAATCTTATAATTTAGTGGTAATTTGGCATAGTGCGTAGAGAACCAGCTTTGCCACAACGAAGACCTAAGTCCAAGCCATGCCTCTGACACATATTGGCTACATGGCCCTGGGCTTAACCTTCAATAACCCCAGACAGTTCTTCAAGACTCCAGGTTGCAGAAAAGGTGGTATTCCTACCTGGGTGAAAGTGAGGAATTCTCACCAACAAAAAATCCCATGCCCAGGCCCTTCCTACATCTGCCTTAAAAAAAAAAAATGCTTGAGATCCATTTTTACACTAAAGACAAAGGAGGGTATCATTATTCTTATTATAAAAGGATTCTTCTGAGTGCTTCTGGGAAGATGGCAGAGACATCTCAAAAGTAATAATAAAAATGCCAAAAAGAAATCATTGCTACAAGTTCTCGCAAGAAAATTAAAACTTAGCCAAAAGAAATGAGTGTGTTGAATAAGAGCTATGATATGATAAAAATATTATGTAGTCAGGGAGGTAAAGCACAAAGTCCCAGAAGTGCACACTGAAATTTCAGAATTAGCATCGGAAATGGGACGAGGAAGCCAAAGAGACTCCAGTGGGGAATTCTGAGAATTGAGCGGTGCACTTAGCACACCAGCCACAAACAGCAGCATCCAAGGACTTTGCCCTCACAGGGAATCCCTCTTTGGTTGTTGGAGAAACCTTAGCTACAGCAATAAGTCATGAGCATGATTGAAGGGTTTCATATATACCCTAATTTTCTTATCAACCCCTTTGTGGTTGTAAAAAACGGCGACTGGAAGGAGGCAACGAGTGCCCTGAGGCTCCTGTGAGGGAAGGGGATGAAGAAGGCCGAAGGACAATATGCCCCCTTCTGGGAGCGGCAGAAGAACAGCCATGTACAGCATCAGCTTCTCTGCAAGTTTGATTTCACAACTTCTTAATGATAGAACTAAGATGCTTTAAAGAGATAAGCTGCCCTCCTGCTTCTCGTGTTAAAAGTGAATACCCATCGATTGGAGAAGTGGCCGGACAAGTTGTGGCATAGGAATGTAAGGGGATATTACTGCGCTATAAGAAATGAGCATGAGGATTTCAAAGAAGCATAAGAAGACTCCTTTGAACTAATGCAGAACAAAAAAACAACCACCCAGAATCAAAAGAATAGTACACAAAAGGACTAGAATAATTTAAGTGGAAACAATTTTTGAAGGTGGCTGAACTCACATGCCCTGCAGTGGCCAACACTGGCCCTGGAGAGGGGAAGGGGGACGGAAGAAGCATTTGTGTGGCACCTTCTGCGAGCTGGTCACTGAGCCAAGTGCTTTACAATTGTCATCTTGTTTGATCCTCACACCAACCCTGGGAGGTAGGGGCTGTTATTATCCCCATTTTACAGATGAGGAACGTTAGAGGTGAAGTGACCTGCCCAGGGTCACAGCTAGTTAAAGGCAGTTCAGCGTCTGGGGTCACATTTGAACTCAGGCCTTCCACACTTCTGGCCTAGTGCTCTGTTCGCTGTGACACCATCTAACTGTGAGTGAATCAGATTAAAATG
>JAQQSV010000092.1:128800-193044 GCA_028646515.1 Pseudochirops corinnae
TCTCCTTCCCATTTCTTATAGCACAATAGTATTCCATTACATTCATATACCATAGCTTGTTCAGCCATTCCCCAATTGATGGGCATCCCCTATATTTCCAGTTTTTTGCAACCACAAAGAGACTTGCTATATTTTTTAAAAATTGTATTAATATCTATGTTGTGTTGTACTTTGATTTCTTTTGTTAAATATTTTCCTACATTTTAATCTGATTCACTCACAGTTAGATGGTGTCACAGCGAACAGAGCACTAGGCCAGAAGTGTGGAAGGCCTGAGTTCAAATGTGACCCCAGACGCTGAACTGCCTTTAACTAGCTGTGACCCTGGGCAGGTCACTTCACCTCTAACGTTCCTCATCTGTAAAATGGGGATAATAACAGCCCCTACCTCCCAGGGTTGGTGTGAGGATCAAACAAGATGACAATTGTAAAGCACTTGGCTCAGTGACCAGCTCGCAGAAGGTGCCACACAAATGCTTCTTCCGTCCCCCTTCCCCTCTCCAGGGCCAGTGTTGGCCACTGCAGGGCATGTGAGTTCAGCCACCTTCAAAAATTGTTTCCACTTAAATTATTCTAGTCCTTTTGTGTACTATTCTTTTGATTCTGGGTGGTTGTTTTTTTGTTCTGCATTAGTTCAAAGGAGTCTTCTTATGCTTCTTTGAAATCCTCATGCTCATTTCTTATAGCGCAGTAATATCCCCTTACATTCCTATGCCACAACTTGTCCGGCCACTTCTCCAATCGATGGGTATTCACTTTTAACACGAGAAGCAGGAGGGCAGCTTATCTCTTTAAAGCATCTTAGTTCTATCATTAAGAAGTTGTGAAATCAAACTTGCAGAGAAGCTGATGCTGTACATGGCTGTTCTTCTGCCGCTCCCAGAAGGGGGCATATTGTCCTTCGGCCTTCTTCATCCCCTTCCCTCACAGGAGCCTCAGGGCACTCGTTGCCTCCTTCCAGTCGCCGTTTTTTACAACCACAAAGGGGTTGATAAGAAAATTAGGGTATATATGAAACCCTTCAATCATGCTCATGACTTATTGCTGTAGCTAAGGTTTCTCCAACAACCAAAGAGGGATTCCCTGTGAGGGCAAAGTCCTTGGATGCTGCTGTTTGTGGCTGGTGTGCTAAGTGCACCGCTCAATTCTCAGAATTCCCCACTGGAGTCTCTTTGGCTTCCTCGTCCCATTTCCGATGCTAATTCTGAAATTTCAGTGTGCACTTCTGGGACTTTGTGCTTTACCTCCCTGACTACATAATATTTTTATCATATCATAGCTCTTATTCAACACACTCATTTCTTTTGGCTAAGTTTTAATTTTCTTGCGAGAACTTGTAGCAATGATTTCTTTTTGGCATTTTTATTATTACTTTTGAGATGTCTCTGCCATCTTCCCAGAAGCACTCAGAAGAATCCTTTTATAATAAGAATAATGATACCCTCCTTTGTCTTTAGTGTAAAAATGGATCTCAAGCATTTTTTTTTTTTAAGGCAGATGTAGGAAGGGCCTGGGCATGGGATTTTTTGTTGGTGAGAATTCCTCACTTTCACCCAGGTAGGAATACCACCTTTTCTGCAACCTGGAGTCTTGAAGAACTGTCTGGGGTTATTGAAGGTTAAGCCCAGGGCCATGTAGCCAATATGTGTCAGAGGCATGGCTTGGACTTAGGTCTTCGTTGTGGCAAAGCTGGTTCTCTACGCACTATGCCAAATTACCACTAAATTATAAGATTGTTCCTATAATTTAGAATAAATCCTTGTTAGGACTATGTAGAAAAATAAATAGTAATTAGAATGAATTTTTATAGTTTAAAAGTCATAATTTAAACAACAATTACTTAAAGAGTATTTAGGCTATTAAAAGGCTATTCAATAAACTCTAAATCATAAAAGATCAATACTTACTATTATTTTCTTACAGTCCTGCCCTCTGCATAGCTCTGTATAAGTAGAGTATTGGCCATATATAATCCAACTTCCAATAAATACTGCCAGCCAGGAAAAGAAAAGGTATTTCATCCGCATGTATGAAAAGCGAGCCTGTGTGTATAAAAGAAGAGAGAACAGCACTCATTTATTCAGCAGGGACTGTCAGCTTTAGCTGGGCTACAACATGATTTCCTCTCTCCTCTGGAAGAGTCCAGGCAGTAGGTTGGGATACATTCTAGTCTTTCATATGGCGATTCTAGAACAAAGTGCACTTTCAATGACAGCAAACAGAGCAGAGGCTAGGAAAAGGAAGCCCCTTGGCCCTGACAAAGAAAAGGGAACAAAATCCTCTTTGAATCCTGGAGTCTGTCAAAGACCATCATCAGCCAAAGGTACTTATTAAGCATGAGCACGCAGCACTAGGCTGGGCGGGGCACAGGGCTAGATCAGGTACAGAGACACAGCTCTGGCTTTCTAAGCACTTACAAAGGGTTGTTTCAAACAAGGATCTTGAGGGATTTTGTGAATAAGGATGATAATACCACTTCTGTCGAAACAGGGACAGGAAATCTGGTTCTGTGCCAAAGGTCTTGCGGAGCAGCAGAACCAGAATCAGAAATGGGTCACGTATTCCTGTCCCTTCATTAGATTTGCCAACGCTACTCTTTTTTTAATTCAATCGTCTAATGCCTGACCTAGATGTGATGTTAGAGACAGTAGAAATATTGAAAATTAAAGCAGAAAGTATGGAGAAAGGAGGACTAAGGTGAATTTAGAAAAAATGGTCCCTTGTACATCAAACTTGGGGAGTCATAACAATGAATGGGCTCTGCTTCTAGTGATCTTCAGCTTGGGGAATTTTGGTCCTTTGCGGCCTCTGGCAAACTCACACCAATGGACAACTGCAAAACAGACCGCTTGTCAAGAGCCTTGGGCACTGGTTTCCTGTTAGTATCCAGATAAGCATCTCATTTCCTCCAAAAAGCCTTTTGCAGCAGTTAAATAATGGGGACACAGTCCTGGTTCCAAAGAAGTGCCCCTTCCTTCCATCTCTGCAGGGACGAGGGACGACGGGTGTGCCACACACAGGCCAGGCTGCTTTGTTCTGCTGGATTGTTTTTAATCTTTCTTCCTTTTTTTTAAAAAAAGTTCTCTGTTATGAGCAATGGCTTGCTGGATGTGGAGGAGATATATTTAGAAATGAAGGTGAGAGAAAAAGAAAATCAGTAACAAATAAAAAATAAACAGGGTGAAGCAGAACGTCAATGAACTGCAGAGCCCTTCACCGCTGCTGACGCTGTTTTTAAGGTGCCTCGGGCGGGAGGTCACCGTGGTTTTCTAGAAGTCAGCACGCAGAGGGATGTTAGGCTTTGGGGGCTGTTATTTTGGCTCTAAGTTATCAAATTTCACATGATTCTCATATATGAGGTCTTGAAATAGGAATCATCTTAATTTAAGCTGCCAGAACTAGGACAGAGACCCTGCTAGGGAATTTTAATTCCCTTTACCATCAGAACGGTCTGTACAATGTATCAAACGCCAAATGTGTGCTTGCCAAAAGGACTGTTCTATGAAGAACTCACACAGGGCAAGCATTTACAAGGTGGTCAGAAAAAAGCCATTCAGAACAGTCTCAGCGTCTCTCGTAACTCTGAAACTGAGGGTGAGACATGGGAGACACGGGCCCACAAGCGCTCGGCATGGGGTGCCACATCAGAAAAGGCGGTGGGCTCTAGGAGCAAAGTAAAATTGAAACAGTTCAAAGGGAACACAGGATGCACGAATTTAGAGAACCCACCCCAGATGTTTACCCAATGAGCTGGTATTGGTTTGACTGGCCACAGTTGGACACCGTAACTCGACTTTAACGCAGTGATGTCATTTTGGTCCTCTTCAAGAATGAAGAACAGCAACTAGCCAACCAACAAAGATTTATGTATATGCACGTATGTGTATTTTGCTTTAATATAGGGGCAAATCAATATCATAAGAAAATTAAAAAGCAAGGAAGAAATTACCTTTCAGATCTATGGATTGGGGAAGAGTTCATGATCAAATAACAGATAGAAAAGAACACAGAAGATAAGATGGACAACTCTGATCATGTAAAACTAACTAATTACACAAACAAATCTAATTAATGATAAAATTAGAAAAGAAAAAAACAACTGTGAGAAAATCTTTGCAGCAAGCTTCTCTGAAAGAAGACTTTATACATAAGCTATATATGGAAGTGATTCAAATGTATGAGACTAAGAGTCATTCCCCAATAGATAAATAAATGCTCAAAAGCTGTGAACAGGCAGTTTCTAAAGGGAGAAATCCAAACCATCAACAACCATGTGGAAAAAATGCTCCAAATCTCTAATAATTAGAGAAATACAAATTAAAGAAACGCTGATGCTCCAGCTCACGTTTATAAGATCTACAACGATGACGAAAGAGAAAAATGACAAATGTTGGAATGGTTTTGGGAAAATAGGCACACTAATCCACCATCGATGGAGCCGTGAATTCACCTAGGCATTTTGAATGGACTTGTTTGTTTACTTTTAGTTTACAAGATTCAGTTCCACAATCCCTTGAGTTTCAGATTTTCTCCCCTCCCTCTCCCTATCCCCCACCCCCCACCCCATGGCGGCCTGCAATCAAGTATAGGATCTGCAAATACTTTCACACCGTACATTGGTCTGGTTTGGTCTAGGCATTTTGGAATGCAGTTCAGAACCATGGCCCCCAGTGTACTAAACTGTGCATACCCTATATCATAGAAATACCACTGCTAAACCTATACCCCAAAGAGACCAAAGAAAGAGGAAAAGATCTGCATGCACAAAAAATACTTATGGCCACTTTTTCATAGTAACCTCAAACTAAGTGGGCGCCCATGCACTGGGGAATCATTAAATGAATTATGGTACATGGAATGGAGTATTATAGAGCCCAAAATGGAACTAGCCCTGGCACCAGAACCTCTGAAGGATGGAGAGAGAGGAGCAAGAGTTAAGTGACTCCCTAACCACACAATGGTCCTAGTATCAGTGGCTTGCTCCTCTACATGCCCTTTCTGATCACCATCACCATGAAGCCTCCCCTCTTTTGCTCTAATTAAGTAAACACTCCAATTAACAGGTGCTTCCTGTTGCTTTCCCCATTCTCTAATTCCTGTGACTTAGAAACACTGTCTGTGATGGGTAAACTCTCCTTCCTTTTACCTTTTCAGATACTCTCATCCCTACCCTGTTCTTATTTCTCTAGCCCTACTCTTCCCTAATGTCCATCATTCTCTACTTGCCTCTTCTACTATAGCTCCTGGAATTTCCACTCAATTATTACCAAACCCTCCTTCATCTTAGATCTTTTCCTCCCCTGTTCTTGATTTTCCTGTGTATAGAAATTTGGCTTTCTCCATAAGAGGCCTCATCCTGGCCACCCTCTCCAGAAGTGGCTGCTCCTTCTCTTATGCCATGAATGAATGAGAAAGCATTCATTAAGTACTTGTGATGTTCCACACAGTGTGCCACACCCTAGGGATAAAAACAAAAGCCAGACAGTCCCTGCTCTCAAGGGGCCCTCATCCGAATTGAGAGAAGCTAGGAGAAGCTTGTTCAGCCCTGCCCCTCCAGACCCCGAGCTGCCTCCTCTGAGGTTCACTCTGTATCCTCTTAAACTAAATCCTTGTGGCTGCTATCTGGTCACTTTCCATTCTTTTTTGGGGGGATTTGATTCAATCTTCTCTACCCCAAGCCCGTGTTCATGGTTGTTGTTCACCTGTTTCAGTCGGGTCCAACTCTTCATGACCTCATTTGGGGTTTTCCTCACAAAGATATTGGAGGGGTTTACCATTCCCTTCTCCAGCTCATTTTACAGATGAGGAAACTGAGGCAAAGAGAGTTAAGTGACTTGCCCAGGGCCACACTGATAGTAAATGCCTGAGGCCAGATTTGAGTTTGTGAAGATGTGTCTTCCTAACTCCAGGCCTGGCCCTCTCTCTGCTACCCTGTGTTCTTGGTGGTGGCCCTAAATATTAATTCTGAAGTATCTTCAAATACTCTGGTCTCCCAGTTCATCTTCATTTCTTCATTTCTCATGACCCCCATCTTCACTCTACCTCAGCCACCTAAAGGTCCCTTCTCAGACCTCATCATTACCTCAAACTCTACTACTTTCCTAAAATTCCTTCCTCTGATCATCATGTACCATCATTCCATCTCTTCCTCTGACTCACTCTTCCTAAAACTATTCTTTGTCCAACATCACTTTATCTTTTGGAAAATGCCCTGTCTTATTCATTTTCAGCCATCACTACACTTGGTCCCTTCCCCAGAACTCTCTCCCAGGTTCCTTATTGGGAAGGGTTAGGGAAGGAAGAGTTAGGGAATAGTCTTTCCAATTTCCTTTAGGTCAGCAAGTGTGTTATTTGATTTTACATCCTTGGACATGGGCCAGTTCTTGTTCAGACCTATTTCTTTCACTCCTGTCTGGCAGCCAATTCAACCTCTCGGTCACTAGAACAGATGATACTGAACACTTGAGCCTGGGAAGCTAAGGCTCCTACTCTACCTGAGATGACCCTATTAAACCACAGGGTGCTGCCGCTAAGCAAAACCCAGGCTGAGCAGCCAGCTGGCCTCTCTCTCTCTCCTGAACAGCTCCTGAACAAATATATTGTTCTCCATTTATTACTCTGAAACTCTCCCCACAGATTTTTTCCTCCAATAGCTTACAAAAATCATTCTAATTTTTCAAAACTGTCAATTTTTTTTGGCGGATTCTCATCTTATAAAAAATTAAAAAGCGCTCTTTATCAAGGGCTCTGGGATTATAATATAAATTAGACAACAACTTCCTGCCCTTTAGAAGACTATAACATAATTAAAATGAGACAAACTAAACAGTATACACATAAAGACTGTCCCTAGACAATAATCTTGTTATAGTTTAAAAGTTTGGCAGTTGCTTAGAAGTTGGAAAACATTTTCTCATAAAAATTGTGTTATGAGCAATGCTAAAGTAATGAAAATACTGTTTACATGCAATGAAAAATGATGGAAAACAACCCTACTATAAACACAGACTAACAGGGCATAGTTTAGAACATAAGAATCCTATGTTCCTCTGTCTATGACTCAGGCAATAATAATAACGCATGTTTATTTCTACAGATCTCTAAGATTTGCAAAGCACTTCCACCACAATGACTCTCTGATGGAAGATGCTGCATTATCATCCCCATTTTACAGATGGGGAGGTCACACAACATCAAAGTCACAATTTGAATTCACGCCCCTGGACTTTAAGAATCCCTCTTCTTCCTGCTATGGCCGGCTGCTTCTCAATAAAAAGCCTCTGTTAGTCCAAAACTCCCTGGTTTCAAAACCTTAGAAGATTCACATGTGAATGACTAAGTATTACATGCCTTAGATTTCACGGCTTGAGAAGGCACCGTGGTGAAGAGGGGTAGGACAAGTCCAAACATGAGAATTTGAAGGGGATGCCACCTTACGCTTGTTAGTGGTGTGCCCCTAACTCACCCACCCCAACTGCTGGGTTTTTAAAGTGGATTTTTCCCTTGTGCTGCTCTTGTCTTCACAGCTTTTCCTATTCCCCCTCTGTAGGCTGCCCTGCTGACCTGTCCCCATGCCCACGGAAAACTCTCCTCATGGAAACTTCCTCTTCCCCAGATTGCTTCTCACACTGGGGCCTCTCCAATAGACTAGCTCCTCCCTGGCCCTCCAATTTAAGCAGGCCCAGCTACCGGTTCTGTATTCCCCCTCAGGTTGTGTTATGACTCATCTCCATAGGGCTTTCCTTAGCATGGTCCTGCCCTTCTTCACAAAACACTGAGCCGATGCCCAGTACCTAGTAGGTGCATAATAAATGCATACTCTCTTTCCCCCTTCCCTTTCCCTGGGTGTTGGGGTAGGGACTTCACCTAGGCTTTTCCTAGACTCTAGCTGAACAAGATCCATTAGCCAGATTGTTTGCCTTCCAGATTGGAGCGAAGAGATGGAAATACAGAGCAAACACTAACTTTTCTAGGTCTTGTTTCCTACCCTGAGATGTTGCCCCAAAGCCCTTGTTCTCCTAGGGCATGGGAAGGCTGTAAGGGTCTGCTACTGTCCCTGGGGTTTAACTCAGGCATACTTTAGAGATATGGGGGGTTCAGTTCCAGACCACCACAATAAAGCAAATATCACAACAAAGCGAATGCTTCAATAAAGCGAATATAGCAATAAGGCAAACACTGCAATAAAATGAGTCATATAAATTTTCTGGTTTCGCAGTACACATGAAAGGTATGTTTACACTGTACTGTAGTCTAGTAAGCGCTCAATAACATTATATCTAAAAAACAATGCATAAACCTCAATTAAAAATACTTTATTGCTAAAAACAATGTGAACCATCATCTGAGCCTTCAGCAAGTTGCCATCTTTTTGCTGGGTGATGGGCTTGCCTCGATGCTGATCGCTGCTGACTGATCATGGCTGATGAAGGCTGGGGTAACAGGCAATTTCTTAAAACAAGACAGCAATGAAGTCTGCCCAATCAATCGAATCTTTCTTTTATGTGAGCACTTAGAGGCCATTGTAGGCTTATTAACTGTTCTAATTTCAATACTGTTGTGTCTCAGGGAGGCCTGAGAAGAGGATTGAGAGGAGAAATGGCCAGTGGGTGGAGCAGTCAGAACATACACTATATTTATCCATTAGGTTGGGGAAAGAAACAGACCTTTGAGACAGGTAGTTTATCCATATTTCTAAGATTCATGTCTTTCATGACTGAGAGAACAAGAGTTTAGAGACAGAAGATGAATGATAATCCAGCAAAAGGGAATGAGCAGCCAGATAGGTAGGACAGGGAGAGGGAGAGAGAGAGAGAGAAAGAGAAAGGAGAGACAGAGGGAGAGGGAGAGAGAGAGGGGAGAGGCACCATTGGATAGAAAGTACAGAAAGAAGCCTGGGGCTGAGATGAGATGCCTAATTAGCAGTATTATACAACTGCTCCATATTCTGATAAGGTTGAACGTAACAGCCACCCAAATGATTATACCCATGGCTGTAAGTTACCGAATGCTGTTCTAATAATTCTGCCAATGTTCACTGATTCTTATGCTCTGCGTTTCTGTCTGTTTACAAATAGCCTCCTTGTCCCATGTCTGATTCTCTTGTTCCTTGAACCTCTCCTGCTAGCACACAGTAGACTCCCCCATTACATGGTGAGCTCGCCAAGGGCCAGGGCTATTATTGCCTTTCTCTGTATCCCCTGCACTTAGCACATTGCCTGGCACGTGGCAGCACTTAATCAAGGCTTGCTGACTTGTTGACTTTTACCTTCAAACCTTCCACCTCATTCGACTGGGGAGAAACCAGACGCAGGCCATAATTCAAACTGTAAGGCGCGTAGGAGCACCATCCCCAGAATTCTGGAGTGGGGGCTTGTTAGTGAGCTAATTAGAGCTTGGCTCCCCTAGCAATGGTAATAAATGTACGTTGTCATAAACTGCACTGGATGTGTCCATTTCATTCATTCATCCATTCATTTATTTGTTCATCAATACATCCACCATCCACCCACCCATCTATCCAGCTATCTCTCTCTCTGTTTATTTATGCTTATTTGTAAGAAACATGTTGATTTTCCTTCAGCATGTTTTGGCAGTAGTACAAACATCTTGGGTAAACCACAAGCCCACTCTGTGGTACTTCCCGTCCCTCTATGGAGGGAGCAGTCAGAGCTAAGGACTAGTTTTCAGTAGCAGGTTGTGTGCTCCAGTCAATGTGGAGCTCCTGAATGTGCCCCAATGGCTCCTATGTGCCTGCAGATGAACCTGTACAGGCTAAGCAGCTGTAGATTCTGGAGCTAGAATAGTTTGTCCATTTACCCTGAAACTCCTTCTCTGTTCTTGCCTTACAGCTGCTGCCTGCTCCTTCTTTCCCCTCTCCTCTGGGTTCCTGTAGAAGTAAAGATCACATCTTTCCATGTGTGCTCATGGGAGATGGTACAATGCATATGCAAGGTTTCCTGGGCCAGCTTTAACCACATTAGACCAATAGAATGAGCTCTCTTATTTTTTCATGGAATGGTAATGTCCATATATCAAAATGGGGATTCTGAATTCTATGGTATGATCAATGGTTGGGGAGTTAACATAAAATACTTCTGCCAAAGACTAGTAATCAGTCCTAGGATTTGTAACCCCCAATAGCTGAGCTCCCAGAAAGCTTGCTGGATCTGGTGAAGAAAGGTACCAGGTGTGAAAGATCTGAATGATGGACCAGATACCCAGCAATATATGGCGTTGGGGGCAGAAGCAAATTTCCGGGTGGCATGCTGGCCAGTATGCCTGCATGAGATGGTGCTCACGTCAGCTGGATTTTCAGTGCCAACAACAGCATGAGTGCCTAGGGAGTAGTGCAGGTCTCCAGTCTCGGGGAGGCCCAGTCAGGTGGTACTTGTGTTTTACAAAGGACAATCTTTGTTCCATGTAGTGGAGGGTTCCAAAAGAAGAGAAGAAAGGTTGGAAAAGAGAACAGAGATATCAAGGTTAGCTGAGGGATTAGTCATAAGGAGACACTGGAAGCAGACTGGGTGAGGTAGGCAAAGCTGGAGGAGACTTGAGGAGAGGACACAGACTGCACGGGGAGACCTGTGCTTGATCGAGAGCTCATGGTCATGGGTACCAGGCCAAGAAGAGTCTCTTCTTCTGTCTACCAAGGTTTCCTGGGAAAGAGGTGGAGGTGAAGTCTGAGTATGGAATGAAAAGGACCACATGATGGCAGAATTTTAGGGATAGATGGGACATTTTAACATCATCTCATTCATCCCTTTCATTTTACAGATTAAAAAACTGAGGCCCAGAAAGGTGAGTAAAGTTAACTGGCCAACATCTCAGAGTGATTAAGTACTGGAACTGGAGCTTGAGTCCAGGCCCACTGCCTTCAAATCCAATGCTCTTCACACTGAACCCGGCTGCCTTAACAGATAAGGGGACAAAGAAGGAGACAGATTCAAAGGGCAGGCATGAGGGGCAGACCCAGAAGAGTACATGGAATGATGAGAAGAAAACAGATTTAGAAAAGTGAGGGTTCCACCAAGTCAGAGCTTCCTCCAACTTAGAATGCCCCTACCCAAATTCTAGTCATTCTTTAAGGTACAGTTCAAGCCTCACGTGAAGCTTTTGCTGACTCTCGTGAATACCACACATTATGATAATTCTAATTAGTCCTGTATTGTCTTCTGTTTCATATCTGTCTTATCTCTTTAACTACACTGTCAGCTCCTTGAGGGTAGGAGCAATGTCATAATCATTGTGGTCCTAACAGCACCCAGCACAGTGCCAGGTATCTAACAAGCATTCAAAAAATTTGAGAAATTGGACATACACAGCTAATTGAGTGGATTCCATCATGCAGGCTGAAGACTCACTACCTGGGGAATCAAGACTGCACAATTCAATGCCAGAAGCAATATTGTTACCAAGGAACCAGGCCTAGAAGGCAGGATACTTAGAGTAGAGACAGGGTCACTGTCCAGAGCAGAGTCCAAAGAGGCAAGTCAAAAGACACTGGGAAGGGCAGGATGCATGGATTTGATACCTTTCACAAAAAGATGTCTTGATTTGCTGTACCAGAACTACACCTCCCTCCCCCTTGCATCTTCATGTTTTTATGCCTGGCCATATCATCTATACAAGTCAGTGCTACCAGCAGGGCTCACCAAATCCATTAGAGCTGAACAGCTCCCACCCCTCCCCTCATCATTACTTTCCATGACAACAGCCCTCTCTAAGACAAGAAACTCACTTTATAATAGATGCTTTGCCATTCAGTCTGAGAGATGCCAGGATGTAGAAAGGCCACTCCCTTTTATCAGGCTTTTGACACATTCTGACAGTATTTGGTATTAGAGAGGGGAAAGATTTCCAAAAAAAATTTCTAGTCTGGTCTCATAGAAATATTCACCAAAGGTACCTTGAAACTGCTTTTCAAAATTCATAATGAACTTTGTAGACTCTTGGAAGATAATACTCTTTCAGAGAGTCTCCTGCACATCTAGTTCAATAACATCTTAAGTATTTTTGCTTTCATAGGACTCTCGAGCAGTTATATTTCTGTTCCACCTGATATATTTTTGCTCATTATATATATGAAGTCATACAAACATATTTCTGCATTAGCTATGCCCCCCCTTAGCCCCCTTAGCCCCCGAAGCAAGGAAAACAAAGAAATGGAAAAAAAACGCTTCAGTGTGTGCTTGGAGACTCTGTTCTCGATCTGGATGCGGACGGCACTTTGCTTCACGAGTTCTTTGGAGCTGTCACGGTCAGTGACTGAGTCACTGCTGTTACTCCACAGATTGTTGCTCTGATTCTGCTCGCTTCACTGTATCAGCTCACTCAAGTTTTCCTAGATTTTTCTGAAACTATCCCCTTTGTCATTTCTTACAGCACCGGAGTATTCAGTCACATTCATACACCACAACCTGTTAGCCATTTCCCAACTGATGAGCATCTCATCAGTTTCCAACTCTTTGCTGCCACAACAAGAGCTAGTACAAATATTTTTGCTCATATAGGTCTTTTTCTTCTTTTTTTTTTCCTTTTTTCTTTCTTTTCTTTCTTTCTTTTTTTTTGGAGGGGGGAAGACAGGGCATTTGGAGTTAAGTGACTTGCCCAAGGTCACACGGCTAATAAGTGTTAATTGTCTGAAACTGGATTTGAACTCAGGTCCTCCTGATTTCAGGGCTGGTGCTCTATTCCCTGTACCACCTAGCCGCCCCTTCTTCTTCTTTTTTTTTTTTATCTTGTTGGGATACAGACCTAGAAGTGGTATTGCTGGGTCACGGTTGTATAGCCCTTGGGCACAGTTCCAGATTGCTCTCCAGAATGGTTAGACCAGTTCACGGCTCCACTAACAATGCATCAGTGTCCCTGTTCTCCCACATCCCCTCCAGCATTTGTGATTTTCCTTTTCTGTCAAGTTTGCTCATTTGATGGGTATGATATGGTACTTCAGAGTTGTTTTAATTGGCATTTCTCTAATTACTAGTGATTTAGAGTATTTTTATATGATTATTGATAACTTTGATTTCTTCCTCTGAAAACTGGCTGTTTACATCCTTTGACTATTTATCAACTGGGGAATGGCTCTTATTTTTTATAAATTTGGCTTAGTTCTCTGTATATTTGAAAAATGAGACTTTTATCAGAGAAATACACTGCAAAATTTTCCCCCAGTTCCCTCCTTTTCTTCTAATTTTGAGTGTCTTGGTTTTGTTGTGCAAAAACCTTTCAATTTTATGTAATCAAAATCATCTATTTTATCTCCCATTCCCCTGATATATTTTTAAAAAAATATTCTGTGAATTTGCTGACTATCACACCCACTGAGTGTTTGTCATGATACATTAATGACAAAAATCTTGGAGAGAAAATTTAATGGATTTCCAGTAGGACACTACATAACTGTCAGAAGCGAATAGAAGCGAAACAAGCTTTTATTCCAGGATATTGTAGAACGTTACAGGGCTGAGACAAAGGGTCTCACTACAAGGAGGTGGGGTATTCAGACGCTCGCCGTCATCAATCTTGTGTTACGATCTTACGCCCTGAGTTCTCAGGCTTGGGGCAGCCCCATCTACCTTTTCTATCCTTCACCCCTTGCTGCCGAACATTGACCAAACCACCACAAATCCATATCACGTAATCTCAACTGCGTCCTTACTGTCGCACGGCAAAGCTTTTATTCCTTTGGGACATGCCACACTGCCTCCTGTAGCTGTTACAGAACTGCTTTCAAGTCCTTTATATTGACCCGAGTCTTGGCAGATCAGTCAACTGGTCAGTGAAGTATTTATTGAGTGCTACTATGTGGTGGGCACCGTGCTAGTGGCTGGGGATACAAAGAAAGGCAAAAGACAGAGCCCGCCCTGGAGAAGCTTACAATCTAATGGGGTAGACAACATGCAAGCAACTATGGACAAATAAGCTCTACAGAGTTTAAATAACCAACAGAGAAGGCACCAGAATTAAGGGGGGTTGGGAAATGCAGATGGGATTTTAGCTGGGACTTGAAAGAAGCAAACAGGCAGAGATGAGGAGGGAGAGCATCCTAGGTATGGGAGGTGGCCGGTGAAAATGTCTGGAGTCAAGAGATGGAGCATCTTGCTCAAGGAACAGCATTTCGTAAAAGTCTGTTGAATCAAACATTCTGAATGACATTAAGTATCATATGCTAATTTGCTTTATGTTTCCATATTAAGATCTATTCCAATCTTAAAGACATCTGAAAATAACTGCTTCTGCTTTTTTTTTTTAATTCCCACAGTTCAGCAAAGTTCCTGGTGCATAGTAGGCACTTAATGTTTGTTGACTTGAAGTGTATCAGAGATAAACACTTTACGCTGACCAGTTGGAAGGTGCAAAGAAACTTGGCCCTAAAGATGCTGTATGGTAAGGAAGACCTGAATTTGCCTGAGAACTAATTCAGACAAATGGAGCCAGGGCAGAGACGTAGCGGAAACCAGGAGTGCCTGTTTTGTAAGCCCCAGAAGGGATGAGCAGAGCTGAGGCGGCTCAGCGAGCACCCTAGTCTGCTCCTGTGGTGAGCTGGATCTCCAGGGGCCTGGCAGAGGTGGGGCTAGATGGGCTACAGGAGGAGGGAAGAGTTCACACTGGGGCAATCAAAGGTCATGATGGATGTTCTCTAAGCACTTCATGGGTCTTTGCTTTTAGAAGCTGAAAAAATGATTTTCTTTTATAATTCAGCTAAGTGGCCCATAGATAGACACTGGGCCTGGAGTCAGGAAGACCTGAATTCAAATTCAGCCTCAGAGACTTACCAGCAGTAAGACCCTGGGCAGGTCATTTAATCACTTTGTCTTCATTTCCTCATCTGCAAAATGGGGGTAATAATAGCTCCAACTTCATAGGGTTATTGTGAGGATCAAATCAGTTAACATATGTAAAGTCCTAAATAAATATTAGCTATTATTATAAAAATGTAATTTTTGGCTACTAGTACTATTTTTCCCACGTGGCTGTTGCCCAAATAACTATAATGGGCTCTTTTACATTGCATTCTCTCTTTAGGGATGAGAATTTCTGCTTTCACTTTTGGCCCTTACTATTTCCGATCTACCCCTCTGTATCTCCCTCCCTCTCTCTCTTTTATTTGTGCTTAACACAAGACTGATGACTATCAGCACTGTCACTCCCTGCTGTTCTGTTGGTTGGCTATATCTGTTGTTCAGTCATGTCTGACTCTTTCTGGCCCCATGGGGGGTTTTCTTGGGTAAAGACACTGAGAAAAAAATATATTATTTCGCTATTAACAACCAATTATGAAATTAGTATTATGTTTCCATTTCCTTTATTTCCTCATTCAGGGACCAGCCCCTGTAGGTCAGTCAGCCTATCTCTGAAGGACAAGGCTGACAGAGGAGATAGGATTGGCCTAATCCTTGGGGTTTGTGCTCCTCTATTTTGGGCAGGACTCCACCCAATGAGGGGACCTTACTTCTGTGTAGAGTGTAAACAGAATCTAATCTAGGTGAATTTTTGCCCAAGTCCTTAGACCTCTCCATTGGAGGTTAGGGTGACCCAGCGCATGGGCAGAGATGGATTCCTCAGTCCAGACTGTTGGAGGCAGCTGGATCTCATGATCAAGCCACATTCTCAGCAGGAGGGGCTGAAGATATCAAGACCACCTCCTCACTGAAATGTCTACAAATCAGGGTTGATTTTTACTTGTGAGGGGCTTCCTCTTTTCTCACCCTCTTTCATAGTTTTGTCTTTGGTTACTGAGAAAAACTACTGATCACACTAATTAATAAACTAATTACTAGTTACCCAGAGAATCTATTTCTCAGGTTTTTCATTCATCACAATACTGGAGTGCTTTGCCACTTCCTTCTCCAGCTCATCTGACAGATGCAGAAATTGAGGCAAACAGGATCAAGAGACTTGCCCAGGATTACACTGCTAGTGAGTGTCTAAGGCTAGATTTGAACTCAGATCTTCCAGACTTCAGGCCCACCACTCTATCCACTGAAACATCTAGGTTTCAGATTATGTTCCAAAAGGAGTACATGAAAAAAACATAAGTTATACACAACAGCTGGCCAAACAATACAATGGAAACTGCTTCAACAAGTGAAAAGTAGCAAATTTATAAAGAACTAGTGCTTTAATTTAAACATTTTATATAACTAAATTAGGAAAATTAAGCCTAACCTCTAATAAACAGAACTATAAACTAAGCAATTAGTAATATCTGTGTATGAAAATACTATGTCACTAAAAGTCACTAGAGACAGAAAAGAGGAGAACGATGAACCAGGGGCCTTATTTATTCCTCTGCTACTAATGATCTGAAAAGCTGTTTGATGTTATACTTTTATAGGAAATTATGTCAATCTGGCTCCATAGAAATGTGTTAATGACCTCTTACGTCCTCGCGCTGTGCTAGGTCCTGGGGGAGCTATAAATAATGTTTGGTCCCTGTCCAAAGGAGTTTGCAGTCTCCACGGTTTACTGCGCTGAGGAACTGGTATTTGTGGGTGGTGGGGGTGAGGGTGGGAGAAGAAAAATAAAGAGTAAACCAACACACCCGTGAAACAGGCTATGTGACATCTGAAGTGAACTTTCTCCAACCCTGAACTTAGAATCCTTGATATTCTTCAAAGCTATGCTCCAACCTACTCCATGGAACATTTCCTGATCCTTCTTGCCTGTGCCTCCCTACCTAAAAAAAAAAATTATCTTGTATTTATTTTGTACGTCCTAGCTGAGTGTTACAGTAGTTAGAACACCAGGCCTGGAGTCAGGAAGACTCATCTTTCTGAGTTCAGAACCAGCCTCAGACACTTAATAGCTGTGTGACCCTGGGCAAGTCACTTAACCCTGTTTGCTTCAGTTTCCTCATCTATATAAGGAACTGGAGAAGGAAATGGCAAACCCTTCCAGTATTTCTGCCAAGAAAACCCCAAGTGGGGTCATAAAGAGTCAGACTGAACAATAAATAATATGCCTGATAACAATACACTTACATGATTATTACACATAATATTGTTATAGGAATCTGAAGATCTTCCCTGCCCCAGGCCCTTTGATAGGCTTAAGTGGCTCTGAGAACCTTCCCTGATTAGAAAGTATACCCTGCCCCCTAATAGGCTGAATGTGGTCACATGGAGCCTGTGGTGGGAAGCTTGTTCTTCAGGAACACCCGCACCCTATTACTTTGTGATTGGGCAGTGGGTCTAGAGGCCTGTGACATTCTCCCACCCAGGAGAAGGCCATATATACCCTGATGTGAGGTTTTTGCTTTGGGGCTTCACTTTGACAAGAGTTGTGTGATTTGGTCAGACGAGACTCTGGGCAGCCATTGAGTCCCCCGGCTTTGAAAACCCAGATGTTGGTGCTTCCCTCTCTGGTAACTGACTGGGTATGGATGTAATAGACGGCTGGAAGCCCGTCTGCTGATCTGTTTCTTTGTCTGCTTGTAACTTCTGTTTGTATTCTCTGAAGTTCAGGGTGCTGACCTTTTCCCTTGAACTAGGTAAATGATCTATGTTTGATTGATTAAAGTGAGATTGTTAACCCATAACAGCCACCCTGGGCATGCTAGGGTGCTTGCTGATACAAATATTAATAATCACTCAGTTTTATATACCTTGTTGATAGCAGTGTCCTTCCCCAGTACAAGGTAGGGAGGTGGAGTTGGGGTAAGTTCTGAGGGTTTTAATGGCTACAAGTTCGCTATGAGTCAGTAGTATGACAGGTATAAGTAAGTAATATTAATGTAACCTACAGAGAGGCCGAGCCCAGAGTGAAGGAGGGTTCACCTGACTAGGTAGGCTGTTGTCGGCCCTGGTAAGATCACATCCAAAGAACCATGTTCAGTTCTGGGTGTTATAAGTAACAGTGGATGTGAATAAATTGAAGAGCGCCCACTCAAGGGTGGGAAGCTAGTCCCGTGGTGAGCCACAAGGTCATGCCAAATGAGGGTGAGTTCTAGGCCTGGGGATCTGTTTAGTCTGGAGAAGAGAAGGTTGGGGAAGGGGCATGGGAGGTTAGGGAGGTGTCTTCTAGAATCATCCAGAGCTGCTCTGCTTGGGTTCAGAGGGCAGAACTGGGATCAATGGATGACAGTAAGAAAGAGGCAGAATTAGACTTGGTGTGAGGAAAAAAATGTTCACACTCAGAGCTAGCCCCCAATGAAAAGGGCTGTCTCTGGAAAAGCAGTAGAAACACAAATATTCCCACCCCCTCCCCAACTGGAACACAAGGTTACTAACAGAAGAAAGCTTTTCTTATTTAAAAAAAAAATCAGACATTTTTGACTTTTAAAATACAGAAACAGAAGATTTTTTAAAAACTGTCTTGAAAGTAATGAAAAAACGAGGATTTCAAAATGTCTCATGATCACCATTTTTAATAGTGAAAAAATTTTCAGGAATATTTTTTATTTCTCCAAGTTCATCCATGTTTTTCAACTAGCAAATTGTATAGTTCTTCCAGGATTTAGTTACTTTGTAGAATGCTTGTATTCCTAATTCCAGGAAGTGCCTACTAGTCCCTCCCACCATGGTCTAAAACTGAAGAGTTAATCTACTTTATGTGGGGAGGGAGAAGTTAGCCTCTGTTCCTTGGGGAACCTTCATATGTAATTGTACCAAGGAGACCAGGGGTGAACTATTTTCATACTTGCCTGAGTTAGGGTTTGTAATTTTGTTTGTTTGTTTGTTTAGATCAGAAGCCAAAAAATGTAAGAAGGGTTTGGGAGATGATTTGAACAGATGAGTATAGTAGGCAGATAGTTATAGACAACAGAAATTAAACATTTAAAAAGTGAGAAGTTGCCTTAAAAACCCAAACTTTTATGTACAAGAATGTTCTAGAAGTGGCAGTGAAGATATTTTTAGCTACAAAAAGGTTTGGCCTTGGGAAAATGAGCCCTAACACTACCTAGGAATGAATGTAATAATAGAATAATGGAATTCCAAGACTGGGACCAATTGAGGTTATCTGGTCTAATCTTTACCCAAAGAGGATGGGGCACACTAAAGGAGATTTCCATTATAGATATCTTGGTGTGAATTTCAGCTTATAAATTCTCAAAAAAAAACCCCAAACCCCAAGAATTTCCTCTTTTGTTTGTCCGAGAATTGTTTTTCATTTGGTCTTTGTAACAGTACAAATATATAAAATGAACTCAAAAAACAAGTAAAAGAAATAATAATTCATATGAATACTAAAAAAAAAAATCAGATATACCCAGTTTCTTAGCAAGAAAACGAATTTTTATCCACCACCTGCATTTTACCAAGTTAATAATTCACCATTTTCTGGAGGGCTTTGCAAACACAGTACTAGGGTAACAGGGAATTCTGGAGGTGTTCAGGCAGCAGGCTTGAAGGCCACACCTCCACACATGAGAACATAGTAGCCAGAACCCTTTCTAGGGATGCTGTGTCCAGTTTCCCTCCACAATCCACTTAGCCCCCTCCTTTACTTTGGCTGCAAAAGGTGCAATGTTTTAAAAATTAAGCAGCTTCTTAGAAAGGCCTGAAAGCTTATTCAGAATTAGTAAAATCACATTTCACAGAGATCACAAATTATGAAAGCCAGATGGCCATCTCTAATTTTGGTATTTTTAAGGCAGGTGCTAATAGAAAATGTCCTGCCCATCTCTCTCACACATTTCAAAGAGGATGAGAAAAGCTCTTTATGGAAAGGTTCAGATTACTGAGACGAGGAAAATGGCTGCCATTTGTAGTTAGTACTGATTTTTACCCAAAAGAAAACAGATTAATTTCTGAGATTATTATGCTAAGACTTTTTTTTACATGATCAAACTGCATTTCTGTGAAAATCATGGGAGACACAGTGTTCTATATGCATTGAATGACTTCCCTATCAAAATACCAACAAGACCTATCAAACCATTGGCTTCATTCTGCAGTTGGGAGACCAGGTGAAATAGAATTACCTAAAATTCCTCATGGAAAGGTGACTACTGAATAGAATCACTTGTGCTGCTTAAGTAATGAAGTGAAAGGAGGTCCTAACGTTTTAAATATGTCCCACACATCTGGAAGTCTTGAATGCCAATGCATTTTAAAAATTTTAAACGTCTTTCTTAATGGGGGAGGGACTGGAGAGGAGAGAATTTGGAACTAAAAATAAAAATTTGTACATACACACATATATGTATACACATGTACATGTATATATGTATATCCTATGTGTATATATACATATACATACATACCCATAGACACACACAAAGACTTAGCTGACCTGGTATCATCTTCAACATTCAGATTCTCTTCTACCATATGTAAATGTCTAGATTCTAACTTTTAAAATATAGACTACAATGAAGCCTCCCCATCTCACCCAGGCTGGTAGTACGGGGGCTATTCATGGGCCCAAACCCACTCCTGATGGGCATGGGAGCTCTGATCTGCTCCATTTCTAATTTGGATCAGTTAATCCCTCCTTACGTTAGCCAGGTGTTCCTCTGCTCCCCAGGGCACATCAACTGATGCTGAGCTTGTGTGAACACCTGATTGGCTTAGCCCACTGCAGTTCAGAACTCCTAAGCTCATAAGCTCCACCAGCCTCAGCTTCTCTGGTAGCTGAGAATTACAGGTGTATGCTACTGTTCTTAAGTTTCTCATGTGAATATGCCCTTTTTCAATATCTAGAATCTAATAGCTAAAAGGAACATTATAAGGTCATATTCACCAAGCCATCATTTTATAGGGAAGGAAAAGAAGTCACTGAGCTGGTATGTTGGAAAGAGTACTTTGGGTGAGGAGTCAGGGACCTAGATTTTAGGCCAGCTCTGCATCTAAATAGCTGTGTGATCTTTATTAGGCAAATTACTTCTTGGTCCTCATTTTCTTCATCCTTCTTCCATATATAAACTCCTTCATTCCATATAATCCCTTTTCAACTCTCAAATTCTAGAGTGATGGACCCTAGAACTGTGATCTCATTGACCTAGGGAGCTTCCATGGAGGACCTTCCTCTATCACTCAATGCAGGGTGGTACCTTCTCTGCAATGTAAAGTCTTAGAGAGTTGTCTAGGGGCACTAAGAGGAAAAGTGAATGCCAGGAACCCATAGCCAGGCTGTGTCATTGGTACTACCTGAATCTCAGTCTTCTGCACTCTATACCCACCTATCTACTATGTATTTCAGAATTCTATGATTATGACTAAAAAATGGTCTTCTGAGGTCTTGGTCAATGTTTTCTGTTATCTTCTAACTCTTAAGTCAATGGTAAAATGAAAGAGAAAAAGAGATTTTATCCTTCAAATGATAATCCATGCCTCTAAGAGTCCTAAGTATTTCCTCTGAGATTTGTCATTGTAGATACACTCTCACTACAGATCTGAAGAATCTAATTTTAATGGCATCAGTCATAGGACTCTACCTCATCATTATACCCTAACTGGAGGGTGGGCTGTGTGTTTCCAACCCTCCATTTAAGGAGGGTGCTCAGCTCAGATTTCTCCTCCACCACGCCTGCTTGCTGGGCCCCTTCCTCTTTCTCCTTTACAGATTCCAAACTCCGTGAGGGCAGGAGCTGTCTATCTTTTTTCTTAATTATATACTCAATACTTAGTGCACTGCCTGGCACATTAGTAGGTTTGTATTAAATATTTATTGACTGACTATTAATTAATACAAAAGGTTAACTCTATTTCTTCAGTACACTTGAAATCAGATTTTAAATTGAAACCCCTAATCGGGCAACTAGCTGGTTCAGCAGATAGCACTGGACTGGGAGTCAGGAGGCTCTGAGCTCGACTCCTTCCTCAGACTCTTACTAGCCATGTCACTTAGTCCCTTAGCCTCAGTTTCCTCGTCTATAAAATGGGGATGATGACAGCTCTCTGATCACAGAGCAGGTGTGCAGATCGTACCTGAGCATGCCTGGGTACACACACACAATGCTTTGAAAGACTTAAATGCTACATACATGTTAGCTATCATTATTATCCTCCAGTAGGTATAAAATATATAATACAATACAATATTTATGTGTATACATACATAAACACCCTTTGATAGGATCCTTTTTTGTTAAATAAAATGTTGATAGCACACATGAAATATTTTATAGTCAATTTGAGATGATCTATACAAAATACTAAAATAGATGGTTTTTAAAATGTTTTATATAAAAACACAGGGTGAACTGAAATATTTTTATCACGAACTCAAAAAACCATGTTATACTTTGAAGTAAAATTGGCACGTATGAAACAATTTCTGAAGGCCACAATTAGATTCTAAGTATACCTCTGAGAGTAACAATTATATTAGATGTGGGTTTACTTTTGCAGACTCTTAGTTACATGGCAGCAAAATCTCTTAGTTACATGGAAGCAAATCTCAGTTTTAAATGCAACACAGACGACACAGAAAACCCTACTGAGCGGCTGAAATCAAGTATTTATGACGCTATATCACAGTTTCCTCATAGGCATTAACTACTGAACCTCTGATTATGAATAACACACCAGCTGCTAATATGACACGGTAACTTTCTTTGTTTCCCCTGTTTTCGACACTGAGCTCCTTCAGTGGTTCTGGGTCACGTTTCACCTTTCTTTAGCTCTTCCACCCCACCTGGACACTTTTATCCTGGGCACACACGACATTAGCTTTTCATTTTTGTATTCACTTTGCCTAAAGGTTGAACTTTGGGAAGCAGTGCAAACAGGCCAGCGTTTCCCTCCTGTTGGTGACCGGCGCCACCTGAGCACAACCCCTGATGTCATCAGTGACAGTACTATTGACTGGGTTATCATGTGGACCTATCTGATCTTTCCCAAACTTCGCAGTACAACAAGCCCATGTGGCTTTAGTAACTGCAGGTCATTTCAAGGTCAATCCCACACTAGAGTCTTCATGTGACTTAGAAATAAAATGGATCTTAGCTCTATGGACGGGATCTCAGAGACTCCATCACAATAGGGATAAATCTATGGGCTAGACTTGGGATTGGATGTAGATCTGTGTAAATATTATGCGTGATATCCACAGATTTAGGTATGTAATATGAAAAACCAGGCAGCAATATATATATATGTATATGTATATATTAGTATCTATAAGTATCTATGAAGTATCTATAAAGTACAGTCTGGTAGTCACAGTTCTGTGGTTATTTTTTTTAAAGTTATTTTCTATTCCCACAAAAAACCAAACCAACCAAACAAAAAATCTTCAGAAAATGTCACATCTGAGAACCTGGATAATATTGAATATAAATCTAAATATATGATATGGGCATGAAAATGCCTCCCATATTGCTACACTACCAGAGCACTGAACCAAAACATCAATAACCTTAAAACTGAGAAGAAAACAACGACCAGCCCTTCCTCTCATTTCTAATTTTAACCAGCTTCTCCCTGAAAATGTCAGCAAATGCCAGGAAAGGCAAAGGGTGATTATGTAATGAGGGGGGGCCCCTTCCCCTGTGGGTTTCTTGTTTTAAATGACGGGCTGATCTGCACAGCTTTCAGATCCCCCACTGGCTCTTCCTCTCTTGAAGGCAAAACATAGCTATTCGTCATCAGCTACAACTACTGCTTGTGGGCATTCTGGAAAGCAGACTATGGAAGCACGCCCCAAAGGGTGACTAACCTGTACATATTCCTGGACCCGGAAATACCACAAGAAAGAGGAAAAGGATAAATACACACACACACATATCTATATACACATCTCTCTCTCTCTGTCTCTCTCTTCTTTCTCTCTGTCTCTCTCTCTCTCCTCTCTCTGTCTCTTCTTTCTCTTTCTCTCTCTCTCTCTTTGTGTCTCTGTCTCACTTCTTTCTCTCTCTGTCTCTCTCTGTGTCTCTGTCTCTGTCTGTCTCTCTCTGTGTCTCTGTCTCTCTCTTCTTCCTCTCTCTGTCTCTGTCTCTGTCTGTCTCTCTCTGTGTCTCTGTCTCTCTGTCTCTCTCTTCTTTCTCTTTCTCTCTCTCCTCTCTCTCTCTCTCTGTCTCTCTTCTTTCTCTCTCTCTCTCTCCTCTCTCTCTCTCTGTCTCTCTCTTCTTTCTCTCTCTCTCTCTCCTCTCTCTCTCTCTGTCTCTTCTTTCTCTTTCTCTCTCTCTCTCTTTGTGTCTCTGTCTCACTTCTTTCTCTCTCTGTCTCTCTCTGTGTCTCTGTCTCTGTCTGTCTCTCTCTGTGTCTCTGTCTCTCTCTTCTTCCTCTCTCTGTCTCTGTCTCTGTCTGTCTCTCTCTGTGTCTCTGTCTCTCTGTCTCTCTCTTTCTCTCTCTGTGTCTCTGTGTGTGTGTGTGTGTGTGTGTGTGTGTCTCTCTCTCTCTATCTCTTTCTCTCCAAATATTTACAGCAGCTCTTTCTGAAGTTGCCCCAAACTAAGGGGATGGCCGCCTACTGAGGAATGGCTAACAAATTATAGCATTTAAACGTAACGTCATTTTACTGAGCCATAAGAAACAGCAAAATTGACGGTTTCAGAGGAAACTGGCAAACTCTCTATGTGCTAATGCAGAGTGAAGGGAGAAGAACTGGAACAATCCATACAATGACAATGATATTATGAAGAAAAACAATTCTGAGAGATCTTAGAACTTGGATCAATGCAATGACAAAGCCTGATTCCCGAGGACCAAAGAGAAAGTATCTCTTGCCAGTAGATGGCCTTCAGTGCTGGGTAAGACACTCATTCTTGGCCATGGCTGGTGAAGGAATTGTTTCACTGGACTCTACATATTGGTTATAAGGGTTTTCTTCTCCTTTTATTGTTCAATGGGGTGGGGGTGGGGAGTGGGTAGGAGAAATAAGAAATACTTACAAAAATAACATTAAAAACCACCACCAAAAACCACTACTTGGGGGCTATGATATGTTTAAGGGCAGAATGTTCTGATGCGTCCTCTTCCTGCCTCGGCTGGT
Organism: Pseudochirops corinnae; assembly: GCA_028646515.1. NCBI lineage: Eukaryota > Metazoa > Chordata > Mammalia > Diprotodontia > Pseudocheiridae > Pseudochirops > Pseudochirops corinnae. The sequence continues at coordinate 153,683 of JAQQSV010000092.1, forward strand.
GTGGGAGATTGTGGTGGCGATCCAGTGGTAATACTTGGTGCTTGGGGAAGAAGGTCATGGGACCTTTGAATACTGAGTAGCAACAAGTGGGGGTGGCAGAAGGTAAAGACCTCACCAATTTCTTTTTTCTTACTTTCTTCTACCTTTAAGCAAAGGCTACAGAGAATCAGTACCTCAGATTTGTTAAATGTACCAGACAGATCATTAGGCACAAGATTTATGCTGCGGGCCCTTATGGACTGTCTTATTATTTATTTGGGCACTCTTACATCTTACTTGGAGCAGCTAGTTAGCTCAGCAGATGGAGTGTCAGGCCTGGAGTCAGAAAGACTCATCTTCCTGAGTTCAAATCTGGCCCCAGACACTTACTAGCTGTGTGACCCTGGGCAAATCACTGCATCCTGTCTGCCTCAATTTCCTCATCTGTAAAATGAATTGGAGAAGGAAATGGAAAACTGCTCCAGTACCCTTGCCAAGAAGACCCCAAATGGGGCCATGAAAAGTTGGACATGACTGAAATGATTGAACAACAACGTACACTGCTTCCTACCTTTGACCCATCTGTGTTCTTTTCTCAACTAGGGGTTATTTTTGTTAGATCTATGTTCTCTTTCTAGGACATATTTTTAAAAATAACTCAATTATCTGCTTTCCTGCCTAGTCCACATGCCCTCGACAAAAACCTACTTCCAAGTCTCACTGAGATACGGATGAGACCCTGAGCTCTTGAAAGTCATGCTAGGAGAAGGCAAGCCCCGGCAGGTTGTACATGGATGGAGATGTGCCAAGAGTGGTTCTGGCACCAAGATACATCTACTTGCCAAGGACTAGCTTCATTGTCGCCCTTGACACCTCACTCCCACTCATCCCACGTATCTAGTCTGTTGTCTGGCCTGGCTCCACAGCATCTCTCCTTTGCCCTCTTCTCTCAATTCAGTTGCTGTCCTCTCACCAATCCCCCCAGCCTCACTAAATATTACCTTCCTTCTTTCACTCTATGGTCCTGTCACACTGGTTTGCACATTCTGCCTCCCACCTGTCAAGCTTCTGCCTGTCCCCTATGCCTGTAATGTCCTCTCCATCTCATCTGTCTCTCTGAAGTCCTGATTTCCTTCAAAGACCAGCTCTAGGGCCACCATCTGCTGCTAGTGCCTTCCATTCCAAGGACACCCCCTATTGAACTTGTATGTTTCTTGTACATAATTCCATAAGCACACGACTGTAAGGTCTTTGAGAATTAACAGCTGTTTCCATTTTGCTTTTGTATCTTTAGGGTCTAATTAGCCCAGTGCCTGTCACACAGAAAGAGCTTAAGAAATGCTTGTTGGTTGATTAATTACTTATCAATACTACAATACTCTCAATATCAAATATTCCCCTGAAATAATGTTTGTGGTTACCTTTGGATGTATGAGAAAACCCAATCCATTAACTTCTCTTTGCCCTGCCAAGGAAAGTCTCCTATTGCCTGTAACTGCCTTTCATGTATGAGTTCACAGCAGGTATGTTGAGATCAGTAAGTTTCAGCTTCTCCAGCACTAATGAGGATTTTATTTACAGCATCAACAATAAATTAAAGTTTATAAGTTGTTTAAAAACTCTGTGACCCCTTCTCTGCAGAAGTGGATGGGGCAGGGCAGTACTGGGGGCCATTTTGTATTTTTCTGTTTCATGGGCTGCTGTGGTCCCTACATGGCCATGTCGAGTGAATAAGTATTTATCATTAATCACCTACTACATGCCAGACACTGTGCTTACTGCTGGAGAAACAAAGGCGGCAAACCCCCAACAATTTACAAACAAAAACAAAAGAAACAAAAAGGTTGTCCCTGCCCTTGAGGTGTTCACAGTCAAACGGGGATGAAACACACGAATAGAATCAATCGCTGGGCACCAGCAAGGTAAATACAGGAGCCCAGGGAGCAGACCAGCTAGTGGCTGAGGCCATACTCAGGAGCCTTTTTGGCACTTGGGGGTCTGTCGGGGGGGGGGGGAATGTTTCTCGCTGAGGCTCCGGACGCTGGATGCATTCTGTGACATGATGTGATGCTAGAGGATGTCTCTGGGGAAGCTCGTTCATGCAGAGGCGTTCACATTTTACACAATCCGAGTGCTTGTGTCTTTTGTGATCTGTTTGGATTTCAATGACCCATAACCCAGTACCTCAAGTAAGCAGAACAAGTAGTTTCTTTATATGTCTTGGGTTGTTTTTTTTTTTTTTTAAGTCATTACACAAAATAAGGAAGATGAAATACACTCTTTGCTTAGAGCGTTGTCTTAATTTACAAAAAGCTGAAGGTATTCCCAGATTTCTTACTTTCAGAGATGAAGAATTCTGTCTGCATTTGTTAGTCTGCCTGGGCAGGGCGCCCTGCCTTCATTCTGCCAGCACTGCCAGAGGAGAATTCTCCTTCTTCTACCTTTCACATGTGAGAAATTCTGGACTGAGTTCCTTTAAGTACGTGGCCATAGATGAAACAGTTTCTTTCGGGTTCTAAGATCCTTTTAGATTCATATTGAGCAGACGCAGAAGACTGACTAAAAATTCTTTTTTCAATGTGTAGGTGTTTGAAAAGTATTATCTTACCCCTTGTTGACCCCTGCCCCTGTCCCTTTGTGCCAATCATAAAATAAAAGGCATTCCATGCATGCTTCTTATTTCTCCATCGTGAAGTCTTCAATCAGCAAAAAATGGAGAAGCAAAACAAAAACCCTATGCATCAAGACCACATCAGGAATCCATGACCAGTTTAATTCATGTAGATTACATGCTAAACAACTACCTTTGTAGAATGTAAGACGCTGGGACTCAGAGCCCGGGAGAGGAAGAAATAGCAGCAATCAGTAATATTAGTTATGTGATTATATAACATTTAAGTGGTCCTGGTTCCTGCTCTTCTTCGCTTGCCACATAAGGGGAAGGGAAAAAAGAAAGATAATCCAAGGGAGGTGTTCTTAACCTTTTATGTGTCACAGACCCCTCAGGCAGTCCGGCGATATCTATGGACCCCTTCTCACACTAATGCTTTTACATCCATAAAAGTATTACAAAGGAAATCAATTATATTGAAACACAGCTACCTATCAAAATATTTTTTTTTTACGACTTCATACAGATTCCCCTCTAGCAATGCTCTACTCCTTTGTAATCCCTCAAGCTGGGGAGATGAGGGGCAAGGAGAGCCGTCCAGAAAGGGGGCCTTCTTAGGTTATATATGTTTTTGTATTTCTCAGAAATACTGTTATTTGTTTATAGTTTTTGACATCCACAGCAAAATTGGCATATTTCTAAGAAAATAATGACAATCTGAGAAATTCTGTCAGTTATCAAACGATATACTCTATTTTGGAATTTTAATTAATTTTTTTCAATTAACAAGCATTTTCTCTCCTTTCTCCCTCCCATTCAATTGAACTAGAAAGAAAAAGAAGGCTCTTCTAATAAAGCCAACAGATTCTAATCAAAGAACTACCAATTACACATAAAGAACAGAATGTAATTTTATTATAATATAATTCCTAACAAAATGTATTTCATGTTTAATGTGCAATTCAGGGTAATGGCTTACAACCTTGTGCTATAACCTGATCATTTCTGAGAATCTCCAGAATCATACAAGCGTTCACAACTAAGGCTTTGACTATATAGTAGGGCAGTTTCTACTTACTACAGGCAGTTGCAACTTTACTGGATCAGTTTTCTAAAAAAAAAAAAAGTAACTTAACGAATAAAGTTGCAATTTGAGAACTTGGGATATTATTATCATTATTTTATTATAAGACATATTAAAAAATTTAGGCTATTTTTAGTTATAAAATGTTAACTATCCATATATTTTGAAAAAATTAGTTTATTTGGAAATATTTCTAAATGTATTTTTTCTTAGTTTTCAAATAAATAAGATCTCATGCCAATATTATAAAAATTAAAAATTCCAGTGAAAAACAAAAAGCTACATTTTGGAAGCAGAAAAATTTAAATATGTTGCATTATGAATATATATTACAAATTAGATATATTAAATATATTGCATATTATACATATAATACATTAAATATGTTGCAATTTGTGAAAAGCATTTTTGATGTTGCATTTAGAGAGATTTGTTGCAAAGTTAATTATAATAATATCATATCAATATGTGATTTTAAGTTTTTTATATCGTTCACATTTTTGATTTTTAAATACTCCTTATGGATATATTCTCCCATGTTTCATCTGTATAACAGGTAGGACATCTTTTTTTGTTTTTTGTAACACATCAATATAAATCCTATGTAAATATTTTTATCCAACTCTATCAGTCTTCTTCTATTCCCTCTCCCTACCTTTTCTTTTCCCTGCCCTCCTTCCTCCCCCTACTTTTCTAGTTGTGGAACCATAATCTAACCAGTCCTGTCACTCCAACTGGAAAGAACGTCAGTCTACTCCTCTATGGTCTCACTTTCCAAAAAAAAAAATATCCCTCCTGGTCACTACTTTCCTTTATGTGTTGTCTTAACCTAAGAGTCCTCAGGACAGGTACTGTCTTAATTTTAGAGTTTGAATACCAAGTACTTAGCACAGTGCTTGGTATATAGTATATGCTTAATGAATGTATGTTCGTTCATTCATTTATTCATTCATTCATTCATGGAGAGTCAAAAGTCTGGAGAGTTGAATAGATTTGTCCAAGGTCACACAGGTAGGAAGAGGAAGAGTTGGGTTTGAATTGAAGTCTGGCTGGCTTTTTTTTTCCTTAAAAATTTCTGGGAAAGGGAAGTTCACAACTTGTCTCAGAGTCCCGCTTCTGTGTTTTATTCCTGACAAGACCCTTTTGAAAAAAAAATTCCTTTAAAAAGCTAAGATCAGTTTCCCTCCTTCCTCAGTAGAGCTTCTGTTTGGTGGTGGGAGTGGGTGAGGAACAGCTGAGGTTCTTATGTCTGCCCAGACAGATGCTATCAGACAGAAAAATGCTGTTGAGTAGTCGGCTAGAAAACTGATTTTTTGAGCTGTGACTAAGAATGCCAAACTGCTAAGGCCGCTACTAAATCCTACTCTCCTAAAATGTGATCTGAGATCATTGGCTCTGCTGTGGTTTCTAAAGAGACTTCATGGACCAGAAGATGCCAAAGCTGGCTGGATGAATGAGGAGAGTAAATGTCCAGATGTAGCCAAGGTCAGTGGCACAAAGACCTAAGAAGGGAAGGAAATGAGGGGAATACATTCTAAAGGGAAAGAGGTGAAGCTAACAAGTGTTTGCAAAAATCAAGAGCAAGGCCTGAGAAAGGTGTGAAAGGAAAAGGAAGCCTCATTGTGGGTGTCAAAATTTAAAGAGATCTCAAAGGGCTGCTCGGTAAACAGAGGGACTCACTTTAGGACAATAGCTGTTACAAGAATGTGGTAAATTTATTTTAATTTTAATAAGATTTATTAATGTCTTTTGTTTGTCTATCACAGTAGTTTCTGGATATACTTCCCCACCCTTACACCTCCTTTGTAACCAAGAAAAGCAATTTCTAAGTAAGTAAAGATTAAATAATGTGTTTAACAATGTATTCAACATTCTGCCCTTGGAATTTCCCACCTTTAAATAGATGAAAGCATACAAAAGTGAAAAAAACAAAAACAAAAACCACTGGAGACTTTGGCCAAAGACTTAACATGAGCTAATGTCCTCAGGAAAGAATAAAAAAATATGTGAATGGAAATTCAATCAACAAGCATTTCTTAAGCCCTACATGATTTAGACTCCTGCTTATACTTCCCCATTAATTATTTGTTGGTAGGATATTGTGTGTTGGTCATTTTTAAAGGATGCAGGAAGAGAAGGAGAGGAGCAGAGAGGGAGAAAGGACTGTGTGTTTATTTCATAAGTTGCGTACATTTCACGTGTTTCAGATTTCACACAAGGAAGCAGCACATTTCCTAAGTTTTGTGTTTCAGGCCAGGAAACTGCCCCAGAATGAGCTGGACTGACCCTGCCTGACAGACAGACCAGTGAGGATGACCACCATGGTAGGTCAGCCAGGGTGAACTGGCTGTAGCTGGTGTTTGCATTGCTGTAGGAGGGAGGGGAAGGGCAGAGTGCAGGTGAAGGAGGATTGGACAGATGAGCAGTAGATTGTGAACTGAAGCCCAGGGGAGCCACGCCAAGAAGGTGGCAGGTCATGTCTGGGATTGGATGAGGCTGGGTTGCAGGGTAACGTGAGCAGTGGACAGGGAGCCAATAGGAGCCTCTTCAGTAAACCTGACCTAACTGGATTAGTGGCAGGTCCAGTGCTCCACTGAAAGAGAAGCTTGTGGTGCTCATAGAATCTCATTGTGAAATGCAGGCTGTTTTGTAACAGAGATGCTCAGGACTTCCAAAATTTCTTTCCCAAAAGGTTCCAAGCTTGATCAGCACAAGGTTCTTTGGCTTTCTTGCTAAGAGTCTTCAGAGGTTGAAGGTAGAGGAATTTCTTTGGGGCTCTAGACCTCAGAGACATGGCTATGCACTTTCATGTGCTAATAGCTCTGGGGTTATACATTTTTCTTAATCAAATCATCGTCTTCCCTTTTCAACCTATGTATTCCTGATCATTCCTTTACACACAAGTATTTTATTCTACACTAATTTGATTTCATTTACATATGTTGGCTTTTCTTAAATTTGTGTATAGCCTGTATTATCAATTATGTTTTACTCATAAACTGCAGGTGGGCATTTTAGAATTTCATTTGTAATCCCTGGTCCTATCTCATCCCATCCTATCCTATCCCTCTTCGCCTAGGACTATACTTTATTAATACCTTCCCCTCATTATTAATTCCTTTCCCTCTCTTGCCTCTTTCTTCTATATTGATACACTGTAGATCATAGGATTAAGTACTGAAGTAACCTCAGAGTCCCTGCTCAGGTTTTTATATCCTTAAAACCAGCAAAAACCTTTTTCATGACACTTTTAAGCCATCATCTCTCTCACTTCCCCTTCATAGCTAAATATATATTCCGTCTCCACTTCCTCGTGGTTCAGCCACACTTCAATTCCCCTAACCCTCTACACTCCTGTTCAGTGATGACCTCCCAACTGTCAAACCCAATGCCCTTTTCTCGGTCCTCATCCTCACTGAGATTTTTCTGTCCTAACCCCCTCCTCCTTGATAGTGTCTCCGCCTCTGGTTTCCACGACAGTGCTTCCTCCTAAATCTCCTGCCCATCTGAGCATCCCTTCGATGTATCTTTTCCCAATTCACTTTCTTCCTTCTATCCCCTAAGTACAGCTGTCCCTCCATCCTTAAGTTGGTCCTTTTTTCTCAGTCTCACTGTTGATTTCATCCACACCCTTGGCTTCATTATGTTTATGCAGATACTCCTAAAATGTCCAGCCATGACCTCATCATTGAGGTCCAGGTTCACATTTTCAACTGCCTATCGACATCTTCACCCCCATGCTCAATGCATCCCAAAGAGAATTCTTCCTCCTCCCCATAAGACCCATCCTTCCTCCCTGCTTGCCCACTTCAGGTAACTGCACCATGATTTCATCAGGTCTGACGTCCCTAAATTTCTTTTATTCTTCCTTTTCCCTTGCCCCTGACATCTACTTAACTGCCTGCCAAGCCTTGTCTGTTTTACCTTGGCACTAACTCTAACATCTCTTTCCAGTCCATTCAAGCTGATACCACCCCAGTCTGGGCCCTTATTACCCCTCTGCTGGGCTTCTTCTTCTAATTCACCTTCCTAAATACAGCATCTCTCCTCCCCAACCATCCTTTACAAAGCTGCTCAAGTAATATTCCTAGTGAACATACTGGGCCACTTGTGCCCTGTCACACTGGGGCTGAGGAAATGGGGTATACTCAAACAGAATGAGTCCTTCTTTGGCAAAGGCAGTATGGTGGAAGGGCAGACTCTAAGTAAACACCCTTGGTGTAATTTAGCACTAGTTGTAATTAGGCAGAACCATAAGGCTTTTCTTACCCTATGGCCATTCTTTTCTTTCTTCAAGACTTAGCTCAGGTGACCCTTTCACATGAGAAATACAAGATTATGTGTAATTAAAGGCCAAACTGTGTAATGGGGGCAGCTAGGTGGCACAGTGGAGAGTACCAGGTCCAGAATCAGGAAGATCTCTGTGAGTTCAAATCCAGCCTCAGACACTTACTAGCTGTGTGACCCTGGCCAAATCACTTAACCCTGTTTGCCTCAGTTTCCTCATCTGTAAAAGGAGCTGGAGAAGGAAATGCAAACCACTCCAGTATCTCTACCAAGAAAACCCCAAAATGGGGTCATGAAAAGTTGGACACAACTGAAATGATTGAAAAACAACCTTTTGCATATGGATTGGCTTATATGGTCACTGTGGTACCTTCCACCTCTCCAATTCTGTAAATCTATGACACTCCAATGGCTTCCTCTTGTCTCTAGGATAAAATGTAAACTCTAAGCTTGGTCTTCTAAGCTAGTCTTCTCTAGGCTATATAACTGACCCATCTCCATAGGACTTTCTTTATCAAGCCATGGAAAGCTCTTTACTCTGGAAACTCACTCCACCCCTATGTACTTCCTACATTGGAAGGACCCTCCTCTGACAGCCTGGTTCCTCCCTAAAATTCCATTTTAAGGAGGAGGCTCAGGTCAAACCTGTCTTCACTCCTCCTGAGGTTATACACATGACTCACTAGGCTTGCATTGCCCGGCACCTGGGCAATACCTTCACCTACCACTCCCCCCTCCATGCCAGCTTCCCACCTACTTTTATCTCCTTTTGGGTGTTTTCTCCAACTAGAACATAAGGGAAGCTCCCTGAGGGCAGGCACTGTCTTTCTTTCCAGGGCTTGTGTTACCAGCTCTTCCCAAAGTGCTTGGCACACAGTAAGAACTTAATGAATACTGGGACTTGCTTTTACTTGGCTCTTAAAGCTCACCAGCAGACTGGCTCCAGCCTACCTTGCTTTCTCAATTCATCTCTGAAATTTTATTGGAATTATTTTTCTCCGTAGCACCCAAGTTATTCACTTGGAACTATGGCTCACAAGCCCTCTGTGAATTCATTTACTTTTTCTCTAGTCAACTAGAGGGTATAATTAGTTCAAAACATTTAATGAAATAGCACAGTAATAAAAGTTGCAACAGAACACTTCCCCCATAAATCTAAATCATCCTCTCCCACAAACACACACGCTGCCAATGAGGGAAGTGTGCGTGCAGAACTATCAAACATGAGGAACACATACACACATGGGGAACCCACGTAGCCAGGCCATACTATGGAGAGGTGGCTCCTATGGCTAGGTTTTAGGACCATGGGTGTCTTTTTGATGCTCACATAGTGCTACCCTCATTGGTCCTGATGCCTGCTGGGTGGATGTCCCTGCTGACTTTGTGCTGCCTTCTGGGGGCAGCTCCACTGGCCTGTCATAGCTGCTGTGGGCGAGTCCCTTACTGGCTGTTGTTCTACTGACCTCACAGTGCCTTGTGACTGCTGGGCATGGAGTCTCTTTGCTGGGTGCTGCTTCTAGCTACCAGCTCTTGGCACCTCCCAGGGCACTATCATTGTTCCCCTCGTCTCTTCTGGTAAGGGCAGGCTGAGAGCTCTTTTCTGTTTGTTTGTTTTTGCTTTTTGGAGGGGGTAAGGTAGGGTAGTTGGGATTAAGTGACTTGCCCAAGGTCACATGGCTAGTTTTGTGTTAAGTGTCTGAGGCTGGATTTAAACTCAAGTCCTCCTGACTCCAGGGCGGGTGCTCTATTCACTGCGCCACCGAGCTGCCCCCAGCTGAGAACACTTTGGTCACTTTCCCAAACCCCAGGAGCAAAATCCAGGCAGAGTGTCCCCAAGCAAAACTTAAACCTTTTCTTTCAGCTTAAGGTCTGGGTGCAGATCACAGATAACTACCTAACTCAGGGTTTGACATTCCCAGATCTAATCTCTGGTTTAGAGTTTGACTCAGAACAGAAGATGAGCTAAGGTGACAAGGTTTACACTAATTTACACTCCTGCCTTTATCACGTACATCTGTTTCATTTCCTAAAATATAAGTTCCCTGAGAGCAGGGGGAGAGAGGGGGAGGTTAGGCCTTTAATAACATTTGTTGTCTGTTAGCAACAGTGAAGCCAGGACTGCCAGGTGGTGCCACAGTGCACAGACCACTGGGCCTGGGGTCAGGAAGTCAATCCTCCTGAATTCAAATCCTGCCTCAGACACTTAATAGCTGTGTGACCCTGGGCAATCACTTCACCCTGTTTGCCTCAGTTTCCTCATCTGTCAAATGAGTTGGAGCAGGAAATGGCAAACCACTCCAGTATCTCTGACAAGAAACCCTAAATGGGTCATAGAGTTGGACATGACTGAGACAAATGAACAACAACGCAAGAGTGAAGAACCTGTTTCCTTTCATCTACACAGTCCATAAATAGGAAATTCTTTACATCGGTACAAATAATAGTGCACCTCCTAGCCTTACTCTTGGATGGATTAAGAATGGGAACCGCATGAGTTTGGGGTGCCTCACAGCAAGGCTATGTTGTATGGTCCTCACTCAGGGAGGATCTCAAAGCATCCAGTGTGTCATGCAGAATATGGGGTCAGTTACCAGGCAGGCGATTTTAGAGCCAAGGGGACAAGAAGTGGGAAGAAGTATTCAAGACAGAAGCGGGAGTCCGCACAGGAGCTCCACAAGCAAAGTAAGAGACCGAGCTTGGCCACAGGATCCAGTGCTGAAGGGACAGAGGCAGCTCCTGCTGAGCCCAAGACCAAGACCATTCTGCAGCACTCTCCTTTCTGGAGATTGCTCAGAACTAGCTTCAGCTGGATACTCATGATGCTACCATGATGACTACCATTATTCTCACTTATCACTTCTCACAGACTCTCCCAGGATCCCAGATTTGGAGCTGGAAGGGACCTTGGCACATCTACCCCAACAACCTCCTTTAAAGAAGAGGACACTGAGCCTAGAAAGACTAAATCTATGACCTGCTCAAAGTCACTTAGGATGTAACCGGCAGAGCCACGATTCAGATTCGGGTGCTCTGCAACCAGAGCCGGGAAATGCTCTTCCCACCTGCATGGCTTTGCGTGAACTGTGCCCTCCTCACCTGCCCTTATCAGGAGCCTCAGCTTCTTTCAGGATTCAACTCAGGTGCCACCTTCTTTCTATAAGAGACCTTGCCTAATGGCAAATGCTCTCTCTCCTCAAATTACCTCACATTTATCTGTTAAATGTAATCTTCCTCAGCAGAATTTAAACTCACTGAGGACAAAGGTTTTTTTTTATGTTTTATTTTGGTCTGTGTAATCCATGTGCTTAGCATTGTGATTTTAATATAGTTGGGGCTTAATAAATTCTTTTTGAATTGAATCAAAAGATCACCTCAAATTCAAAGAATCTGGGGCTGAGTAAAAGGTCCTCCACGGAGAAGAGGGCGCAATAAAATGTCCTTGGCCAACTCAACTCCCAATTGTTTTTTTTCCCCTCCCTATAATTTGAGAGGCTTTGAAAATCTAAGCCTTTAATTTCCAGCATATTTCTTTCACTCATAAATGAATCTTCCTGGCACAAATAAGGTTTAAAACCCCAGATGTTAAATGTGACCTTTATCCCATAGTTAAATCAGGGATCTTTGCCAAATCCAAATATTGTAATCTTGATTTCCAGAAGGTAGGAACACTTGATAATTTTACAGAAGTATTTGAAGAGCATGTCATAGTTTAACAGAAATGTTTGATGTACCTATTTTTCATGAAAGAACAGAAAGAATTTTAGAAACGCTGGGTAGCAAAAAAGAATCTGAAATGAACAAATCTGGAAAACTTTCTGATCTATATCTACACATTCATGCAAATGTGTAAAATTAATTTTCGGAAAAAGCAAACACTTTCTTCTTTTGATCTTATCTTTGATCTACCTCTCCTGTTAATTCGAATCATCAAACATTTATCAAGCATGATGTATATGTAGTATGTGTGGGGTGGCAGAGTGGGGGGGGGTGCACCCACTCCTGTTTGCTCTCTTCACCCTCCCACTGACATGCTGCCCATATGGGTTTCCTAACATAAACACTCCTCTGTTCTAGAAAGTTGTACCAAATGATTTGTAATTCTCTTTATCTTCTATAGTTGTGAGCCCCCAGCAAGAGAGAACTTCCAGGCAGAGCCCCTCAGTGGGAGACAGACAATGCAACAGCCTGCTGGCTGGTCTCTCTTCCTCAAGACTCTCCCTGCTCTAGTCTAGCCTTCACTCAGCTGTCAAAGGGATCTTCCTAAAACATAGGTCTGACCATGTCAAGCCCCCACCCTCACTCAGTAAACTCTAGTGACTCCTTATTACCTCCAGGATCAAATATTAAATCTTCTGTTTGGCATTCAAAACACATCCTCCCCCCATCCCTTCTGTTGAGTATTTTCATTCTATCTGTCCGTATCTTGTTTGCATATTGTCTCCCCAATTTGAAAGCAGGAACTGTCTTTTACCTTTCTTTATATCCCCCAAACTTAGCAGAGTGCCTGGCACACTGTAGGCTTTGTTGGCTCAGTGAGATATATCCCTTCCTTCCTCTGGGATGCTTTCTCAATATTATTTTATTTCCATTCGTGACATCCAGACCAGCAAAGGCCTGTGGTTAATCTATAATGACTGCAAAATTTCACAACAAACAAAGGTAAACATATTTTTAATCCCAAAAGGAAAGGCTTCGGGCTTCCATAAGGGACCCCAAAGGAAAATAAGAGATACAAGATGGCTCTCTTGGGTTCCATAGTCTGGGGGAAGGAATTTCAGCAACAAAGCTCCTATCCTGCCATTGCTCATTCCAGATCTGCCCAAGTAGCCTTGCTCCCAGAGGCCTCTGCCTGCCCCTGTCCCTCCCAGCTTCTCCTGACACCCACATTCTAGTTCCATCCACCTTCTACCTATCTCTCACAAGTAACTAGGTTCCTCTTTGAATTCTGCTCCTGGACCCACTGAAGTGACTTTTAGAGGTCACCTAGAAGGATGACATAGCTTTCTCTAAGCAATCATGTCCCTTCCTCTGACTCACCCCAAGGACTAACTGGAGCTTCATAAAGGATCACCTAAAGAGGTGGCACTTTGACAATTATTTTAACACCTCACTATCCCACCCAATTTCTGTGATGAAGGCCTACCAAAAGAAAAACGTACAATTCATTGTGTTGGGCGATGGGGAGGAAGAGAAAGTTTGCCCAAGGAACAGTTTAGTAGGAGGATATGAGAAAGGATGAACACCAATTAATCACCAATAAAGTTGAATAGAGGAGGTGGTAACCCAAAGTCTTGAAATCTAGACCCTGCAGGAATGAAAACACATGTGCCCTTTACTTAAATCAAATATCTCAACACTCATTTTCTTTCCCACTAAATTATGTGTACTGCACAGTAATTAAATATTCATCTCTTGGGATACAGATTTGCCAAGAACACTTTTGGCAAAAGTCAAGTCTGGATGTTTTCCACACAACAGTAGCCGCTTTAAAGATGAAGATCGATTGCTGGCTGTTCAGTAACTACTACTGGTCATATCAAGATTGAGGAATGTTAGATGTATATTTTTATGTCCCCAAACCGGGCACAATATGCTTTCTCTGCCCAACTCCTCACATTTCGCAATAATTAACATGAAAGTGTTTACAAAGATGACGACTTGCATTTTTCAAAGGCACATATTTTAATTCCTATTTTTTAGATCCTTTATTTCTACTGAATCTTTTCCAATTTTTCCATCACTCACACAACAAACATTTATTAAATGCTTTTTATTTGCACAGTGCTAGGTGATGAGGGAACTACAAAGATAAAGACATTTTATTTTCAACATCAAGAAGCTTACAGTCTAGGACAGGGGTGGGAATCTGCAGCCTTGGGGCCACATGTGGCCCTCTAGGTCCTTGGGTGCAGCCTGGTGACAGAGTCCAAGTTTTGCAGAACAAATCCTTTTATTAAGGGGATCTGTTCTGTGAAGTCTGGATTCAATCAAAGGGCCACACCTGAGGACCTAGAGGGCCACATGTGGCCTTGACGTCATAGGTTCTCCACCCTTGGTCTAGGTTGTAGAAGGAAGGGATAAATATACACAGAAAAATCATAACATTAAATTAGAAAACAAATGCTTAAAAAGAATAGCAAGCATTGTAATATCAAGTGAAAAAGAGGGCTGTCACTTCCATTTAGGAATGGAGGTCAGAGGAAATGTCAAGGAAAGCTCAACAGAGGAAGTCATCATTGAGTTGTACCTTAAAAGATGGGTAAGATGAAGATGGGGAGGGAGGAAGAGGGAAGAATTGCAATCTAAAAAGTAGCTGAAGTAAAGGAGAAAAGCAGGAAAGCTGAAAACACAAAGTAGTCCCATTAGACTACAGTATAGATTTCATGAGGGTGAAAAATTCTGAAAGGCTGGAACCAGACTGGGAGAACCTAGAATGCCTGGTCAAGGAAGATGTAATTTGTTCCTCACTAGAACATAAATTCTCTGAGGTCAGGGACTATTTTGCTTTCTCTTTGTATTCACAGTGTTTAGCACAGTCCAAGACATACAGTGGGTACTAAATAAATGCTTATTGAATAATTGGCATCATCATATACTTCTATTTTAAAGGGAACCTTACATAGCATTCCCTTTTGGTTATTCCACCTCACACTTGTGGCTGGCTCCCCAGGGGACTGCTATCACTCCTGATTTCTAGGGTAGCCTGTGAGTCTGGGCTCCTTCCACTATAGCTCCTAAGGCCCCACCAGTGAATTTCCCCTTAAGTCATACAGTAGACACAACTAACTCAATGCAACAGGCCTTACTAAAAGGTAAAGCATTTCCCCCCCAAACCACAATGTCAATGAGAAAAGTTGGCACAAAGTTGAGAATGAAATGGGAGTAAAGCACACTTACAGGAAACACTTGTGACCAAGGCAATTCACATCTTCAAGTACTGGAAGGCCTAGATATTCTTCTCTCCTTGTGGAGATCTCCCTGCAGCTCCCCTGCATTGGGGCTTCTTAAACTGTTTTCACTCACAGCCCCTTCAGTGCTGCTTAAGCTGTGGGTTTCAACCCAGAAATGGCATTTCTGTTGGGAAGGTTACTCAGCTAGGCTCCCAGGGCCTCTTGTTCTCCGTATCATTACAACCTCTAGAGCTAGCTTCTCTCTAGTCCATGATAGGCTCTCTTTTCTGCTGCCAGGGTCAATCCCTGAAGTTGCTACCTCCCTCTAGTAACTGCTTCTCTGTGTTCATGCCTCATAGGAGTCTGTATCTATGTTCCCTGACAGATGCATCTCAAATATGCTTCAAACCCTAGGAATAGGTGAAACAGCACTAATACAAAGCACCCTAGCCAAAAGGAGAGGGGAAGTAAGAGAAATCATCCCCTCCTACTCCCTTCTTTGTCCTCTGATGGAAGTACAGGGGTCATATTCCACAAAGCTATTTTCAGGCTGGACTGATATCAGAGCAAATTTTTCATCCTTAGACAAAAGATACAGAACACATCTTTACAGTTAATTTTCAACACTTTGTTACCTGCTCCTTGCTTCTATGATTACATCGTAGGCTGAGGATAGGCAGTGGGGTGGGAGTTGGTTAGAGACTAACTTCTCTGTACTTAAAAATGACTTAGAAAGTTATGAAGAAAAAAGAGCTTGGTCTTTTACAGAAGGATGCAGACCTGTTTCAGAGGCCCTTGATCTCTCACCCCTCCTCTCTCACCTAAATTAGAAGGTCAGAGATATACATCTGCAAGGAAAATCTGAAGAGGCTGATGAATAAACCAGATGCATGCCATTTCAAATTAGCCTTTATACTAAATAGCTCATAGCTTCAGAGGCAGGGATCTGGGGGCGGAAATAAGTTCCAGCTGAAGAAAATTACTTTCTGGGTGGAAAAAGGGGTCACAAGGTAGGATTCACAGTGTGGTTGTACCCCACAGGGCAGGCATCTCTCTCATCTGGCTTTAGTTAAGTGCCATGGAGTAGAAAACTGGCTTCTTCCTTGCAGAGAGAGAGACAAAGAGAGGTTGGGTAGTTAAAGAGATCAAAACATCAGCTAATAGAATGAGAAAACTTGGACTATTAATTAAAGCCTGAGTCTAAAAAAGCACAGTTCCAGATTCAACACCTGGGGGAGTTGGCAACTGGCTGGAGGTCTTGGAGGAAAGTCCCTAACAAGACCAAAAAAGGATGTAGCATGGACATTTCTATTTAGGACTCAGAGGAAAAAGAGGGCTGGAAGTGGTTAATAAGATAAGTGACATGTTAACTGCTTGTACCTAGTGTTTTTCTTTAAATCTCACACTTTTCATCAGCAATATAACATTGTTCTTTTGCACTGTCTCAAGGTCTCCATCCATTTCCAAATACCTGCTCTCTAGCTTAACAAGGTCCTTCTCAAAATGTAATACTCCAGATGGTGAGCTGACCACAAAGAATGCAGCAGAACTGCACTAGGCACCCAGTCCTGGGCACAAGACCAGTCTTTAATCCAGTCTTTGATCACATTAGCTGTCTTGGCTGCCATTGATATTATATGGTTGATTTATAGGGATACCGCGATCCACTAGATCAGTGGTTCTCAACCTTCCTAATGCCGTAACCCTTTAATACAGTTCCTCATGTTGTGACCCCCAACCATAAAATTATTTTCATTGCTACTTTATAACTGTAATTTTGCTACTGTTATGAATCATAATGTAAATATCTGATATGCAGGATGTATTTAAATTGAACATAAGCCACAGGTTGAGAACCGCTGCACTAGATCCTCCAGATCTCTTCTGGACTCTTTAGCCATGCCTTCCCCCACCCCCATCTCGGACCTGTAACTTTCTTGACATCAAGTGTAAGGCTTTATTCTATTAAATTTCACCTTCTTAGATTTGGCCCAGAGTTCTGGTTCGTCAAAGTCTGTTGTAGCTTGTCAAGGTCTTTTTGGATCCCAACCCTACTGACCGATGTGATAGCTGTCCTTCCTAGCTTCATTTGCAAATCTGATAAGCATGTCATCTAGACTCATATACACATCTTGATGAAAGTGTTAAATAGTACTCAACGGATTTCTGAAAAATACAAATAAATCAATCATGTTCCACAAAGCCATGATCTAATATGCACAACCAAACTAGCATCCCTCTAGTCACTAGTGCTCAGCCTGTGCCTGAATCGGATTGCCTGGTCCAGGTGCTGGCACGTGCTCATGCAGACCAGCTACAGTAATGGTCATGTGGCTCAGCAGGACATTAGGTATTCCTTGGGAGTGTTTAATGAGATATGGAAAAAGCAATTGGATAGCTTTTGTGGGTTTTGCAGATGACAATGGAGCAAAAGATTTATTTGATTCGTTTCCTGTTTTAGGTCCGCCTTGAACAATGCTATGCTCTATCTCCAGATGCAAGGTTAAAATATGTTTCCCTACTCTAAGCTCTCTGCAAGCATTAGAAAAATCTTGTTCAATAAACCATATCACTTAAGAGACTCCACCAAATTCTTCTCTTCACCCCCAAAATGTTCTGCATAGCTGACTTTTCTGGTTTATAACAGTTATCTTTAAAATTTTAATCACTGTAGTGTACAGGGTGTACCAAAAAATCTTAGTGTGGTTTTAAGCTACTAAAGCTTTAACCTTTCTGCTAACTACACCAAGAAATGGATAACAGCTAATAGTTACAGGGTTTTAACAGCTGGAAAGTGCTTTACATATGTGAAATTTTATAGGCGTAAATATTTTAGAATCTTGATGTAACTGGGACTATGCAAATGAGCCTAGACAGAACTATACGTTACTGATAATAGATAACAGTTACACAGTGCTTCCTATGTGCCAGGGACTGTGCCAAGAGTTTTACAATTACTCTCTCATTTGATCCTCACAACAACCCTGAGAGGGAGATGCTATTATCACTTCCATTTTAGAGATGAGGAAACAGGGGCAAACAGAGGTGAAGTGCCTTGCTCAGGATCACACAGCTGGTTAAGTTGTCTGAGGTGGGATTTGAACTCAGGTCTTCTTGACTCTAGGCCCAGGGCTCTATCTATTATATCACCTACCTGCCCATTAAGAGTATAGTATTAAAAAAATCCACATATTGATTCCATAGATATCTGCGAAAATAATTATACATTCAAGGAATATTTGACAATCAATCTGAATAGGGAAAAAAAAACCAGGTCATTTAATTAGCCTGTTCTCAAAAAGTTACTTAAAACAGGCAAAAGGCAAAAATTCAACATGGTAGCAGAACAGGGAAAAGAGCATTGACCTAGGAGTCAGAAAATTTAGGTTTCAGTCCCCATATTGCCATTTACTAGATGTGTTATCTTAGATCAGTCACTTAAACTCTTTGAGCCTATTTCTTTGCCAGCTCTCATGGATTCAGTCATCATCTCTAAGCAGATCACTCCTTCATCTCTCTCATATCAAACTCAACAAGTCTAAAACATGTGACCTCATTACCTGCCCCTCTTCTGAACTTCCCTAAATCTGATGAAGGTTTGTAACTCTGGAACTATCCCTCAACTGTCATCATTCTTTCTCACCTGATATATGCAGAGAGTCGTCATGTCTTACTAATTTTCCCTCCACAACATTTCTTGCATCTATCTCCTACTCTCCATTGACACAAACATTATGATGAGTTCACCTTTTGCCTAGATTATTGCAATAGGTTTTAATTAGCCCCTTCCCTCAAGTCTCTCCCATCCATCTTCTACACAGCGACCAAAGTGATGTTCTAAAAGCAGAAATCTGACCAAATGACTCCCCTCTTCCATTAACTCAGTAGGTTCAAATACAAACTCCTCTGTTAGGCACACGCAGCCCCTTACAACCTGGCTCTTGCCTACATTGTCAGGCTTAGTATATATTACTCTCCATCACATACAAATTTTTAGTTTTGCCACAGGGCTCTTTCCTCCGACTAAACAGTTCCTCCTGGAACCCCTACTGAACAAAGGCACCCACGCTGGCCAGTTCTTCACTTCCCATTAAGCTGCACTCCTCGGAATTTTTCCACCAAACCTCTCACCAGGCACATTCTCCCCCTGCTGGCCCCTGCCAGCTTCCTTTCACGGGCTGTTTTCCCTACTAGAATGTAAGCTCCTTGAGGACAGGGTCTTTCTTTTTGCTTGTATTTCCAGTGCTTAGCACTTCCAGTGCCTGGAAAACAGGAAGGGATTAAGGACAGTTAGGTGGCACAGTGAATAGGGTGCTGGGTCTGAAGTCAGGAAGACTTGAATTCAAATCCAGCCTCAGTCACTTACCAGCTGAGTGACCTTAAGCAAGTCACTTAAGCTCTGTCCGTCTCAATTTCCTCAACTATAAAGTAGGGATAATGATAGCACCTACCTCCCGAGCTTGTGAGGATCAAATGAGATGACAATTCTGAAGAGCCCAGCACAGTGCCGGGCACACAGCGCTCTGTTAATCTCAGCTACTATTATTACTGCTGTTGTGACGGACTGACTGACTTCAATCTCTCTATGGTCCAGGCAAACTCTTCTTGCTGTTCCCCACACATTCCATCCCCCATCTCAGTGCCTTCCCATAGCCAGGGATGGGGAACCCCCAGCCTTGAGCACTTGAGGACCTAGAGGGCCCAGCCCTGCCAAAGCCAGTCCCCTTACCTGAAACACACTCTCTCTTCATCTCTCCCTTTCCTTTAAAAACCTTCTCAAAAGCTAGCTCTTATCTGAGACAGTTCCCTCTCCCCCAGCTGCTAGTGCCTCCTGGCCAAATTACCTTGATCCCTTATTAAAGGGAGCCACAGCTGTCTCCCCTGATAAAAAGTAAGCTTCCTTGAGGGCTTGGTTTTTGCCTTTGTGATTCTAGCACCCAGCTCAGTGCCTGGTGTATACTTAGGTACTTAGTAAATGCTTGCTGATTGACTGACTTCTCCTCTGTGAAATGGGGATAACGATGCCGGGCCTACATCTCCAAGTCAAGAGGAAGATCAAGTGAAATAATGGATATGAAAACATTTCAAAAACGAGAGCATCACAGAATGTTTTTTGGTCTAGACCCATAATTTCCTAAGTTGCAAAGAAGATACTGCCCTGCATTGGTATATGGCGTTTCCTTGTCTCCATACCCCTACCTCAATTAATGTAATTAAATCAGAGTGAGGTCTTAAGTTTTCAATGGGCAAAAAGGATGGTTTATGCTCTGTGATCCCTGTAGGAAGCATGAATCTCTAAGACTGGGTCAGAAAGAAGGGTCCAGTATGACTGGTTAACTGAACAAGATGGTTGGGCCTTTGGGGGCTTTAAATAGTTTGAGAGACTAAAACACATTAGAATATGTGGACAACAAAATGTTTTTCTAACAACTTTTCTTTCATTCTCAAAATGGTAAATAATATTTGTTCTGTCCCGATCATAACTGCCTAAAACAGAAAAAGTGTGCCTGGCACACAGTAGGTGCTTACTATATGCAGACTGACTGACCACTAATGATAGTTAGTGTTTACCTACACCACTTTAAAGTTTGCATTTTTCTTGTGTTACCTCATTTAGGTCTAACAATGGCCCTGTGATATAGCTCCTGGATGCAGTCATCCCCTTGGTTTGTTAGAAACTGGGGCAAAGGGAAGTGAAATGATTCACTAAAGATGTCTGATGTGTGCAAGTGACGGTTCCAGATGCCAGGGATGACAAAGAAAACAATAAGACAAACCAAGAGGTTCACTCTAAGTTACACTGAAGCACACGGACAGATCAATTTCCTTTTACTTGAGTTCAGTCTATACCTCTAATCTTAAAATTATACATTCAGGTACAACTTTCATTTTTCTTTACATTTCAAAATGGAATTCTGCTAAATCTTAGTTTTAAGAACTTATCACTTAATGCTGTCATTTCAGAGGGTTTACTCTTATCTTATTATATTTAAGTCCTATTCCAATTGAGTTTGGCCTTGAGCTAACACTGGGCTCTGGTTGCCGGCCAGTGGAGTACACATGGGTCCTTCTAACTGCATTGGAAAGACTTCCAGAGTGGGCAAAGACTGTATATCTGTGGGCAGAGGACCAGCCTAGGAAGGGAGATGCATCTCAACAGGCTACAAGGTCAGGAATTTTTCGTTCACAGTAAGTCGTAAGGAGAGCCTCCTAACTAAGCTGCAGAGTTACTGTTGCTGTTTCTGTGGCAGGGCTGCCCTCCCTTGAAAGTCCTGAATGGCATTCCTATCTTTAAGGGGCAGGACACAGTATTACGGCTTCTTGTATTTATTTACTGCTCCTCTCCCTGTCCCTTTCATGTGTGTTATGTGATCTATTTTAGACTACTTGAGAACTAATGAGCCTTCTGGGAAAGGAGCTACTTTATAATGAAGTCATCTGTATTTTAAAAAACAACCACCCAAATTCATAAATCATAGGAAGCACGGCCTTCTATGTAAGACAAAATACCTATGACGTTGCTTTTCTTTGTACCTCCTCCACCCCCAGCCCCAAATGAAAAGTTAAGAAGGGTTGACCCTATAAAGTCTTTAGTGTCTAAATTCTGCTTTCTCAGCCTCCTCTTCTGCCTCTCTCCCTAACCTCCCAGTGGTAACTGTTGTACTAAGTATTAGTAAATCCGGTGAGGCACCAGCAAGCTTGAAAGTAACAGCTCCATTATTGCTGTAAATCCATGGGGGCAAAGCCCCACACTAGAAGTTGCAGTAGGATTCAGTCCTTTAAAATGAAAAGGAACACAAACATTTCTGGGAAATTGTTAACATTTTACCACAGTGATGGGAAGGCATGTTAAACATAATTATCATTCTGCCTTCAGGGTGTTCCCACTGCTCTTTTTACCAAACCTCCACCCTCATCAAAACAAGAAATGTGGTAATATTATTTCACAGCATCTGAAGCTGAGGCCTTAGAGATTATCTAGCCCAAACTTCAGAACAAATCCCCTTAATAAAAGGATTTGTTCTGTAAAACTTGGACTTCACCAAAAGGCCGCACCCAAGGACCTAGGGGGCCCCATGTGACCTTGAGGTCGAAGGTTCCCCACCCTGATCTAGTTCAATCCCTTTGATTTATAGAAGATGACCTCCCACTGCACCCAGGGCCATCTCCAGTTGTCTTGATTTGTATCTTGCCACTGGACCCAGATAGCTGAGGGAGGAGAAAGTGAGGCTGGTGACTGCACAGCTCTGCCCCACTTAAATTCAATTCACTTGCATGTCACGGCATCACCTTCCTGATGTCATGGTGCTCTTCAAAACCAAAGGACAAGCAACAACACAGATGAGGAAACTGCAGCTTGGAGCAGCTGTCCCATAGGAAGGAATTAGCAAGGCCAGGGCTTCGAGTTGGCCGAGTCCAAACCCAGGGCTCTCTCCACTACATGAGAATGTCTGCTAGTCCATGGGACAGCTGGAAGGCGAAACGGCTAGTGTGAGGGATTTGGAGTTGGGAAATCCTGAGTTCAAATCCTGCCAGAGACACTTCTCAGCAAATCACTGCACCTCTTTAAAACTTCAATTTCCTCATGTGTAAATGGCAGTTAGGTGGGACACTGGATAGTGTTAGGCCTGGAATCTGGAAGACTCAGCTTTATGCATTCAAGCCTGGCCTTCCTAGCTGTGTGATCCTGGGCAAGTCACTTAACTCTGTCTGCCTCAGTTTCCTCATCTGTAAAATGAGCAGGAGAAGGAAATGGCAAACCACTCCAGTATCTTTGCCAAGAAAACCCCAAAAGGGGTCACGAAGAGTTGATGTAACTCAAACAAATGACAAACAGAGCAAAAAGACGGGGACAGTAAGAGCAGCTACCTCGCAGGGCTATTACAAAGACCCAACACGGTAACACGTGGAAAGTGCTTTGCAAACCCCGTAGGTCAGGGGAGACGCTGGTACTGTCTGTTGCTGCATTAATTGGTTGGTAGATTAAAACTCTGCTGTGAATCAGTCATGTTAGGGATTTTCTACCTGCATTTTAATGCTTCAGCTCTTAATGTGGAACGGAGGACTGTATCACTCAGCAGGAGAACTCAGCTACCAGCAACCGTCTGGAGAGATTCCTTTTGGGGCACAGCAGCGGCTTTGGTCTTGGTTTTTAGAGGTCCGCTCTTGGGAGCTACTGAGCCAGGAACAGGGACGGGGAACCTGCATCCTGGAGGCCACAGCTCCAGGGTCCCCACCTCTAAGCTAGTCCCTTTTCTCCAGACCCTTCCTAATCAAAGCACAGATAAATTATTTCAGTGGTTTCCAAATTTCATGGAGCAATTTCAACACCCTCCCCATCATATCATCTCACTTTTCATAAAATAACATGTGCAATAATTTTCTTAGCTCATTTTGCTATAACAAAATGATTTTCTGCCATTTTATAACAAAGCATAAATATATAACATACATATCTACTTATTAAATCAGTTATAATTTGCATATTTATGGATTTTTAAACTATAGCTATAAACCATTTTAAACCATAGCTATAAATATTACTAATGTGAAGAGTGACCTTTTTTTTGTTGTAAAATTTTTCAGAATCATTAATGATACTGACACATATTTCTTTTTTTTAATCATTAGTCAAAATTCTTTTATTTTCTTAACAATTACAGCAGGAAAAGGGAATAGTAAGTGAAGGAGAACAAGCATTTGGTCATGGTGCTTATTCTGTACCAGGTCCTGAGCTAAGAGCCTTTGACAAATATTATCTCATCTGATCCTCACATCCCCTTGTGATATAGATGCCATTATTATCTCTTTAAAGTTGAGGAAGCTGGGCACACTGAAGTTCAGTGACTTGCCCACGTGACCAGCTGCTGAGTGTCTATAGTGACATTCGAATTCAGCTCTTTCTGACTTCTGACCCCTGCTCCATCCACAGCACCACCAGCTGCCTCTAAAACACCCATTAACAAATAAGATGCTACAAACAGTTACAACATTTGTATCACTTTGACAGAAAACTATTGTCCTGAGTCAAGATGTGGTAAGATGCTAAGTTCAGCACTATTTCAATGTACTCTCATCTATTCACTGTTCTTATTCATAAGAGCAAATGGGCCAGTTGGTTCATAGCAAATGAACGTCATTTCTTCCTAGTTAGAAACCTCTGTCTTTTCCAATAAATTAAGTGTTGCTTCTGTTACTAACACTCACATCTTTCCTTCCTTCCTTCCTTCTCTCTCTCTTACTGAGCTGGTATTTTTTAAAACTGGGAACCACAGAAGCAATTTTTCACAAACTTATCACCCGAGCTCTAACTTGCTCATAAATGCAGTCACTTCATCTTTGCGATCAGAGCATGAACTGAAGGACACTACATCAATTTATTTGGAGTATTTGGTATTTAAAAAATATCTACTGAATATGTATGTTTCAAGCGGAAATATTTATTATAAAATTGATTTGCTTTCTTTTTACTATCATGAAGACAAATCACGATTTCTTTTTCACTTCAAAGTATATTGATGCTTCCCAATAATATAGAAGTGCCTTATGCTCTGCTCACCATCACATAGTTCTGCAGCCTTCCTTTTCATGTTGATTACTCTCACAGTAATTTGAAAAAATAGAAGTACCTAATTTTTTTTTTTTTTGCAAAGTCCCAGTTTCTTTGACATTACACAATTGTTGCCTGGAATAAGGAGTTAGTAGGAGTACCAAAAGAACCTTTCTCCTTTCTCTCCCCTTCAGTCCCTAACACACAGGGGGACACTTTACATGCCCCCAGCCCTCCCTTCCCATGTGGTGAAGGAAAGTAGTGTTGAAACTCAAGAACCATCTCCTCAAAAGCAACTTATACCCATCTTTCCCCACTCCCCAAAAGTTAAAGAGTCTGTTGTAAATTGATTGTTAAACTCACACTGTTTCCCAAGGCTAAACTGCAATAAGAAAGGCCACAAAGGCATAGAGAAGGGAGGTCACTAATCTGGGAGATCTGGTTTATAGGCCTCTTGGACCTATAAAATCTCTTTGGGTCTGAAGGGCCACACTTTTGCTCTCTAGAAGGAACTCTGAAAATACAGGACGGTAAAGACGTGCGAATATTTTCTCTGTTTTCGTTGGCCCAAAGTTAGTATAAAAAACAAAAAATTCACATTTAGAAGGAAACTTCCTCCCTTCAAGATAAAGAATTGATTTTTCTTCTCTTTAATGAAATGGTTAACTAAAATGGGGGCAAGTGCTTGGCCAGGAAAAGCATTCTCCTGTATGTTTTCATCAATTCCTTCCTTAACAGACTTGGGCCAAATAGGAAGACATATAACTACCGAAAGGCAGCGATTAATGGAGAGTCTTACCAAGGGCAGGGTTTGAAAAGGCAATCCGGGAAGAGTGAGGGACATATGGGGCAGGGCTCCCATTGGTCCTGCTAGCTTTCACCATCTGACTGTGTTTTAGGGCCTGGCCACTCAGGCTGAACTCAAAAGGTCGAAATGTCCTCACGAATGTCCAGGAAGCAGCCCCGCCTCGCTTGTTCGTCTAGGGCTGCTGGATCCCTCACTGTTGCTTGGTGAGGGGTGCCACACTCACTGTGAAGGTGGCTAACAACAAGCCCTTACGAAAGGTTTGCCGTGTGCCAGACGTTATGTACTAAGACCTGGGGATACAAGCACAAGCAAAAAGAAGATTCCTCACCTCTAGGAGCTTATATCCTAATGGGGGAGAACAACATACAAAAGGGAGAGAGAAAGTATCCTACGTGGGGTCGTGGTGATGGAATTCCAGAAGGCAGGAGGGAAATTAAAGCTGGCCTTACGGGGTTCCAGGAGAAACTCACCAAGGCAAGAAAGGAGAGCACTGTAGATGGATTTCCAGGGTGAGGAAACCTTAGGCATGGAGGAAGCCTCCAGGATGAGATGGCAGCAGAGGCACGGTGCTGAAGGCCAGCAGGTTAGAAGCACAGCCAGGGAAGGAACAAAGGAGGACCTCCCGGGGCCCCATACATCCTTCTTCTCCAAACTCACTCCTGTACAACTCTACTTGAGGGAAAAGACAGCAAAGATAGGTGCAAATGATTATCACTCATTAGACCAATTGGTAAAGAACTCCACAGTCCCTGTGAACTGTGGATCTCATTCCAATTCTTTGTCAACTGTCTTGTCCTTGAAGAACTGGTTGTCCTGGGGTTAAGGTGGAGGGGTCAGTTACAGGTAACAGGAACACTATACAGAATATAATATAGATGAGGGCTGTGCAGGTCCTCTGGGCAGAGGAGGAGAATCCCATCAGACATTTTACTGAACATGAAGATGCTATCTATGTGTTGCTTCACAGTGCTCAGTCTAGGGTTTTTCACCATGACAATGGCACTGAAGAATGATAAGATCTCAACTTCCTGGTCATCAAGAGATGCAAAGATTGCTGGCTTCCCTCTGCATGTGGAGCCTGAGGCAGAGTAGTGGCAATTTCCTCCCCAGTAGGACAGCAGCAGCAGAGAAGTACTAGTAGCACCAGAATGGTAGGGTCAGCCATCAGAAGAGCTGAAGCACTGGGTGTAGCAGTATGAACAGCGCCATCTTGCCGACTCGAAGAAGCTGCTGCCACTCACCTAAGGAACATCCTAATTTACATTTCTTGATCCAAGTGTCTGTAAAATAGGCAATGCATTCAAATTGAGGGAGGCACCCTGTTTTTACCTAGTGCTTGTAGACCTTTGTTTCGTCCTAGTATTGACTGGGTTTCATTCTTGCGGACTCCAATACAATGCTCTGACCTATTTTGATTATGACACTTCTGGCTATGCTCAATTTGCTTTTTGATCTGCGTAGTCTTTCTATTTTTACTTTACTTTCTGCTTCTAACAGTTCTGGGCATTTAAAAAAATGGTTTCTTGAAATATGGTATCTAGGTTTTTTTGTTTGGTCATGATTTTCAAGAATTTTAATGATTCTTAAATTATTTCTTCTCATTCTGTTTTCTAGGTCAGCTGGGCTTTTTATAGCAAATGTTTCCGTGTTCTTCTAATTTTCCAGCCTTTTCACTTTGTTCCAATATTATTTGTGTCACTGAACTATTGAACACTGTTTGTTCCATTCTATTTTTCAGAGTGTCCAAAACTTGAATGAGATTTTCTATTTTCTGTTCAAATATATTTATTCTCTTCCTAATTTTAATCTTTATCTCTTGTTTCAACTCTTCCTTTATTAATCTCCTCAACTCTTGGAATCCTTGTGGTCAATTCATTTTGTGGGAGTTTTCTTCTGGGATTTTATCTTGGGATTCTCTTAATCCAAGATATTTCTTCATTGTGTTTGGAGTTTTCTTCTGTTTAATTATATCAACAGTCTCAATTCCTGGATTAAACCTCTTTGCCAAGGTCAGGCTTTGTCCCCTCCTGCAATCTTGGAAGGGGTTGCTAGACTCAGGTCCTTTTAATGTCTCAGTTCACCTCCTAGCCTTGGTCCAGACAGGGTGATCACTGATTTTAGCTTGTCCATAACCTTCAGGCCTTATTTGAGGGCAGTAGCCAACTAGATGGGGGAGTTCAACTATGTTTCTCTTTGGTTTTGTTAAATCTTTCTTTCATATGGCATTCTTTATTATTCCTTATACAGTCATTTCTTTGGGGATCAAGCCCATCTTTTCTCAAATACAACTTTCCCATATTATATAATTTTCATAAAAAATCTGCCAATTACATTGAAAATTTCTCTTGCTGTGGAATTGCTATTATTAGGGTTATAAAATAACATTTTTAAACTTCAATTTCAAATCTTCCTAACATTAATTTTGATGATCAATTATCAATTTTGATATCCTACAAATATAATCAAATAAGCACCTTTAACTACATTTTTTTCTTGAGTCATTTGGAATGCATAACAGAAAGATTTTAGTTTTTTAGTTAACTGATCACAGAGATCATCAGACATGGGCAATTTTTTCCCATTGTATTATCTACAAGTGGAAGCATTAGAAGCTATTTGCATAATGCTCAATTTCCACCAAAGCATTTTTCCTTAAAATTGGCAATGAATTTATTCAACATGAAGTGATACTATTTTTCTTAAAGAATTAGGGACGACAAAAAAATGGACAAAATTTAACTTCAATTTGGTTGCTGACATTTTAAAATGATATATAAATATATGCATGAGTTGCAGTTTTGGGAAAAATTTAGTATGCATTAGGCATACTAATGAACAACAATGAGAAATTTAACAGATATTATTGTACTTTTAACTTCCACATAAAAATTTTAAAATTCAAGTTTATACATGTTACATTCAAAATGCAAGTGAAGAAAGCCACATAATAATAACATTTATCTGTATCATAAGACAGGATGAATCAATGGTGATGGTGGTAGATTATGCCTGCCTCAATATTTGACAACACAAAAATTAACATATGCAATGTAATATATTTACTATCATTTGGGGGGAATTTATCATGTTCATTTTGTTTCTTTTGATTTTGATTTGAACTTTCTACTGAAAAAATATATTTATGGGATTGTTATATTACAGGAAACCATACAATAGTTTCGACCTTTGTTTTACCTCTCCCTCCAAGGTCTTGGGTCTCCCCATGGTTATGTTCCCCATGGTCTGGAAAACTCTGGGTTAGATCTCTTCCTCTAGCTCTCAGAACTTTAATTCAATTCTTCCCCTTCCTTTTACTCTGAGATTCTCAGATCCATATTTTTTTTACTTTTCTAGCATTTTTGATCTCTACTTCTTACTGATTTTTCATACCACAGTCTCCCAATTGAATGACATCCTCAAAAGTATTCTCATGCCTTCTATCTTATTTTTGTTGTAATGAAGTTTTTGATCAAGTACATTGTAGAAACACATCATCCTCTTCGGAAATAATCGCCATATAAAGCTTTTAGAGGGCAAAAGACTAGGTATTTACACAGCACTCAGCCTAATGAGTACACATGTGACTATTTAACAACAGGCATTTTAATTATGAAAATCGGGAGATGACAAGCGTCAAAATCGCCACCAGATATGTCATAAGAATGCTATTGGAGAGCTAATGAAACAGATTGAAGCAAATTAAGTTGTTGCTTGAAGCATAGTAATTAAGGACTTCTAATTCGCTAAACCATCCTGCTATCACCACCTAAACAGGCTTATTTATCTCTCCCCTGGCCCAGGGAATAAATTATCTCATGAGCCTTTTTATTTGTCCAAAATGCTGCTCAAGGGCTGATGGAATGATCAGGCAACCCATTACAGTAATAAAGGGCCCTATGTGAAATCCAGGTACAATCAAAGGGCAGACAGTTTTTCTATGATACTATATGTCTTGTGCTTAATAAGAAAAATCCTTGACTAGCATAAGAAAGGGGCTGTTGACCTATCCTCCGTTACGGAATAAAACCAGATGCAAAAGTATACCATTACTGCTGAGTTTTTGAGGCCCTAATCCTCTTATTCATGGTTATCCTTCCCAATGTAAACTGCTTTCAGTGAATCACAGATTTATGGAGATGGAAGTGACTTTAAATACCCAGTGCTACCCCTGAACCAAACATTTCAGAGAATCTGCGTCATCACACCCTACCCTTTAAGCCTTTCAAGGCTGCTCACTTATTTCTACGCTTTGTTTCCCTGAACTGACTCATTGGCTGTTCAAGGCTTACACTGATGCTACAGCCTTGTAAACAAACAGGAGCCCACACACCTCAGGCAAATGAGAAAAACAACAACTAAACATATCTAGGTTGGTAAATGCCTGGAAAATTGACTTAAAATTTACTTCAATTGGATTCTTTCCGCTTAGAAGGTTTCCTCCACAGGTCTTCTAAGCAGTTTATTACAACAGACTTGATTCTTATTTTCAGGGAGACAGAATGTAAAGCCAGTGTAATGGAAAGAGCACCGGGAAACGAAGAGACTTGTGTTCCCAGCTGAAAATGCAGGGAGACATGTGACCCTAGGTAAGTCCCAACACTGCTAAATCAAGTTTCCTCATCTATAAAACAGGAGAATAACACTGGCATGATCAGGCTCTCTCAGAGGCACAAGAAGAAATCCCATACTTCTTGTGTTCCTTAAGTGGTATTTTTTTCCCTTCTTACTTCAGTTCTTAAGAGAGGAAAAAACTATTTCGAAAATATTAAAGAATCCCCAAATATGTTTATTTATTTAGTAGGTGTCTGCGTCTTCTTTCCCTCTCCTTGCAAATAGCTAAGATTTTTCAAAACAATTGTAAAAATGAAAAAGTACCATAATTACTCCATCAACAGTGGTCGATTTCTTCTCTTTAAATCTAACAGAAACTGAAAGGTTATTGAAGTCCCCAGAAGACTACGCACAATTTAAAGAATAAAACAAGTAAACTCCAGGATTAAAAAACAACAACAAACCCAACCCATTGTTTAACAGAAGATATCATAAAAGAAAAATATTCTAAGTAATGGGAAAAAAAACCCAAAGCTGCAGCTCTAAGATCCATGTTTCTATTACTCTGTGCACATCCAAAGTGGATGCCCCAATTAGGGCAGAATTTAAGGCCTCTCTATGCGGTTGATCCTTAGAGTTACTTGTCTAACCATAATCTCGCTCCTGACTTCCGTTTTGCATACTTTCAAAGCAGGGGAGGTCTTCAGACTCCCCCCTAGGTCTATTAAGGGGCAGGGAAGATCTTCAAATTCCCATTACACATGGTCAGACATGTTTTAGGAATATTAATCTGGTAGATATATAAACGAAAGGAGACTCAGAGCGGACACTTAGAAAGCGACTGCAATCACCCAGGTTTAAGGGAATGAAGACCTGGATTAGGATGCTGGCTGAGCAAGCAGAGAGAAGAGAAAGATTCCAGAGACTCCGAGGTGGGAGAATCAGTGAAACCTGCCAACTGACTGGGCATGGGAGGAGGGTGGCCAGAGAGGGACCAGAAAGAGTGGTGACTGAGAGGATGGTGGTATCCTCAATAGAAATCCCACAGTGCGTGCATGTGCATGCATACGTGCACACACACACAGACACTGCCACACACTCTTCATTAGGGAATGTTTAGAGACACAAATAATGTTAACATGAGAGGTTAAGTGACTGTCACAGGGCTGCATAGCTAAGTGTCTGAGGTGAGAAACCAGATGTTCTTGGCTTCAAATCTGGCTCCTAACTAGTATTTTCAGAGTTATATAAAAATATCTAATAACAGCGAATATTAACTGTTTATACAACAGCTCAAAGTAGATTTCAAAGATGAATTTTATTCCAAATCTCTATGGGGCCAAAATTCTGACTTGTTTATTTGAGATTTGCTAGTTTAAGTATATATATATATATATATATATTTTAAAAGTTTGTCCATTTACAACATTAATCTGAAATGTACTACATATTTCCTCATATTCTTAAATAATATAAACTAATATTTTGGAGAATTCAGGTTATCGGTACACAATTAATTCTGAACAATATAGAGAGAACTCAGCTACTTGGACCATAATTCAGTTCTCTCTTCTGCTTGCAGGATTTATTAAGTCAAATTGACACAGGACAACAAGCATTTATTAAGCATTTACTACGTTCTAGGCCAGGAGGAGGGAACCTGTGGCCTCAAGGCCACATGCAGTTGAATTTGACTGAATCTAAACTTCACAGAACAAATCCCTTTAATAAAAGAATCTGTTCTGTAAAACTTGGACTCAGTCACAAGGTCACACCCAAGGACCTAGAAGGTCACACATATGGCCTCAAGGTTGTAGGTTCCCCACCCCTGTTCTAGGGCCTGTTCTAAGTGCTGGAGAGATACACTCAAACAAAAACAAACAGCATCACTGCTCTCAAGGAGCTTACATTTTAATGATATACAAGTGGAGATGCAGTGGCAAAGTCGGGAGAACAAAAAATACATCCGTCTGGCCCCTTTGTTAGCACACAAGTTATGAGAAGGCAGCTGGTGCATGTCCAGAGAATGTAGATAAATTGAGCAAATAGGGCTATCACCCGTAGCAACCTTTTTCCTGGTTTGAATTTTGCTAAAAGTAGTTTACTGCAGGAAACCAGAAAACCAAGCTTTTAGGGTTGTGGATAACATAATAATAAATAGGTTAGGTTGTTTCTATTTTTGGCTTCTAAGTGGAAGAAAAGTTATAGAACTTTATTTAAAATCAAAGGAAATTTATATTCATTCAACAACTGACGAAAATGACATTTTTTCTTCCTTCCTTCCTTCTCACCTTTCTTTCTTCCTTCCTTCCTTCTTTTCTTCCTTCCTTCCCTCCCTTCCTTCTTCCTTCCTTTTGAAAACCCTGGGAGATTTAAATCAACTTCATTTTAAAGGGCTTGAACAGAGGTGTTCACCTATCTAGGGCTTCGAAATATATTAGGACTGTCAGTCTTTCAGAGATAAAAGAGTACACAAATAGAACTGTTGGTATAGAAAAGTTTGTAAGAGAATTATCCCAATTTCTTTAAAATTTCATTTTTTCCTAGAATGTTAATGATAGTAAGAGGGCAGAAGGGATCTTAAACTGAAATTAAGAGGCTGCAGATCTGCTAGTAGCAAACCTAAAATAGAGTAGATTCTGAGCTCCAGAAAACAAGTTCCTAAAAATAGGTAAGATGTAGGTGTCATTCCAGGTTACCACACCCAGCCAGGCAAAGGCGCAGAAATAGGCAACGTTAGACTGCATGGAGGAAACCTGGTATATACATCGCTGGCGCTGAAAGGTTCTGGTCCGGGATCGGACTACCTGAGAAAGCTTTCTCAGTTTAGATTTAAGTATGGCGGCTGGAAGGGGGATGCTGCCTATGACTACTATGGGTCCGCCTGTCTATTCTCAAGAGTGCCCTCACACTGAAGTCTGCTGTAGCTCCCTTCTGACCTACCTTCACGGCAGCCTGAGGGAGCAGGGAATGCAAATATTGTGATGAGACTTGAGAGATGAGGGAATCGAGGCCCCAGTCACAGGCCAGTGGCAAAGAATCCGAACCTGGGTCTTTTGATGCCAGGTTCGATGCTTTTCTCCAGAATAAACACTCGCCGACTTCGTACAGTGTTCAAAGAAACACCCAGTGCGCGCAGGCCGCCGCGGCGCTCCCGTTTGTGAGTAACCCATGCGCATAAATAGTTGCTTCCACTACACACCTGGTGCTCCCCGCGCAGAAGGCCTGCTTGCTCAGTCACCACGTTCTCCCCTCACGCACACCAGGTGTCCAGTGGCCGCGATTTATTCACAGAACAGCCCTCTTAGGGAAAGCTTCCCCGAGAAGACACTGACTCCCCGGCCTCCACTCTCCCCAGGGGGGACACCCCTGTCCTCACGTGCCCCCCGCACTGGGCTAAGAAGAGGAACAGACTCGCGGATCTTCTCGGCAGGATTTAGGCTCCCCGTCTATAGAACCAGGACAGCATTACTCTGAAGTCCTTCCCACCCATCCTGTCAAGACCACAGCTGCTGCTTCCTACCAGGCCTCTGAACCCAGGCTCTCACCCTCACGGGAATGCAGGCTGAGGAACATTTTTCCTGTCCCTCACTCGCCCTGCAAAAACTTGTTTCTTTTTCTCTTTCTACACCATGCCTCCCCCATCCTCCTGCTAGTTTTTCCGTAATGAAATGTCTCCCTTGATTTCTGGGGGCTTGTTTGTTTGTTTATTTATTTGGGGAAATTATTTTTACTACCTTCCTCCTTATCCCAACTCCTGACCTTATACTTGGGGACTACAATGTACACAGTGATGTCCCCTCAAATATTCTGGCCAATCCATCCATTTCACAAATTGGTAAGATGTGCCCCTTCACTACCTCAGCAACAGAGGAAAGGCCCTACGTGGGGTGCCCCCATCATCCACACTGTCTGAGCTCCATTATCCAGAACTCTGACTATAATATCCTGCCCTTCCATATCTCCCTCTGCTTCACTGCTCCTAATCCTAATCCCAATTTTAGGATGACTTTCAGGCATTCCACCGCTCTCTAATCCATGCCTTCCCAGTCTTCCAATGGGATAATATTTGTAAAGCACTCAGTACACAGTAGGTGCTTAATAAACGCTTGTTCCCTCTCCTCCCCTCTCCTCCCTCCAGTTCATCAGTCCTTTGCAAGTTTCCCTTCAAAGTGTTGATCACATTTTTTTGAGGTACAGAATAAGGCAGAAGAGGGGCATGGCAGGGGGTGGTGTGTGTGGCCTGAACAAAGAGGTTCCAAACAGGTGCCCTCAGGAGTTTAATGCCTGTCAGTGAGGGAAGAGCTGAGGAGCTGGACTTTACACTTACCTCTGCCCTGGAATCACCCTCTCTCTTTGTCTTCTCGCTGCTCCCGTCTTGCCAAATCCCAGGCCTTGGTTACCCCTGCCCTCTGCCTTCTGTGTTCCTGCTTGTGTACTGATGAATACCAAGGGAGGACAGAGTCACAGAGCCATGCAATGAGGTCCCTTATAAATTCATCGTATTTAATTTCAACTGAGCCCTCGCTACTTCATGGTAACCTTTTTGCTTTTTTAACTTTCGTCTTAACTTTCTTGGCATCTTTTACTTAACATGAGCAGGTCTTATAACTAGCCAGAGTCTGAAAAACCCAGCTCGGACATCCACTATAAGCCCAGTGTTATCTGGTTAGTTCCTACTCTATTTGCAAATTCCAGTTTGAGATGGCAGTTACAGCCCAGTTGTTTGCTGACTAGCTTTCTGTTTTACTAAGATAGATGCAGTCTCCAGCCCCTTGTTCTTTGATATGTAAATCCTTACCTTCCCCTTCTGCTTTCTGTAGAATTCCCCATACTTAATCCTGCCTAAGTAATCAAAATTTTACATAAGCCTGCGGAAAGTGACGTTCCGGGCTCTCTGATTTTTGCATACAGTGTTACCAGCTTTGTGAGCACAATAAACTGGTTTTTCCCTATCTTTGTACTGCTGAAATTATGACTGGTAGCAAAGCCTCTCAATGGATCCGTGGACAATCTTTTAAAACATCACCGGCAACTCCAGATGGGTCAGTTTTCCTCGCCACTAATTCTCTAGCAGCACAAAGTAGATTTCACCTAGAAGATGTAAGGGCAGGAAAAATCCACTGACTGGTAAAGTTGCTGTCCTATCAGAAAATTTCAGAGGCAGGTTAATGTTCTTGGGCTTACTTCCATTATCTGTCTGTCTGTCTCTTGTACCTGAATAATCTATTAGACATAAAACCCCCGGAGGTACCAGTCTGTTAGCCACCCTGGTTTTTCTGACGCGCCTGACACTGTGATTCAGGAGTCCAAAGCAAGCGCTCAGAGTTTCTCAACTTTGGAGCCTTAACAGGAAGACTTCCTCTCCCCTCCATTTTTCTGGGTGAATACCTGGGAAGGGACCAGGATTCACCCAAGTTGTGTGCCCTTTCACCTAATTTTCTGCACTCAAATGAACAAGAGACTCTCCTATCTGATTGCCTGTCATCTGTAGTTACAGTGCTGTTTTGGCAATCCTCCCTGACCAAATTCCTGGGTCGTCTTGTCTAGTTTGGTCTGAAATAAATTTCAAGTGGTCAATAAGGATGTCTATCACTAATGATACAAATCTGATGTCTGGAGTCTGACTTGCGTGATTATTTTGGGATCCCTCGGTTCCTTATAACACTGGTCATTCTGCTTTGTGTCAAAATGCCTGTAGCTTCAGAAGCTAAATTATTCTTGGTTAAATCTACTCCCCTTCTAGAGATGCCCCTCTGGGCTGCCTCCTGGCCAAATGGGAGAAAATTCCCTTCAAAGAAACCAATCTATCTAAAACTTGGTTCCAGTATCTTTGTATAAAGGTCTGGGCCAGGTTAACTTCTGAGACTAGATATTTTTGACTCTGGAGAGACTTTTGAATTTGAAAACTGCCTACACTTAATCATTGAAGCTTTATACCCAAATTAGCTCTCCAAGGTCTCTTTATAATTAAGACAATTCTAATTCTAAGCTTACCCTCAAGAAACCCCAAACAAACAAGGACTTCACTAACCCTTTGATTAAAGTTTCAGTGGGAGATAAGTTTTAAGCACACATGAGAAAAAACTGGGGACTTTCTCAGTTGAAATTTTCTAAGCTTTCAAAAAGATATAATCTCCTCTTTGTGTCCCTAATTCTGGCCACGCTGAGAATGCAAAGTGAGAGAAATAAGCTAAGATGGAAAGATCTTTTCCCCTTTGCAGAAATGTATAAAACTAATTAGATGCTAAATTTGTGAACTGAAAGGAAATCTGTTTACCATGCAAGCCCCCAAATTATGAATATGAAAGTCTGAATGTTTTTCATAAATGCTGAAATGTTTTAGTGGGTTTGTGGGGTTGTAGTTCCCTAGGACTTTTTTTTAAAGAAGTTTTATGAAATTTTCACACAAACAGCATACTTTCTATCATTCTCTTCTCCTTAGAGAATGACAGAAAATGCGCAGCTCTTAAATAGCACTGAAGCCAATCTCAGGTGAGTCTAAAGAAAATTTAGGAGAAATTTTCCTAGCTAATTCTCCAGAGAAAAGAAAAGAAAAAAAAAGAGGGGGAAAAACCTCCAAAACGGGTTTGCAGCTTCTACAAGTCTTATCTGGCGTTTAACTACCACCAAATTTTATTAACTTTTCTTACAAAGAACCTAGTTTAAATTGAGAATTAAATTAAGAAAATTTTAATTTTTAGAAGAAATTTACCATTATGTTTTTTTCTGTTAATGATTTAATTGCCTAGGTAAATTAGAAGCAAAGTCACCTAAAAGGAATTGGAATAGACTTTGCTCTTCAAGCTCTTTAAAACTCCCAAATTGGAAAAGAAAAAAATGAGGTCTCAGGAAATGAAAGATCAGGTATCTGGGGCAGGAGGCCTCGGCTCACTCCCATTAAAATATACTGGTGGGGCAGGAAATCTTGAGGAGAGGCTTTGTCAAGATAGAATCAGTGAGTTTATGTAGATTGAGGATACATCCTCTATTTACACAATCACAA
Source organism: Pseudochirops corinnae (assembly GCA_028646515.1). NCBI lineage: Eukaryota > Metazoa > Chordata > Mammalia > Diprotodontia > Pseudocheiridae > Pseudochirops > Pseudochirops corinnae. Next base: position 190,452 of record JAQQSV010000092.1, read on the forward strand.
TCTTGTAATTGTTTCATTAATCTCTAAATTTACTTTTTCTGGGGAGATGTTTTCTCTTTCAATTCCAAAGAGGAAAGAGTAAAAGTTTTGCAATAAGAATATTTGTGTTATTTTGCAAAGGAAAGATTCAGTGGAGTATGGAAAACTAGTTCTGAGAATAGGTTTGGGATATGATTGGGAAATATAAAGATGTAGAGCATTTACGCATCTAGAGGGAGCGCTGCTATGTGGCACAGTGAATAGAGTCAGGAAGACTCACCTTTGTGAATTCAATCTGTCCCTCAGACACTTAATAACTATATGACCCAGGGCAAGTCACTTAACCCTGTCTGTCTCAGTGCCTCATCTGTAAAATGATCTGGAGAAGGAAATGGTAAACCACTCTAGTGCCAAGAAAACTCAAAATGGGGTCATGAAGAGGTAAACACAACTGAAAAATATAAAGATGTGAGGGACTGAGAAAGTAGAGAAGGTTCAACGTGGAAAGAGAAGTGGTTAGGGCTAGAATCTAAGTCCACAGGAAGAAAAAGAAAGTATATGGAAATTTTGGATCTTATTGAGATAAAGGGAGAATGGCAAGATTTCTATGCCTGTAAAATTGTGTATATTATTTGCAGAAATGCTTGTTTTAATTAGCTCATTAATGGGATGCTTGGACTCCAAGCCCTAAGACCTCTCCCCGGCTCAAAGACCCTGTCTCTGGCAATAATTCATGAGTGGGCCCCAGTGAGGCAGACTATCTCTCTCCATTACAAGAACAAGCTGACTTCTGTGGAATTTCCCTTGTATAAATCGGATTACCTTACACCAGCAGGACTATCAGGTACGGATTCCCACAGTTACATATACAATCCAGAGGTCACGCTACAGATGTCAACTCCTGAGGCCATCTTGTTACCGATGCAAACAGACCAAAAACACAGCCCTAGAAGCTCCTCCCTTTCCCCACCCAAGGTTCTCAGTAGTGAATGACACCTGCGCCCAAGGTACAGAAACTGTATGTTTCTTTGAGAGCTGACCACTCTGTGATGCCAATCTAATTAGTAGCCATCTAATTAGCATACTTGGTACACCACTCACTGAACTTTTTCTATATAAGCTTCAGCATCACCTCAATTAAGCTGCAAGTTCCCTAAGGAGCTCCACCTGCTTTACTATCGTTACAATAAACTTTTGCCACATTACTGGAAGACTGCTTGAGTCCAAAAATTCTTTCCAGATGACTTTGCCCTAGACCTTGATAGTTTTGGGGTCCCTGCAACCCTAAATCACATCATCATGCTCTCTGGGTTTTATTTCAGCTATTCTGATATTTTTGTTGATGTGGAAAAATAGACAGAATCATGTTTTTGTTCAGTTATTTTCAGTTGTATCTAACTCTTTGTGATCCCACTTGGGGTTTTCTTGGCAAAGATACTAGAGTGGTTTGCCATTTTCTTCTCCAGCTCATTTTCCAGATGAGGAAACTGAGGCAAAAAGGTTAAATGACCTGCCCAGGGTCACATAGCCAGTAAATGTGTGAGGCCACATTTGAACTCAGTAAGATAAGTCTTCCTGACTCCAGGTCTGACATTCTATCCACTATGCCAACTACCTGCCCCCTAGAATCATGTAGCACAATTTAAAAGTTACAGTATTATATTCAATTACAACATTTGCAAAGTGGTGAATACAGAAATAAATTTGCAGCATAGAATTATTTAAATGAAATTTACTAAAATTCTATCTTTCAAGGAACAATAGAAGATATATTCTAATCTTTATTTGGGGAATATAGTCATAATTTCATTACTATGTAACAGCAGTGATGTTTTAGAAGAGCTGAGAATGCATCCTAAAAACCATTCAAGACCGCCATGTTAATCTTTGGTAGCAGACTTACTAAAGGTAGTGGCATCTAGAATTTGTAGTGCTGGCTATAGTGTCCCTTAGGAAACTAAAGATTCTATATGGCACTGTTTATAACTGAAAATTCAGATTTGATTTGACTGAGTTTGCCCTAAACAAAATTATAAAGCTGTCTCATTTAAAATGGGATGTGTTTTTTTCCTATTAGGATAACTGTGATATTTGACCCTTTATTGGTAAAACAGAACTTGATGGAAAACACTTAAAACATAGCATAAAGGTAAAAAGGTTTATAGATTGCAAGAATGAGAATTATAAGTATAATCTCTCTATCTAAATTAAGTCATATTGATACCACTGGGAATGACTGACGTGCAAAATAATTTAATTTTTTTTTTAGGTTTGGATAAATTAGTAGAGAGAATTATTATTCATAGAATGGTTGAACTATCTTTTTTTTTTGAATGACTTGTTTATTTACTTTTAGTTTACTAGATTCAGTTCCACAATCACTTGAGTTTCAGATTTTCTCCCCTCCCTTCCCCCCCTCCCCATGGTGGCGTGCAATCATGTATAGGATCTGCAAATACTTTCACATTGTACAACAGTTTGGTTATATAGAAGGGTTGTAACCAATGAGTGATCACAGGGAAAAAAAAAGCAAAACCAAACATGAAAAAGAACGATAGTGTGTTTTGCTTCAATCTCCATTTAGATCTTTCTCTGAGTTTAGATATCTCCTTCC
>JAQQSV010000092.1:193144-205326 GCA_028646515.1 Pseudochirops corinnae
CTTAGCATCAGTCCATATAATCCTCTCCAGGTAATTATGAAGTCCATCTCTTTCCCATTTCTTATAGCACAATAGTATTCCATTACATTCATATACCATAGCTTGTTCAGCCATTCCCCAATTGATGGGCATCCCCTATATTTCTAGTTTTTTGCTGGTTGAACTATCTTAAATGGTAATGCTTTAGGCTAATTTTGTAACTATAAACAACTAGATTTTAATTACTCTATGCTGTCTCTGAATGCAACTAGTATAGTATGCCTAAATTAATAGATAGGCGAAATGAGTTTTTTGTAATATGTTTTTAAAACGTATTTAATTGGTTAATGTCATTTGACTGGCAATAAGTCTTGTTTTGGTTCTAAGTTCTAAATCAATTACATTGTTTTGTAGTATTACATGCTGTATTGTATCACACTGTATTTGCAGGATTATAGTATTATGTAGTATTATGATTACTTTCTTGCATTGTGATTTTGAGCAACCATTGTACAAGAAATGCAGTTGATTTGAGATATGATACCAAAAGTATAATGCATTTATTGGAGGTTATCTCCTCTTCTGATCTGAATGCTGTGATTTTATAGCTTTGCACTGTTAAACTTTTGTACAGAAGGCAGAGGGCACTTCTGCTTAAAGACAGTCTTTAATATTTAAATGCATATGCTCTGGTTTGTTTACTTGAGAAGTCTCATCATCTGAGAGGTTGGGCTAGATCCATTAAATTTTTAAAGATCATAGAACAGCATTAACTGTGTGAAAGAAGGAGTTTCAGGAAAGGTATATGCAAATAATAGCCTTCTAAATTCTATTCTGATTTATATGATGAACTGTCTGACTACTGATTATGAAAATTATGAAACTGAAATCCAGAATAATATGTAGTAAAGTTATATCTTTGAGCCAACTTAGTATATCAACAGGCCTCAATGTGACAGGATTTTTCTTTTTATCTTGTTATTCAGTCGTTTTTCAGTTGTGGCCCAACTCTTTGTGACTCTATTTTGGGTTTTCTTGGCAAATATACTGAAGTGGTTTGTCATTTCCTTCTCCAGCTCATTTTACAGATGAGGAATTGAGGCATTAATTAATTGAAGGTTAAGCAACTTGGCTAGGATCACACAGCTACTAAATGTCTAAAGCCGGATTTGAACTCAGGAAAAGGAGTCTTTTTTATTTCAGGCCTGGCACCCTATCCACCTAGCTGACTCTTTTTACTTTAAGGGTTACCTAATGATTGGCAGCAGTGTCAGATCAAGCTAACAGTAGTCAGTGTTTTTGTTCCAGTTTTGAAGTGAATTATCATGTATTCATATTATGTATAAAACTAGAGAATGTAAATCATTTATTAATTTCTTCTTAATTGATTTTTTAATATCAGGATATGTTTAAACTAGAAAAGTAAAAATGAGGAATGTATGCTTTTTTTATACTTACTAAATACTGAAGATAAATATTTTTATTGTTTTTTTTAAATTGTTAGCCAATTCTAACAGCAATATGAAAAACTATACTCTCCCCTAAATTGTAAGTAATGAAACTTACTATGTAATGTGGAACTATAATTTGATTTGCTCTGAGGTTTGAATTCAGGTATAAAAGGTTGATTGTTGTTAATCCAGTATTCTACCATTTAAGATAAATGCCAGGAGCTACTTAGGGAAGGTGCATTCTGGAAAACACTGTTGGTGAATATAAAATAAGTGGGAAGACTGAGAAGATGGCCTTACAAAGGTAATGGTAGGATTCTTCTTGACCCAGTGCTATTTCCTTTCTGAACAAGAATATTTCTCATCTAGTCAGTTCTGAGCCTGGCTATGATACCCTATGAATAATGTAGAACTCTGTTGCATGATTAGCTATCTAAAAGGTATCTATGACTTTTGCTTGAAATCAGAGTCAAAGGAATTTTTGCCTGGCATGTCTATGATAGGTCTTGGCTTAGGCCTGAAGGAACAGTCCTGATTTTGTTATACCAATGTCCTTCTTCCTTTCATAGCAAATTTCTCTGACCATTGTAGGAGAACTGCAAATGTTTTATAATAGATCTTTTACAATCATCTAGCATCTCTGAATTGCTATAATGGGATATAAGCCTAAAGGACTCTCTTGCTTTGATTTTACTGTCATGAATCTGGGATAATTCAATTTCTTAATGTAGGCAACTATGAAAAATCAATTATTAGACTGTCATCTTCTTGCTCATTTGTTTAATAGTGATATATTAATGTATAAGATTAGGGCCATACAGTATCACATTTTTTTTCTGAATGATATGATGATAAAATATATCCTTAAAAAGAGGAAAGGATAAAGAAGTAATATGATAAAGATGTAAAAATTTTAATTTTTAATGGATTAACAAATTTTACTTTGAGAAAAGTATCAAGATTAGGCTGTTTTCATTTGATAACTAGGATGTATGTGATTTGACTTTCAAATGTTTTCATTGCAGTAAAAGAATATACTTAAAAAACTTGTGATAACTATAACTGTATTAAGTCTTGAAAGTTTTGCAGTTATGCTAGTAAAAAAAACAATGGAAAAGGTCAAGTAAAAATGATGGTCCTAAATGATATAGTTTTAATTTTATTCTGGAGGTAATAGGGAACTACTGAATTTCTTTCAGGTCCATTTGAACATTTACAGATACTTGTCTATGTCTTAGTAACTGTCTTTAGATATGTTTTAACAATTAAGAAATCTCAAGTCAGAGGCTTTTTAGAGGCTTTCTGATATAGAATTGTTTTAATTGTTAAGAAACTTTTAAATCATGAATTTTTTTAAATGAAAAGATAAAGAATAATAAATGCTACCCATCTCCTTCACACACACACACACACACACACACACACACACACACCCCATCACTACCACCACCACCACCACCACCACTACCACCACCATCAAACCTAAAACTACTGTACCTGGAGGTACATATATTATATGCACACACATTGGGGGAAAGAGGAGAGAAATATTCTTGGTCCTCAGGATCATCAGAAATACAACCTCTTGTCAAACCATACAATAGGTCTTTACAGTCACACAATCTTAAAGCATTTAGCTTTAGGAAAAGGTTTATCTCAATATGTTGAAGCTTGTACATCAAATGGACTGTATGTTCAAGATGGTTAAGTGGATGTTAAAAAAAAAAAGGTCTGCTGTGTGGTGTAATTGGTTAAAAGGCTGATTTCTTAAAAAAAAAAACCCTAACAAAACCCAATCATTTTATATCTTATTTTGTCTTTTTTTTTGCTTTTTGGAGGGGGAAGGCAGGGCAATTGAGGTTAAATGACTTGCCCAAGGTCACATGGCTAGTTTTTTGGTGTGCATTAAGTGTCTGATTCAGGATTTGAACTCAGGTCCTCCTGACTCCAGGGCCAGTGTTCTATTCACTGAGCCACCTAGCTGCCCTTTGTATCTTATTTTGTGAACTTTTCTTAAATGGGAAATTGATTTTTTTTTCCTAACTGAGCTCTCTCTCTCATTATCAAAAAAAAGCACTTATTTTTTACAAAGTCCTCCTCCTTCCTTCTAGATAGGATTATCTGTATTATGTGCACAATTCAGGTAAAGATAGAAAGAATAAGTGGCATATGAAGAATGAAACTTTCTAAACTTTCAGATGAATTATGGGTAGCCTAATTTGATGTTCTTCTTGGAGCCCCAATGTTTATAAAATTAACTTCATAAAGTTTAAACTGGCTATCATCACATGCACCAATTACTGTAACGGCAATGTGATTAGGATTTGTCAGGCCCCACTAAATTATACTAATTCGTATCACTAGCAGGTTTAAGCAGCATTACTTGGGATACCTCCATGAAGATCTGGGAAAGTCAATCTTCTGGAAGAAATACCTCTGCTAAGCTGCCACAGAAACAAGGCTGACGACCCAGTTAACAGAACCAGGAGGCTGATTCAGAGATTTACGTCTCTGAGTCTGTGTGAACCCAACTGGACGGTGGTCAAGAACAAACCGCAAGGACACAGAATTTCTAAGGGTAAATGCTTCCTAGAAGCAGAGGCCTTCATGAAGTGGACAGCTAAGCCCAAGACAACAAAATAAGAAATCTTTTGTTTAAATGAACATCAACCAAATGTTGCAAGTATGTTTGACCAAACCCTTAACGTTACCCAGCACCTGGACTGCCTTGGGGAGTTAGGGAAGGGTCTGGAGGAGATTAAATATGAAAGGATATCTGACTGGGATATCTGGTTTGGGTTGCCAATAGGCTGAATCACAGAAATTATGAAAACCTGTGTTACATAATACTAATAACATTGTGTTGATTTGGCTTTTTTGCTGCTTTCAATGCTTCCCAATATTTGTATCTGACTGTGGAAATACAAGATGGCCAGAGAGGAGATCAATAGGTTGTATAAGAATGTGGTCAAGAAGCATGTATTATGTAATCTATGACCAAAGTGGAGACTGTCCTAAGAGAATTTCTGGCTTCATTTTCTTACCACCATTTACTTAAGATAAACTGGTCACATAACCATCAAGAGTCTATAAAATCAAGCTGAGACATCTACTACAGCCCTAGTGTTAGCTAAGTAATTTCTGCTGTTTGCCAATTCCAGCTCGAGACAGCAGTTATGGTGCTAGTCTTTCCTGACTAGTATCCTGATTTACCTAGTATAGATCTCATCCTTCTGCCATATGTTCTTTAATGTGTAAATCATTGCCTTTTTCTTCTACTTTCTGTTAAATTCCTTTATACTCAGCCTGTCTGTGTAACCAACACCTATCTAAGGTTGCTGAAATGGATGTTCTAAGCTAATTGACTTTTGTATACAATAATGCCTAAGTACAATAAACCAGTTTTCCCCTATCTTTGCATCTTTGAAATTATTACTGGCAGCAGTCCCTATGAACAGATCCTCCAATGATTTTTGTCACACTTCCCTTTCCTCACCTTTAATTCAAAGCTTCACATTGTGAAATCTAGCTTCCATCCCATCACTCAACAGACATTGCTTTCACTAACGTTGCCAATGATCTTTAATTGCTAAATCCATCAGTCCTTTCTCACTCCTTTTCTATCCTGACATCTCGGTGGCTTTGACCCTGTTGGCTGCCCATGTCTCTGAGATACTATCTCTTCCTTCAGTTTTCAGAACATCGCTCTCTCCTGTTCTTCCTCTTTCCTATCTGACTCTTCTTTCTCAGTCTCCTGTGCTAGATCAGATCCATCTTTTACATATTTAGAGTTTCAACAATAAATTCTTTTATTAAAAAAACCTCTTAAGAAAGGAGAGTCTGGTCAAAGTTAGACTGTTGGTTATTAAGGATCATGGATATGGTATAAAGCAGGCTGCTTTCTTTTCCTCAAATATCCTGTTTATCATTTAGATTACAGATAAGGGATCCAGAACATAAAAATGACACTGATCTGGGAAAAAAAAAAGGCATGAATGCAAATATGGAGAACTGCTAATAGAGATTAATTAAGAGCAATAGCGACTATTATTAAGCCTAACTGGCTACAGGAGGAGAAGGCCACGATTTTTTGTTTTATTTTGTTTTGTGTAGCTGCCAAGATGGTGGCAAAGAGGGTTGCTGGAGTGCCCAAATATAAAGCAAGCATTTAAATTATATTTTCTTCTGACATGAGATCAAAGTGATTTAGTAGAAAAATCCCTGCTATGGCTATGTGTTTGAATGAAGTAGGGCAGAGACTGCTGTAGGTCTTTTTATAGCGGAAGAAGGTCATGCGTAAAGTACAAATTGAGCTGACTTGCCAGAGTTGGTAAAAAAAAAAAAAAAAGGGGGGGGCCTAAGATGGAAAGGGCATCAATTTTAGTTCGAAAAACTGGTTCACATTCTCAGATATTTTGGGGGATTGATAGCCATGCCATGGTTAGTATAATTCCGGTGTCTGCAATTCAATTATAGCAAACTCTGTGAAGTATTGTGGTGTTAGAGGCAGCTGGGTGGTACAGTGAGTAGAGCATTAGGACTGGAATAAGGAAGATCTGAGTTTGAATGCTTATTAGCTAGCTGTGCCACCCTGGCCAAGTCACTTAACCTCTGCCTCAGTTTCTTCAACTGTAGAAAGAGGGATAAATAAGTGCACCTACCTTGTAGGGTTGTCTTGAGGATCAAATGAAATAACACTCGTAAAGTACGCAGCACATCGCGTCCGGCACGCGGTAGGCAGAAAATAAGTGTTTATTCCTTTGCCCTTCCCTGTCAGTGACTATTCCTTAATGCCATCAATTATTAGAAAATATGTATCACTCCAGCACCTTCTCATTCAATGACAAACTGGAAGAGATTGTTGACAGAGAACAGAACTATTCTTGTAAAAAGAAAAGGAAGTAGATAGCTGACCAGTGTTCAAGTTCGTATTTGTATATCACGGCAAAAATTTTAAAATAGCTCACACCATGACAAATAGATCTGTGGGGACGAAGGGGGTAAAATCTAATCTGAAGCTTTCGTTGAATTTTTGGATTGAAATCATTGTCAGTTAGAAATGATTCTTAACCCATATTAATGAAGGTTAGTAAACTTGTTACGGCATTAGGCTAATGAAGAAGGTTATTTTTTACTACAGATTTAGAATTAGTTGGTAAACTTATCAATTTTGTAAGAGTTGGACAATGAGCATAAAACAGGAATTGCACGAAATATTGGGGACATGTTACAGATTATCAGGATATGTTCTCTTTATGAGGGCATGTTTTATAATAGAAGAATGAGGATTATAGGATGTGTTAATTTTTCCTTGTTTTATGATCAGTACATGGAGAGAGTATAATGCTAAAATGACCTTAGAAGGTCAAGAGAGAAACTGGATCATGAGGACAAGAAGAGAACTAGAAGCTCACCTAATAAATTAATTGTATTTGTGTGTGTGGGGGGGGTGTTTGCCAGACTAGCCAGGATGGCTGGGAACCATGAAGCACCTATTTAGCAAGAAAGTTATTTGGAGACCTTAATATTGGCAAATGGAACAATAGGGAAAATAGGCCAAGCATGAGTGTGTCCTAACCTTGTCCTGAGCCGCCTTCTCTTTTCTTCCTTCTCTACTTTTCTAAGTGATTTTATCTCTATCTAGGTGACTTCCAAATCTACAGGTCCAGTTCTCACTTTTCTCCTTGGATCCAGCTACACATCATCAACTCCCTGCTGGACATTTCCATCTAGATCATGTCCTGTAGACTTCTTGGACTCAAAATGGCCAAAACGGAATTCATTATCTTTCCCCATAAACCTTCAAAATTACCTATTTCTGTAAAATTCAAAGCCATCTTTCCAGTCAGCCAGGTTTTCAACCTCTACGTCTTCTTTGATTCTTCCCTCTCCTTCACTGACACCATATCCAATTAGTTGCCAATTTTTATCCATACTACCTACAGAACCTCTCTTGCAATTACTTCTCTTCACTCAAACAGCTACCGCCGTGGCTTATGTCCTCCCTCCCTCTTGCATGAACTCTTTTATTAGCCTCCTAACTGGTCTTGCCACAGTCATCAAAACACTCTTAGGGTACAGGTCCAACCATGTCACTCCCATGTTAAAGAAGCTTTAGTGGTTCCCTGTTACCTCTACTATAACATACAGACTCTGGCTCCTGCCTTCCTTTCCAAACTTATTAAACATTAGACATTCCATACATTCCTGTCCAAATTGGCTTACTTACTGTTCCATGTACATAACCCGTCTTCTACCTTCATGCTTATGCAGTCTCTCATGTGCAACAGGAATGGCATAAGGAGTCTCCCTTATAATGAAGTCAGATATATTTTTAAAAAACTGTTTATAAATCATCTGAAGTGAAATCCCATGGGATGACAGGGAGGCAACCAAAGTTCAAAGTTTAGAGTCTGAGAAGATTGTGGTACCACTGGCAGCTGTTCCTCAGACAAGATACTCCATCCCCTGGCCTCCCTGGCCTTCTTCGGTTCCCTGCTAAGATCCCACCTTCCACAAGAAGCTTCTCCTGATTTTCCTCAATGCCAGTCTGTTGACTTATCTCCAGTTTATCCCATATATAACTTGTTTGTACGTAGTTGTTTGCATGGCATCTCCCTCGTTACTCTGTGCGCTCATTAAGAGCAAGATCTGTTTTCTTCTTTCTTTGCATCCTCGGCACTTTCCATAGCGTTTGGCACATAGCAAATGCTTTCAATAAATGCTTGTTGACTAACTGACTTAATAGGGCAGTGAGGAGGGAGAAGCAGTTTATGGAAAAGAAGGGGATGGTTTTAGAATGTATTGAATAGAGTGTGACAGGGAGGTTACCAAGTGGATTACTAATGCCTATGGAAGGGTGATGGCTGAAGCCATGAGGGATGTCGTCTTCAAGTCAAGAGAGAAACACAAAAGACGAAGTACTAAATCTTTCACAAATGTTCACAGCTGAGGGGCAGGAAGAGAACCAGGACAGTGAAATACCAGGGAAAGTAGAGGAAGAGTTTCATGAGGGAGGCAGTCAACAAAGTCACCTGCCACAGAGGTAAAGCAGCAACAAGGCTGAGAAAAGACCATCTGTCATTACTTTATTTAGTTCAACTTTATCCATGATTTATATTCTACTTACATCCTTAATCCCATCTCACATTTCTTTTAAGAGCCTGTCTCATCGACTGATCATTCCCCATTTTTAAGTTTCCATCGCTTCTTCCTACTGGCTCTTTCTCCACTCTTTCCAAACATACTCAGGTTTTTTCAAGCAAAGAGAAAAACAATAAAAATCTCAAACTTGACTCTACTGTTCCCTGCAGCTATGATTCCATAGCTTTCTTCCCTTTCACCGCTAAACTCTTAGAGTAATTCATTCTCATCATCTCCACTTCCCCTTGCAATGTGGCCACCACTTTGCTGAAATCATCTTTTCCAACTTCCCTAGTGACCTGATTCCTAAATCCAATGGCCTTCCCCACTTCTCAAGCTCCTCAGTGTTTTGGCGTCTTTGATGGCTGACCATCCTCTCCCGTGACGTGCGCGCATCCCTCCAGGTTCTCTTCTGTCTAACTACTGCTTCTCTTGCATTCTGTCCCTCTCCTCCAACCTGCTCTGTGTGGGTTTATGCCAAGACTCAGACCTCAGTTCTCTTCTCTTCTCCATATTTTCTCTCTCTATGATTTATTCCCTTGGCTTTAGGATTTTAGTTATCATCTCTAAGCACATGACTCTAAAATTTGTATAACCAGCATGAGTCACTGTCCAGAGTTCCATTCATTTATAAATTTTCTTTTCAAAAGATCTGCATTCTCTCCCTGCTATGTCCTATGGCTCCCCACTTCCAACCTCAACACCGAGAAAACGAGAAAAATAAAAACTCCAGTTACAGACAGGTGGAATCCAGCAAACAAATTCGTGCATTGGCCATGCCAAAAAAAATCAATCTGTACTCTGAGTCTGTCGCCGCTCTGTCAGAAGTGGGCAATGTTTTTCATCAGGAGTCCTGTGGAACTATAGCTGGTCAGAATTTGTGCTGATCAGAGTCGTTAAGTTTTGAAAGTTGTTTGTTCTTATAATATCATTGCTATGAAACCATGCCCTTCATCCTTTCAGCACAATACTATTCCATCACATTCCTATATCATAACTTGTCTAACCATTCTCCAATTGATGGGTACCCCTTCCATTCCCAATTCTTTGCTATTATAAAAAGAGCTGCTACAAATACTTTTGTATATGTGGGTCTTTTTGCTCTTTCTTTTACCTCTTTGGGATACAGTGGCATTTCTGGGTCAAAGGATATGCTTTTTAAAAAAATCGCTTTTGGAGCATAGTTCCAAACTGCTTTCCAGAATGGTTTGTCCTAGTTCTTGAGATAAAGAAATTTTCAGAGCTTTACAGGTTGTCTCTGTCTCACCTTCACCCCAAAAATTTGCTCTTGGTCTTCCTCTCAGCTTCCTTATTCTAGGAAATAACCATCCTCCCAGTTACTTAAACTGAAAACCTTGGGTTATTTCTTTTCTTTTCTCTCTAATCACCCTCTACAATCAGTTATCAAGGTTTTTTCTTCTACTTTTTCTTCTTCTTCTGCCTCATGTGAACCTTCATTACCTCTCCCTAGGTTATCCTGATAGTTTTCTAACTAGCCTCTGTGCCTCCTCACACATTCTTCTCCAAATCACCTGGACACAGCAGCAAAGAGGATTTTCTTTTCTTTTTAGTTAATAATTTTTACTTTTTTTATTCATTTTTTGAGTTCCAAATTATGTCTCTCCTTCTAGCCCCTCCCCCATCCAGTGAGAAGACAAGCAATATGATACCCACTGTACATGTGAAGTTATGCAAAACATATTCCTATATAATTACCCATGTGGGGGAAAAAAAGCAAGAAAAATAAAATGAAAAAAAAACCTGGAGTTTATCATTTCCCCCTCTAGAGGCAGACAGCATTTTTCATCATGGGTCCTTCGGGACTGCCATGGATCATCATCTTGATCAGAGCTGTTACAATATTTCTGTTACAGTGTACAATGTTCTCCTGGTTCTGCTCACTTCACTTTGCATCAGTTCATACAAATCTTCTCAGTTTTCTCTGAACCCTTCCCCCTTGTCATTCCTTATAGCACAAGAGTACTCCATCACAATCACATATCACAACTTGTTCAGACATTCTCCAATTGAAATCCCCTCAGTTTCCAATTTACATAGAGACTTTTCTTAATACAAAAGTATGGGCATGTCATTTGCATAATCACCAACTTTTTCTAGCTCCCTAATTACACAGTAAAATGCAAACTCCTTAATCTTACATTTGAGAACTCTAAAAGCACAGAAGTCTTGCATCATGTAGTAGAGAGTGTGTGAGTAGAAAGAGCAATGAATCTGCCAATTACTACCTCTGTTCACATGGACAAGTTATTTCAACTTTTTATACCTCAGTTTCCTCATCTGTAAAAATGAACAAGTTAGATGAGCTGGTCCCCCAAAGCCCTTTCCAGCTCTAAATCTGGGATCCTCTGAAGTATGCAATACATCTTAGAAGGAGTCTATCAATTATAGTTAAACATATGCAAACAACAACCTGGTTTGTAAAAGGGGGAAAGCTGCAACTATCTGGAATATTTAAGTCTGTCATGTCATTAACTTTCTTATTGTGTTAAAAAAAAATGAAGGAGGAGGAAGAGGAGAAGAAGAAGGAGAAAGAAGATTGTAAGAAAAGGAGGAGAAGTAGTAATCTTGGACCATTCCCCCAAGGAATCCAAAGCATTTCACACATGCAGTATTTTTCACTCATATTCACAGATTTTTACACTAAGAATATTTTGGTTGAAGTGACAAATGGATAAAAGAATTCACAATTCAGATTTTTAAAAAAGAAATAGTGGAACAGTGAATAGAGCACCGGCCCTACAGTCAGGAGGATCTGAGTTCAAATTTGGACTCAGATACTTTGACACTTACTAGTAGTCTGACCTTAGGCAAATCACTTTACCCCAACTGCCCTGCCTTCCCCCCTCAAAAAAAAAAAAAAAAAGGAAAAAAAGAAACAGTTTCCTTAAACATACTTATATTATGGCCCTATGGCCAAAAATGCTATTTTATCGATTTTATAATTAGAAATATAATTATTATTAGAAACTAAGTTATAAAAAGGCATTAAAGGATGGCTTAAAGTCTCAATAAAGGAGCAGTACAGATAAGAATAGAACCCAGGTCCCTACTTCTGACATGTTGCTTTTGTTCAAGGTACAACATGGCTTTATTCTTACTTTTATCGGTGAACAGTGTCAGAGAACAACAACCACCAAAAAAAATGGGAATACTATATCTATGAGTTCTCTCTCAATAGCAAGGGAAGAAGTTGGATGACATTTTATGCTGAAAATGTGATTTCATTTTGACTTTGTCCAGCACAATTTCAAAGTTGGAGCAGCTGGTGGGAGAGGAAGTGGAAAAAGCAGATGGTGGGAAAATCTGGGAATGAAGGAAGGGAGGAAAAGATGAAAGCTGGGCAATTCTAAGTCCTCTTATCAGTTTAATTGAAGCAAAGGGATAAGGGGTAAATAGTAAGAGCAAATTCAGCACAGGAATAAGAATCAAACCTATGAATATGTTTAAAAATCCAGTTTCTGGGGAATCTGTCTATGAGTAGGGTTGTTAATTTGTTCTTCAAAATGGTGTCCGATATAGAACATTTAAATTTTACTATGAAGTTATATTTCAGTATTAGTAAATATTAATGTCATTATTAATCTACTT
>JAQQSV010000092.1:205426-257699 GCA_028646515.1 Pseudochirops corinnae
GTCATAATGACAAATAAGATACCTAGACAGATATATCTGAAAGTCACATAAAAACATGTAATTACCCATGACTAAAATAATTTTAAAAGTCTCTATTCAATTTCTTTGGCCTAACCAGTTACATATAGGAGACCAATAACTTTTATGAAAAGAAATCTAAAATGCTCCCAGTAAAGTTTTTTGAACAAACTCTGGCAAGTTTTGTTGATCAGATAAAGGATCACAAAGAGATAACTTCATTCTAACCAAAATATTAATTTACATGTTCAACATTTATCCCCATCACTAGTGTTAATTGTCACTATAAAAGCTAACCAGTGTTGCCCTCATTCTATGGCTTGAGAACTATGTTGGGTTATTGGAATGTGCTTCTGGTGAGGAAAGGAAAAGGATTCAGGCAACACTGTGGGAGAAAAATCTCCCTAGTGGTCATTTGGTAGTGAGTTTTTGCACTTCTGGGTGCAAAGTCATCCAGGAAGGAAACCTCAGTCATCTCCGACTCCTCTCTCCTTCCTCATCGCCTTCCCACCAACCAATCAATTGCTAAGTCTTTTGGATTCTCCCTTTATAACATGTCCCCTTCTCTCCACTTACCTAGTCACCCCCAAGTTCAGGCCCTCATTGATTCTCATCTCCCCACCCTAATCCATCCAGCACACACTGGATAATCCTAAAGCAAAAGTCTGACTTTGTCACTTCCCTATTAAAAAAGCTTAGGTGGTTTTAATTTGCCCCTACAATAAAATATAAACTCTTTTGTATGGCATTTCAAGTTAAATTTTTCTCCTATCTGATTATTCTTCTCAGTCTCCTCTATTGGATATATCCATAGCCTACCCCTAAATGTGTACTCCCCAGGATCTGTCCTGAGCTGTCTTCTTTTCTCTCTCTACACCCTTTCTTTCAAGTGGAACAGCTAACAACAAGGACTTTTATTCTGGATTTGATTCTCACTAACAGAAAGCAACTAGTTGCTACGGTGGAAATGATGGGAACCCAGAGTGGGAAGTATTCATTCTATCCTAGAGGTTATGATAAAGGTGGAAATGCAAGTATAGTCTGATTGGGAAAGCAGATTTCAAAGATTTCAAGAGAGGGTGGCTACCCGGCTCAGTGAATAGAGCACCAGCCCTGGAGTCGGGAGGACCTGGGTTCAAATACCGCATCAGACACTTAACACTTACTAGCCCTGTGACCTTGGGCAAGTCAGTTAACTCCAATTGCCCTGTCTTCCCCCCTCCAAAAAAAAAAAAGGTTTCATGAGTAGGATCCCATGGAATAAAATGCTTCAGGGGGAAGTCAGCCCAGGAAGGAATTAAATTCTGAAAAACAGAAAGGGAAACAATTGCAACGAGGAGGGAAAAAAGGATTTGTCTGAAGAGATCAATGTGGGTGGGCAGGAAACTCCCCAGCCAACTTAGATTTTATAATAAACACACAGAAGACAGAAGCAAGGGTGGGATAACAGAATGGATATACTGGGGTAACAGAATGGATATAAGAGTTTGTATGGTCCTGTAAAAAAAAAAAGTGTCAGGAACACTGAAGTTTGGAATGAACTGAGACTCTCAGGGGAAGTTGATGAATAACAAAAGAAATTTTTTAAGTTATGCTGAGGGAAAAAGGCAGATTAAAGAAGGGATGAGACTTCTGCTTGGGGTGGACAGGGCAGGGATAACTGACCCTGGAGAGAAGGAAGAGCTGCTCAGTCTGTATTCTCTGCAAAGGAGAAGAACCTTTGCATTGGAAATGAAAGAACAGTTATCAGGGAGCTGATATCTCAAACATGGTCCCTATCCTCAAGGAGCTCATGTTCTAAGGGGAAGACAACATGGGAAGGTAAATATAGACTATATATATATATATAGATAGATAGATAGATATAGATTATATATCTTGTCCATATATATAACATATATAATGTTATATATTAATATAATATATATAAAATATGTATTAATATATTATATATATATATATATATATATATATATATATATATATATATATATGGACAAGATGGGATGTAATCTAAGGGGGAAGGCACTTAGAGCTAGGAGGGACCAGGAAAGCTCTCCATGAGGTCAGATAAGGTCAGATTGGAGCTGAGCCTTGAAGGAAGCTGGGAAGTCTAGAGTTAGAGGTGACACATTTCAGGCATGGGAGATGTCCAGTGCAAGACAGGTGAGTTTATAGAAAGTAAGTTACCCAAGACTAGTGATTATTTTAACTTTATCTCTGTAGCCATGGCTCTTAGTACAGGGTCTAAAACACAGTAAGTACCTAACAAATGTTTGTTGATTGATTTTGTGGATTGCAAGAGAATGTATTCTTCCACTTGGTGGGATAGCAGTGACACCCACTTAATATTGGTCCTGACTGCATCAAGCCCCAGAGTACCGCAGAGCTCCCTGAAAGAGATCCATCGTTACTCAAAAGAGGTCAGACCAACGGTCAATCCACACTGGAAGTAGAAAGCCTCTGGTCTAGACTACGAGAAGGGCAGAGCTAGACCCACAGCCCTATGTCCATCAGTCCCTACGTTCTGAACTAACAGTGTTCATGGTCAGCGGGGAGACTTGAACAGGAGTAGGAGAGGGTCCTAGATTGCCTGTGTGAATCGAGACAGGCATCCTGAGGGAGTGTCCACAGGGCTGAGACCACAAATCTCTATTTCGTGCTCTATGCATACTATTCTAAAATACGCATTTAAATCTAATCTCAACTAAGCAAATATTCAAATATAAGCACTAGGAGTGGCACACAGCGAGCACTTAATAAATGCCTGTTGATTTGACTTGCCAGTTATTGAGGCAAAGCAAAGAAAAACAGCACAAACACAAGTGACTTCAATACAGAATACTACATTTTAAGTTCACCAGAGAGGCCCCAAACTCTTGTTCTCCTTCAATGTGGACTGGTTATTTTTTTAATCACTACAAGTCCACCTACCCAACCACCATTTCCCCACCCCCTCTGACTCTATTTACATACAAGAGCGTCTGGAAAGCCTTAGCTGTACTCAGATGTTCAGCACACCCTGTAGAGTACACCAAGGAAGAGTTCCGAGCTTTTAACATCTTTCGTTCCATATGTTAAAAGTGCTGTCCTTGTATACTTAGATGACCCATCTGACCCTGGAAAAAGTATTGAATCACATTTGTTTTTCCACTAGTGGCATGAATTTTGGCCCACGTCCTGGTAGTTGCTCCTTGGAATCAACAGCAAACACAAGGAATCCTCATGTCATGAAATAGAACAAAAAAAGCCCAGTAACCCATGACAGAAGGGTGTACACTCACTCCAGGTCTTACAATCAACTGAACTTGCAGTGCTAGAAGTGTGGGCATCTTTTTTTGGATTAGCACATCGGGGTTGCCCCTCAGGGAGTCACTGAGTACACATCTTAAAACCTACACACAACTGGCTGGCAGTTCCAGGCATTTCCTCTGAAAATGTATATAACTGAAACCGAATTGGGTGGGGTTTGGTCTAGATGCCCTCGGAGTTCCCTCCCAACTCTCCAATTTTATGGCCCTAAAAGGAACTAAAATTGACCACGGCCAGGTTGATGCACTCCGGATAGTTTGGGTTTTCAGATGTGGGAGAATGCCACACTGCCTGCTCCTTCTGCAGACTGGCAGCTCTAAGAGGGGAGGGCAGGGATTGCTTCCCTTGTGTCTAGGTGGGCCTCTAATAAACGACGGTTGATTGGAATTTTATTCATCGCACTGGGAAAGAAGCCAGCCAAGAAGCTCTCCCAGGCGTGAGCCGGGAGATCAGGGGAAGGAAGAGGGAGCAAAGTGCGCAAAGGTCGGCAGGTGATGCGCCTGTGGGGAGGGGAAGGCGTGGATCGAACTGGGCAAAAGCGAACCACAACGCCCGCCTGGAGACGAGCTCCGAGGACATAGGGTGGGATGGGGTGGGCAGGGATCGAGCAGGGCTCCAAGCAGTCATCACCCACAAGGGAGAGAAACACCGGAACGGCTTAGTGCCCAGAGCAGCTCCTGTAGCTGCCCACTCCTGCTCCCTGGAGGAAAGGGAGGCTGACCGCGTTGGGGGCACAAGGGGGAGACCGAAGAACAGGAGAAGGAGACGCGGGGTAGGAGCAGGGAAGACAGTGTGGGAAAAAGGGAGGCATGGGGCAGGAGGGGGAGACAAGACAGGAGAGGGCGAGGAGGAGGAGACAGGAGAAAGAGGGGCAGAGACAGGGCAGGAGCTCGAGACAAGGAGGGAGAGTAGGGAGGACAAAGGGCGGGGGGGGGACACGTCTGGGGCAGGAGGGAGACACGGGGCAGGAGGAGAGCACGTGTGGGACAGAAGGGGGGACGCGTGTGGGACAGGAGAGGAGACACATCTGGGGCAGGAAGGGGACATGTGTGAGACAGGAGGGGGACACGTGTGGGACAGAAGGGGGACACATGGCAGGAGGGGGTGACGGGGAAGAAGGGGTACACGTAGGAGGAGGGGTACATGGGAGCAGGGGACACGGGCAGGAGGGGACACGTCTGGGGCAGGAGGGGGACACAGGCAGGAAGGGTGATGGGGCAAGAGGAGGACACGGAGCAGGAGAGGACACGTCTGGGGCAGGAGGGGGACATGGGCAGGAGGGGTGACGGGGCAGGAGGGGTACACGTGGGAGGGGAGGAGGGGGACACGGGCAGGAGGTGGAGCCTGGGGGCGCCGTGCCGGCCCCCGCGCAGCGGGAGGCAGACGCACCCCCAGCCGGATAGCGGCGCGCGCGGGCGGGGCCGGGGAGGGGGCAGCGGCTGGAGGGTCGGGGGCAGCCACTGGGAGGCCGGCCTACCTGGAGGTAGTAGGGTTTCCTGAGCCAGGCCCCCGCACAGAGACTCCTCGCCATGGCACTCACACATCGCCCCGCCGTGCGAGCCGAGCCAGCCGAGCCGAGCCCCGCGAGCCTCTGCCGCCGCCGCAGTCAGAGGCGGACCCCGAGCCAGCCCTGGCGGCCCGGGCTCCCCGCCCCCTCCGCCGCCGCCCGGCCCGCCCCCGCGCGCCCCCGCGCGCCTCCGCCGCGGCCACGCGCCTCCCTGGCAGGCCGTTCCCCCAACCCCCTCCCGCGGGCCTCGCGGCAGCGGCGGCCGCAGCTGTCAGAGCGCCTTAAAGGCGCGCCTCTGCCGACACAAATCCGACTGCGCCTGGACTCTTAAAGGGGAGGAGGGGGAGGAAAGTGGGAGGAGGAGGAAAGAGGAGTAAGAGGGAAGAGGAGGCGGGGGAAGGAAGAGGAGGAGGACCTGGAAGGAGGAGAAGGAGGAGGGGGCGGAGCCTGGGGGAAGGGGGGAGGGGAAAGGAGAAGTGAGGAGGGGGAGGCGTGGCAGGGATGCGGGATCCCGCCGGGCACGTGCGCCCTTCCCTGGGCACGTGCGCCCTTCCCCCGGCCCCCGCAGCCCACTTCAGCACTCTCCCTCCCCGGGGTCGCGTTCCTGCTGGACACCTCCGGCTGAATGCATTGGGATGCCTGGCAGACCCCGCGCGGGGCGCAGCCGGGGCCCCGCCTCCCAGCCCAGCGGGGCGGCCCCCCGGGGCGCCGTGATGCGGCCAGGAGCACGGTTCAGGAGCGGAGCCTCGGAGACCCCCCGGCTCCGGGAGCCCAGCCTGCCCGGTCTGCGGGAACTGCGGCCGCCCTCGTCCTCCCAACTTCCATCGTGTAAAGCCCCTCTTTGCTCAGTTCCCGGAGCTCCTCCGCAGGGGGCTTCAGAGCCGCCCCTCCGCGATCCCGGCAGCAAGAATAAAAAGGGGGGGGGGGGGATGTGGCTCAGCCCCGGGCCCAAGAGGGGCCGGGACCCGGGACGTGGCACGGCGGCTTCGGGAGGGCGGGGCGCCGGCCCCACACGGCTCGAGCTCCCCATAAGGGGGCCCAGCCGAGGAGGGCCAGCTGCGGCCCCGGGGAGGCTCGGGAGAGGTTTCCTTATCTGTTTACGTCCGATGATCGCCGCATTGTCGACCCCGGCCAGTGCCCCCTAAGAAGCTACTTCAGTCTGTAGGCAGACCCTCATCCCTCATCCCTCGTAGTCCCAATGTCTGATCTCCCTTAGGAGATAGGAACCTGATACTTTCGAGGTTAAGATGTCAAACCACTTGGTTTGGGAAATACCGCCCCCCCGCCCCCCAAAGTTTGTGGGACATCGTAGGGTCATACATAGCTCTAGAGCTGGAAGGGACAGAGACCACCTTCTCACTTGACAGATAAAGACATTGATCCCGGGAGATTTGAGTGATGTGCCCGAGGCCAAGTGGGTAAGAAGCAGCACAGGGAGGGATAGGACTTTGTGGACCACTAGAAAAAGTTTGGTTAAGGAGACAAACTAATAAAAAAATTACATTATTTATTCCTTATTATTCCCTTAAGGCTAGCATTACTTGTGCAAGGAGTCAAGAGTTAATTCCTGACTGATGAACAGAGGAATCATAGACTTCTTATACATTTCAGAACCATCCCAATTCAGGATGACCATGCCAGAAACTATGACTTCCATTTGTTACCATCTATATGTGAAAACAGAGTTCCTGGGTTGTAAATGCAAATAGACAACAACCAGAGCAGGGTCTATTTACATTTTATGGTATCAGGATGTCTGTTTTGCTCTCCTGTGGAGTAAGTCCCAAGATAAGGGGAATCTCACCTCTGGTCTTTGAAGTTGCAGACCCAGGGAAAAGCAGTTTGTTTGATTAAATCAGACTCTGGCTAAAATATGATATTAAATGATTATCAATTTGAACCCAGGCTCTCTGAGTTTCAGAGCACTGTACCAGATTCCTTCTCTGGGCCTCTTTTAAAATGTGAGGCTTTTTTTGTTGTTGTTGTGTCTCTTCCTGATACCATTTGGGGTTTTGTTGGCATGGATACTGGAGTGATTTTCCATTCCCTTCTCCAGCTCATTTTACAGATGAGGAAACTGAGGCAAAAAGGATAAAAGGATTTGCCCAGGGTCACCCAGCCGGATTTGAACCCCGAAAGATGAGTCTTCCTGCCTCCAGGCCACCCCGGGGCACAAGATGATTTCCAAAGAGTTTTCTTCCAGCCCTAAATCCTAATTCTTCATTCCTAGTAGTTGAATTTATTTTTCATTCGTTTTCACTTTGGGTCAAGTGGCCAAAATTATTCCAAAATAAGATAATAATGGGTCAGCCCCGTTTGACGGAGCCAAATAAAGGGGGGTGGGAGTGGGAGAGAGAAGAAAAGAGAAAAAAAATGTTGGAGCAGTTTCAACTGAGAGACAGCAAAGATGTTCATATTCATGGTCCAAGGCGCTAAACCAAACAGATGTGGCAAGGAAAAGGCTTTCAGATGCAAAGGAAACAGCCACCCATTAGAAAGGGCCTGAGGCTCAGTTGTACAGGAAGAAGTCTGGGAGACAAGGAACTTGCCTCAAGGGTACAGACCTGCATTCATACCTTTATGCTTTAGGCTCATTTTCACAAGACCCTTTCTCCCCTCATATTAAATGTGGAAGCATCCACCATACAGTCTGCTTGACCCAGCCAGGCAGCTGATTGGTCCATCTGGCTCTGAGATTGTGCTCTGTGAAGAGCCAGTCCAACCGAGCAATGGAATGACATCCATCTTCAGTGTTATCCCTGGCATTGTACTTCATGAGGACCTATCTTCTGCAGAAAGGAAGTCCTGCATTTCCAGAGTGGTAAGTTGCTTTGGCCGTGTGTATTCCCAACATGTGGGTCTTACTGCCATCATGCTATAAGTTCATATCACTCTTCTTCTCATAGACCCTTTGCTTATTGGTGGAAGAAAGTGCTGTAGGTTTTTGGAGGAAATGCTCTGTAAGTACTTCTTGCCATGCCTTTTGAGTAAAAGCTTTTGCCAAGAACTGCCTACTGACTGATTGTTAAGGGGAAACATACTAGTGGGGGCTTATGAATTATAATATTTAGAGGATAGCTACCCACAGGGTTACCTGCTAGAATCTGGAGAGGAGTAGCAGCTATTCATCTGAGGCCCCAAGCTTCAAGTGTTAGTCTGGTTTAGGAAAATGAACCTAGAAGAGGGTATTTTACTGACTTGAAAAGTAGCATGGAGGAATTAAATCTTGTTTCAATTCAGGCCGCCTTATGAGATGCCACATAAAACTGGAACAATACACTGAAGCCTTGTTACACAACTATCATACTCAAGGATATGAGAATTTATTTTAGGTTAAGTTTTCCCTGCCTTTCTCAGAACTATGTATCTTCTTTAGTGGGACCCCAAATGTACCCATGTAGGCTATGCAAAATGGTCCCTGGTATTCCCTACTTCTTCTTCTGGCACACACTCTCCCCTCACCACCACCTCCATACATTGAAGAAGTTCTTCTAGATAGTGGTACATCACTCTCTGGTCTATTCCTGACTCCTTCTAAATGGTGTCACACCCCACTGGAACAATAGAATACTGTATTTCAAGGTTATAGGTGCTAAATCTGATTCACTAATCCGTGGTATGTGTTCATAGGTGTTAACGTATGTTAGGTAATATGTAATGTGACTTTCTGGAGACAACTCCAGTGGTGAGAATGTCAAGGAGAGTCTACATTTAGGCAGGCAGGACCCCAAGACACCCCTCCAGTCATACCAATGCCCCTTGGCTAGAACTAACCCTGGTCCTATGCTATAATGAATTTCAGGCCTATGGTGGGTCATATTACTACTATATGTATTGGGACCCAGGTTATGGCAAATACTTCCCCAAGCCCTTAAATTATTGTCAAAGTGCAAAAGTACCATTTGTGTCTTCCTGTAAAACCTATGTCTTCAAGCTGACCCCATCTGAAATTCCTTAGTTCCTCATGAACCTCTATGCATACTCCTGAATCACTCAAATATTTTAGTTAATGATTCAGCTAGCTCAAATGTCTCAGCAAGTCACTCAAAAGTTTTTCAAGTGATATTTGTGTCTATCCCAGTAGGAAAATGATCAACAGGTAGCTAGAGCAGCACTTGGAAAGAGAAAGTCATTTAAAACCCAAGAGCTTTAGCATAAACATTTTCTAATTAAACCAATACACCAAAGCACTCCAAATAAGAAGCCTTTCTTTCCCATCTTTTCATAGTCAAGAACACCACAGGACGCTACTCACAAGGTACCAGACTCCTGAATTCTTTAGTGTATCTGATCAGTGCTTCCCCTACCACTATCCAAGGCTGCAGGTTCCTCACCCCTAGCTTAGGCTAATACATTTGAAGAACATGGGGATAAAGAACTAACTATTAGATGGAAAAATACAGAGTGTTTGGGCAAAGAAGGAAATAGAGAACTGGTAGTTTCTCCGACATATGCCCCCGGTCAACTTCTGAATGAACCATGAGAAAGAATGGTGATAGGAATAGAAGTTTTTGGAGAACCACACAGTGGATTAATTAATACCACAAGTACTATGTAATTCTTGTTTTAATGTGTCCCTGGGAAATTTTTTTTTAATGGGGCAGTTAGGTGGTGCAGTGAATAGAACACTGACCCTGGGATCAGGAGGACCTGAGTTCAGATATGACCTTAGACACTTGACACTTACTAGCTGTGTGATCTTGGGCATGTCACTTAACCCCCATCGCCTTGCCTTACCCCCTCCAAAAGATAAATTTTAAAATGTGTCCCTGGAAACTGCGTATTCAAAAAGGTGAAGAAAGGACCATTTCCTTCCATCTATATTGTAGGACCTGTAAAAAATAAGGATAATAATACATTTATTACCTATCTCACAGTGATGTTTTCAGGAAAGTGCCTTGTAAACTGTAAAGCATATATAAATTGACTTACTATTGTTGGTATTACTTAGACACAAGATAACACATGTTAAGCAGTAAGATGAAATGATGGTGGCATTTACAGTTGGCTCTGCCAAAGCAACCAAGCAGATCCAGCTGGCAAGAGATGAAATACGGCTGGGTTTTAGGTCCTGTTGAATGATTGAATAGGTGAAATGTGAAGTTATAAAAATGGAAAAACAGTCTAAGGACTATTTATTACTCTATATGATAGGATCTTAGAGTTGGAAATCATCTCAGAGAGTCTCTAGTGCAGGGATTCTTAATCTGGGGGCGGATTTCAGGAATTGGAGGGTGGGGTAGGTTGCTGGTAAAATTGGATGGGATAGAAATTACATATTTATTTTCATTAACCTGTAATTGAAATTTTGTGTGTCTTTCAATTATGAATTTTTAAAAAAATGATTCTGAGAAGGAGTCTAGAGATGACACTAGACTGCCAAAGGGCTCCATGTCATAAAAATGGTTAAGTATCCAGCATTGATCTAGTCCAACACTTACTTCACCTTACCTGTCAAAAATATACCTAGTTAAGAGGTTGTCCACCTTTGCCCAAACACCATCAGAATTGGTGCTAGTGCTGTTGGTGGGGTACCTGCCACCTCTGAAGGCAGCCCGTTCCATTTTGGAATAGCTCTTAATTTCCTTTGCATCAAGCTGAATCTGTGACTTCCAAATTTTACTTCTATTTCTGCTGTCTGGGCCAAGCAGAACAAATTTAATCCTCCTTTCACTCGACAGCCCTTTAAATACTTGAAAGGAAGCCTTTCCCTGTCCCCTTCAATGCACTAGCACATAATCTTTCCTCTGCCATTTTCTCCAGTTTATCCTGTGTGCATCTTATGTGCCTGTAATTCTTTGCATTTTGCCTCCTGCATTAGATTATGAGCTCCTTGAAGACGGTAACTGTTTTTTGCCTTTCTTTGTATCCTCAGTATTTAGCACAGTGCCTGGCACTTAATGCTTCTTGACGATACAGTAAATGTTTGTTGGCTTGAGATGACTCTTGTGTCTCTCTCTCCACCCCCAAATCTTCTCTTCTCTAGGCTATACCCCCTCGGTCCCTTTGATCCTCATATGCCATGATCTTTAGGCACTTCATCATTCTGGTCTTCCCTCCATTAGGTGCTCTCCAGCTCGTTGCTATTGCTTCTGATGAGATACTGCAGGGAGGATAAAGGGTGAAGGGTGGGGTGTTATGGGAAGGGTACAAAAAAATGTCTTTAGCTCAAAGCAAATTTAGAGTCTGAAACACAGAATTTTGAATGACATAATTTTCATGCCTTTCCTCCTTATTTGTACATGCCCTAAAGAAAAGCTGTTCTTCATCATGTTGGCACAATCCCCAAGGAAAGGAATAGTTTATAACAGTTTGGTACCGGGACTTAGCCTTATGGAAGCAAAATGCTATTAATCTGGAAATTTCCCTATTAGAATGTGAAGCAAAAGGCTTGCTTTCTATAGAGAATTCAAAGCAGCTTGCAGCCTGTCTGTTGGAGGGGAACACTGTGTGAATCCTCTCTCTGTGACACTTCCTTGTTGGGGTAGGTTATGAACGTAATCAGATGGGTCATGAACTTGCTTTGGGGCATGTTGAAAATATTTCTAGGATTCAGCAATAGTCTCAGGAGACTGCTGAGAATGTCTGCCGATATCTTATTACGAGGGCAGCTCCCATCAGAACAGTTTTAGCTGTTTTTTTTTTTTTTCCTGCATACATGGGTCTGTGGGTACTTTCTACAGAGTAGTCAAGTGGT
Organism: Pseudochirops corinnae; assembly: GCA_028646515.1. Taxonomy (NCBI): domain Eukaryota; kingdom Metazoa; phylum Chordata; class Mammalia; order Diprotodontia; family Pseudocheiridae; genus Pseudochirops; species Pseudochirops corinnae. The sequence goes on from JAQQSV010000092.1 coordinate 216,961, forward strand.
ACAAACACAGCCCAGAAGAAATGTGTTGGCAGCATCAGGAAAGGTGCCGATCATTGGATGATCATTTCTTTCCTCCAGGAGACAGAACTCTGAGCATTTCCGAGTTCTCCTGAACATCAGAATGACTAACTGAATCCAGGAAACAACTAATTCTCTCAAGTGCCAGCCTAGATCTTAGAGGATCCAGATGTTTCCTTGCTGATAATCTCTAGCAAGACTCAATTTGGACAAATGTAAGACCAACTCACTCGATGGAACAAGGGTACAGAAGTACCTGGGGAATGCAGACTTAGGGGAATGTCTCTGGAGTAAGGCACGTGTTTCATATTTTCTGGGTTTCCTGACACATTCCTGGAAATAAATAGATATTCACAACATAATGGAAGATTGTACATGATTAAGGTTGTCATTATTGAAAGTATTAATGAGACTTGACATCTTGATCAGTATTTTCCAAAAAGCTTACTGTAATAATGCCTTCTTCATCAAGAATTAGTAGGTAGTGAGACTTAACTCCTTTATATATCAAAACACCATCCCAACCTTCCTAACCCAACTCACAAAATTTCAAAGTTGGAAGTAGCTTCGGAGGCCATTCCTCCCCCCCCCCCAAAAAAAAAACTCTTCTGGTACCTAAAAAAGAATCTCTTCTCTACAACATCACTGAGTGGCATCCTGGATGAAAAGTTTTAGAAAATGTATTACTTCCCAGCCTTCAGAGGAGGATAGCTTTAGAGATACCATCCAGGAAACGAAATCTTCAAGAGGGAAAGTATTTTGCCTAAGGTCACATAGGTAGAGAAAAACAGAGCAAGGTTAAATCCTCATCCAGATGACAGCTTTTTAAGGGATTGAAAATAGTTTAGCTATCCTCTCAGTCATTCCTCCTCCCCCAAATCTTTGCTTATCCATTTCTTTCATCTGATCCTTTTTTGGGGATGGTTTCTAGATCTCTTGCCATCCTGAAAATTTTGTAAATTCTGATTTCAATCTGTTGGTTTCCCAGCCTCTCTTTCTCCCTTCCCATACCAAACCCTAGTTTTCATTTACACCGTGACTTCCAGTTCCTTGGCCTCTCACTTCTCTCCCAGGCCATCTTGCCTACATGAACCCCTCTGTTTTTCCTCATCTTGACTCCTTGTTGAACCGGCCCAACACCACACTGTACTCTTCTTTTGAGTTCCTGGCCCCTTTATCATGTTGTCTGTTGTGCCCTGCCAAGCCTCAGACTTGGATGACTCCTACCACATACCACCTTCACTCCTACACATGCGCTGCTGAACAAAAGTAGAGAAAATCACAAAACCGTTCTCACTCCACTTCAGATTTATGTTACATAACTTCAACAGTGCCTTCACTTACTGCTAGTCAGTCTGACTATACCTCCAGCAGATTGTGCCTTCTAACATTCTCTCTCTCTCATTTATCTTTAATCTCTTCATGTCTGCTGCCAGCTTCCTTACTGCCTACAGTCATACTCATCTCCTCCCCATCATCAAAAAACTTTCACTTGATCCTTCCATCCCTGCTAACTATCATCCCACCCCTCTTCTGCCTTTTGTGGTGAAATTATTGGCAAATATAGTTTACAATGAGTGCCTCCGTTTCCTCTCCTCCCTTTTCTTCACTCTTTTACAATCTGGCCCCTGCTCTTATCGTTCAACTGAAAACACCCTCTCCAAAGTTACCAGCAATCTCTTTCTCAGTCTTCATTCTTCTTGGCCTGTCTCTAGCCTTTGCCGCCACCAGTCACTCTCTTCTCCTGGATATTCACTTTCTTCTTCATTTTCAGGACACTACTTTTCCCCCCTGTTCATCTCCTACCTATCTGACTGCTTCTTCTCAATCTCCTTTTCTGGATCTTCATCCAGGTAATGCCCACTAACCACAGGTGTCCCACAGGGGCATGGACCCTCTTCCCTTTTTCCTCTATGCTACTTAATTTGGTGATCTTATTGGCTCCCATAGATTTAATTATGTCTTTATGCTGATATTTCTCAGATCTAATTATTCGGTCCTAAACTCTCTGATGACCTTCAGATTTGCATCTCTAAGTACCTTTAAGGCATCTTTTTTTTTTTTGCTTTTTTTTTTGGAGAGGGAAGGCAGGGCAGTTGGGGTTAAGTGACTTGCCCAAGGTCACACAGCTAGTTTTTGTGTTAAGTGTCAGACTAGATTTGACTCAGGTCCTCCTGACTCCAGAGCCGGCACTCTATTCACTGCACCACCTAGCTGCCCCTCCTTTAAGACATCTTGAATTGAACGTCCTATGGACAACTTAAACTCAACATATCCAAAACCAAACTCACCATCTTTCCCCTTAAATCTTCTTCCCTTCCCCTTTCAAACTTCCCTGTTACTGTTCAGGAAACTACAATTCTCCCAGTCCTCTAGGCTCAAAACTTGATGTCATTCTTGACTTCCCACTATCTCTTACCCGCCACATCCAATCTATTGCCAAAGCCTGTCAATTTGACCTTTGCAACATCTCACAAATATGCCCCTATCTGTCCTCTGACACTGCCACCCCACTGGTTCGGACCCTCATCTCATTTCTGGACTATTGCAATAGTTGCTGGTGGGGCTGCCTGCACTTAGGTATCTCCCTACTCTAATCCATCCTCCAAAATGATTTTCCTAAAGGGCAGATCTGACCATGTCACACCACCATCAATAAACTCCAGTGGTTCCCTATCACCTCTAGGATCAAATACAAGATGTTGTTTGTTGCTCAAAACCCTCTATAACATAGTCTATCCCCCTCCCTTTCCAGTTTGTTTATACTTTATCTCCCTCTCTCTCTTCTTTTCCATCTTGTGATGCTGACTGCTTCACTGCTCCTCAAACAAGGTGTTCTGCCTCTTGGCTCTAGGAATTTTCTCTGGCTGTCCCCCATGCCTGAAATGCTCTCACCCTTCTCATCTACCTCCTACATTTCTTTAAAATCCAACCTAAAAATCCCACCTTCTACAGGAAGCCTTTCCCAGTCCACCTTAATCTAATGCCTTCCCTTTGTTGATTATCTCCCATTATCCTGTATAGATCATATTTGTACACTGTCTCCCCTATTAAATTATGAGCTTCTAGAAAGCAGGGAATGTCTCTTGCCTTTCTTTGTATCTCCAAGCACTTAGCAGAGTGGCTTGCACATGGTAGGTCATTAATAAATGCTTATTGACTGTCATCCTTTAAACATCCATTTTGTGAATGTTGTCCTTAAAATGTGGTACCCAAAACTGAGCATGATACCCAGGTATGGTTTGCCCAGGGAAGAGTACAGGAGAACCATCATCTTCTCTGTTCTGGATACTACACTGTGGACTCATATTGAACTTGTAGTCTACTATGACCCCCAGATCACTTTTGCAAAATATTTTTTTTTTAAAAAAGGTTAATACCTTCCCTATCTTGTACTTGTGCGGTTTATTTTTTGATGCTAGATTTAGAACATTACATTCATTTCTTTATAATTTCTTATTATATTACTCCATTTTCTATCAGTCGCTCTGCTTGACTTCTACTCCAGGGAATAACATTATTCCTCACCCCCACCCCAATAAGCTGATCACCTGAAATTTCATAACCATGCAGATTGACTCAGATTTTGATACTTGACACCTTCTCAACTCACCCTCAGTTGCTTCTCCCCTCTGATTAGAGGTTTGGAGGACAGAGCATTTAATTCCTCCCAAAGCCTTCCTTTATAGAGGTCCCACAACCCTCCTATTAATTCTATTTCCCATCAACAGCTCTGCTTGGTTACAACTCCACTGGAACACAATACCCTTATGCCAGTTACCTTCTGATGCCACCCCCCAGTTCATTTCAGCTGCTTTTTGTGTATTATCCCCCCCCCCATTAGATAGTAAGTCCATGAAGGCAAGAACTGCCTCTTTTTATTTGTATCCCCAGTGCTTAATACAGTGGTCGGCACATAGTAGAAGACTTAATAAATGTTTATTGAATTGAAAATTCAGTCTATCATTCCATTCTATTAATAGCGTTTTTTTTTTAATTTGGCAGGCAAATGCCCTACTCCTGCTACTTTTTATCTTACATTTGATAAGCGTGTATGCCTTCATCCTAAATCATTGATTTATGCTAAACAGCATAGGACCCATGGTACCAGAAAACTCTGGGTCAACACAGTTCCATTAATGGGCCTGATTCCACCTAATATATCAATGAGCATTTATTAAGTACTCATTTTGTTCTAGGTGCTTGGGGACTTCATTGCAACTTAGGCTTCCAACTAAGCCTGGGATGTTTTGTGTATTGAGTATGCGTGAGTCTGGATCTGTAGAGAAAATCATGGTGTAATGTTGTATGCCTGTGAGAGGGGCAGAATTGGGTTCAGAGACATTTAATGAGCATTTATTAAGCATCTAAGATGTAACAGACTTCTTAATAAACATTAGGAGTAGAAAGAAAGGTAAAAGACAGTCCCTTCCCTCAAGGAGCTCACAGGCTAACTGAGGAGACAATGTGAAAACAATGATGTACAAATATAATCAGGATCAATTTGAGAAGATCAACAAGGGAGGAGACAATAGTATTAAGGGGGATTGGGGAAGGCTTATTGTAGAAGATAGAATTTTAGCTGGGACTGGAAGGAAGCCAGGAAAGCTGGGCAGGAGAGATGGGGAGAGAGTTCCACGCATGGGGGACAACTAAGGAAACCACCTAGAGCTGGGAGATTGATATCTTGTGGGGGACACAGCAATGAATCCAGACTCCCTGGATCTAGGAGTCCATGGAGGTGAGTAAGGTATAAGAAGGCTGGTAAAGGGAGCTGACTGTAACAACCAGAGGCTTTATAATTCAATCCTAGAAATGAGAGTGAGCTACCAGAATTTATCGAATAGGGAGTAGCATGGTCAGACTTGTACTTTAGGAAGATTACTCTTTTAGCTGAGTGGGAGATCAAATGGAGCCAGAGAGCCTTGTTGCATGGAGACCAACAAAAAGCTTCTTGTTGTTCATCCTTCATTCTCGAAGAGGACCGCTCACACCAGAGGGGAATGTCTCAGCTTGCTCGAGAATTGGATTTAAGTGAGGCTGGGCTGTGCAAAGTCATCAGCCTCACTCTCTTCTCCAGAGTCATTGGCATCCAGTGGCAAGACAAAAGTCAAGAAAACTGGTGTTGGCCCAGGATGCCAAGCAAAAGGCATGTGGTGATGAGGTTCTGCACTAGGGTTGTAGCAAGTGTCAGAGAGAAGAGAGAGGTTACAAAAGTGTAATAGAACTTGGCATTTGTGGTGCCAGGCTCTCTTTGGTACCAACTCAAAAAATGTGAAAAAGAGAAAAAAGAATTTGGAAGCTGCAGATACCTAAGGGAAGATGTTTCCTTATGTCCCTGATGATGCCCAGCTGAGCTCCCTAGAGAATTTCCCCTTGAGTGAGATTTGGGCCCCTTTCTTGGTTGAGCTGAGACTTCATCTTGCTCACATTTGTGTGTTTTCTGCTATATTTTTATTCCATATAACTTCTCCAATTTCTGCTTTCAGTTTTGCGTGGCTAAATGTGTTCACTTGCTATTCATTATTTGTCTTTTTGGGTGACCAGCACTTCGTGGGAAGGAAGCAAACTAGTGAGTGTCAGATAAGGGCTGGGAACTAGGGAAGCAGCTTTTGTTCTGAACCTAAAAATTGTGTCCCCTTGGCCAGTTATATTTAGGGGAGGAATAGAACAGTATGGAATACAATACAATATATTTACCTACTATAATTTATATCAATATTACTTTAATAATAAATGAAAAATTATAATAATAATTTATAATTATTATATATGATATATTACAGATACCATTCTAGTCCAGTACTCCTCTCAGGGTTTAGAGGACAGAGTGCCCAGTCTGGTATGCAGTCTGTTCTCCTCAAGGCAGGAATCACAATCTGCCTTGTAGAGGGCTGGGCAAGATTCTAGAAGCAGCTGTCAATGTGTATATGTATATGTATGTGTGTACATATGTATGTATACATATATATTACACATATATTTAGATAACTCATGTGGATGTATATATTTATTATATGAACATATACCTTATATATGAGAGTTTTTCTGTGGGAATATTGTAATAATTCGTGGTTGCCTATTTTTACAAGAAGCTAGTTTTTCCACACATCCTACATAAAGAAAATAAAGAAGAAATCCCACTCTCGTGGAGTTTACATTTTATTGGAGGAAATGCTATGTCCACACATACTCTAATCATGGTGGGAATGGGGGTGGGGTGGCAGCTTGGCTTGTTGAGTGGATCTTGTCATGTTTTCTCCCTCTCCTTAATCTTGAAGGATGGTACTACTCCTTCCCAGCCATACAAAGTAGGTTTCAGAACCTGGGCTCCTATCTCATCCTATGATGTTTGAATCCTTGCCTTTATTCTTCAGCTAGCATTCCACTTCATTTTGGACTGGGGTCTTGCTTTACTTTTCCAGAGCCTGAAATCCTGCACTGAGGCTTTGAGGAGATTCTGGACATTACTTAGACTTAGACTGACTTCCTGCCTGGGATTTCTGCCTATTTCTGCCAGAATTCTTCATATGGTGCTGGTTGATGGGTCAGGCCAGCCAGCCTCACACCTACTCTTGCATTACTGCCTCCCCTTACTAGACAGTATTTGTCTCTCTGCATAGGGCAGCTAGGTGACAGTGGATAGATAGCTAGACCTTGAGTCAGGAAGACCTGAGTTCAAATGTGGCCTCAGAAACTACTTGTATGTCTTTGGGCAAGTCACTTAAACTGTTTGCCTCAGTTTCCTCACCTGTAAATTGGGATCATAATAGCACCTGCCTCTCAGGGTTGTTGTTAGGATCAAATTATATATATATATATATATATATATATATATATATATATATATATATATATGCATATATATGTATGTATATATATGTATATATATATATATATTGTATAGTGCTTAGCACAGTTTCTGGCACAGAGTAAGTGTTATACAAATGTTATTATTATTATGTTGTTGTGGCCTTTGTCTGCCAATGGGAGCTTCCCTGATCCATAGGGTTGGTCTGGTCTCTGCATCCTGACCATCCCCATTTTGATCTTTTTCATTGTTCGCTGACTCCCAGTTATCTTATACCTGTGTCCAGATGAAAACGAATCTAATGTTATTTAATTCAGGCTTGACTTTCTGTTTCTGATTCAGTTTCTTTATATCTATAAACTCTACCCTGTAGTTTCTTCAGTACCCAAATTTCCCTCTGTCAGAAGGCCAGTAGAGCCTGCCTTCTCTCTTATCTCATCTGGCCAGTCCCTAGACTTCTGATATCCCATACCCAACTGGTGGGACTTCCTCTTTCATATCTTATCATTCATTTCAGGATGTTTACGACATCTGTCATTGGAAGATGTATCATCTAACTGCTGTCTTCTCACAGTGTAGCTGCCCCATATAATTCCCCAAATCAGGACTCAGAGACTAGGGGCAAAGATAGTTGCTTCTGAAGAAACAAGAGACAGGTTTCTGAATTTTTTGAGATATTTCTGCCCAGGTTGACAACTCTATGTTTTGTACTTTTGCTTCTCAATCAACAGTGCCTGAGGAATTAGAGCTCTAAATCATTTCCCAGGCTGAGAATATTGAGATTATGGACAACGGAGATGGAGCATGGAAATTCAGCAGGCAGGAAGTTGAATTAGGTTGAAGGTCTAGGTTAAGTGGTCGTCATCAAACTGTGTCAATCAAGTAGATAGAAATCAAATCATGCATAGATATGGAAAGCCATTCATCGTAAAGCACTTTGTTAGTAACTTGACAAGCAGTCAGGCTGGAGAACACAGATCCCAGGGGACAAGCCAAGGAACTAGTCAAAGACTAGGTAGCCAGTATGGAATCAAGAATACCACAGGCACCAAAAAGCAAGTCAAGGCAGTGAACTAATATTACCCAGACAGCTAGGTAGTCTTTTTTTTTTTTTTAGGTCTCTAAACTCCTATCAATAAAGCTAGCTAGTTATTAATAGTTAGTGCACAACTGGCTAGTAGCTCAGTGGGGGCTGGAACGTGTCCTGAGGTATAAAAATAAAAATAATAACAATATAATAATAATAACTAGTATTTACGTAGCATTTTACAAATATCTCATTTTATCACAACGCTAGGAGGCAGATACTATTATTATCCCCATTTTACAGATGAGGGAACTAAGGTAGACAGAAGTTAAGTGATTTGTTTAAAGGTCACACAACCAGTAAGTATCTGAGGCAGGATTTGAACTCAGGTCTTCCTGACTTCTTCCCAGTTCAATGCTCAAACCAATACTGAATTGGTGCTACTTTGTTCTCATAGGAAGATTCTATAAGAATCACTATGGCAGGACAGTGTGCTCCTATCAATAAAAATGTGACCGCAACCTATGTAAATTTGTTTACTTATAAATTGACTTATATGAAAATAAAAAAGGATGAAATGCAGAATATAATTTTTTTTCAGTGTATATATTGTTAAAATCTTTTTGCTCCCATGAGACAATTTTATTGCTACTAATATATTCCATAAGAATGTAGGGAGGCAAGATGGTATGGTAAGTAAGAGTACTGGCTCTGGCATCAGGACCTGGATTCAAATCCCACTTCTAACTCTTGCCACCTGGATCATTTCCCTGAGTCTTAGTGTCCTCATATGTAAAATGAGAAGGTTGGCCAAGTGGGGTTCTAAGGTCCCTTCCAATTTTAAATCTATAATCCTATTCTCTATTTTAGAAAATTTTAGTTTCACATAGTGATAAAATAATGTACAGATCTGGTTCTTTATTCAACTTATCATGATAATTGGTTTTAATGCCTGTTGTAACTAAAAATATAAATCACATATGTATACACATATTTGTGCATTTATCATGTACATATATACAGACACAAATAGAAGAATCACATTATTGCCTGACCTTTACTGAATCATGACACTCATTTTTCAATCCTGTTCAACCTTTTGCCAAGGTTCTTGTTAAAATTTGGCTAGAAAACTAGAAAACTTCCATCTGCGCTGATGGATCAGTTGATTCATAAACTGATTGGAAGACGTCACAGTTTTACATTTTTGACACAAGTTAAAAAAAACCACTGAAACTCTTTGTTTCAAAAATTTTTAAACAGGTTACAAAAAATTCTATTTCAAAGTTTTTTAAATGGGTAGATGTAAGAGCTATTAGTAAGTAACCTAGTTTTCATCAATAGAAGCTTTGTTTTTAAATGTCTTACTAATTGTGATGACTTCATACTATTATTAATTAATATCTCAAGGCACAATTAAGCAAAGATCATTATTAATAATAGTGGATTGTAAATCCATATTTCAAAGAATCTTGAAAATTTCTGGTTTTTTGGGTGGGTTGATTTCTTGTCAGATCTCATTGTTTTGGCCGTTAGATGTGGCTTATAAAAAGTACATGTTAGAAGGAGAATTGTCAGCTTTGACATTGTCTTGTTCGCTTGCGCTGATGTTATTAGTATGATCTTCAATCTATAGTTTCTTTGCAGGAAATAGGGAACAGGGATAAAGTTCAAGTCCTAGAGCTGGAGTATTACAAAAATCAACATTTACTATTTTCCTCACTCCAAACCAGCTCTTTCTTCTGATTATCCTACTTTTGTCAATGGTATTATCATTCTCCTAGGTCTCCAGATTCAAACCTTTGGTTCTTTCCTTTCCCAAATCTCCCCCATGTCCAATTTAATAAGCAACATAGTGTAGTGGTTAGGGCACTGACCTTTGAGTCAGAAAAGGACTGAATTCAAATTGTGCCTTAGAAAGTGTTATGTAGGGGGTGGCTAGGCATCGCGGTGAATGGAGCACAGGTCCTGGAGTCAGGAGGACCTGAGTTTAAATCTCGTCTCAGACACTTAACACTTTCTAGCCATGTGACCTTGGGCAAGTCACTTAACCCCAATTGCCCTGCCTTCCTTCCTCCAAAAAGCAAAAAAAAAAAGTGTCTTGTAAATGGTAGCTAGTAAAAATGAGGAAGTTGGAATCAATGGCCTCCAAGATCTCTTCCAGTACTAACTCTATGATTCTATGACCCAATTAGTTATCAAATTCCATCTATTCTTCCTTCAGGAAGCCTCTCTCCCTTTCTTTTCACTTCCACTGCCAACACCTTATCATTTTATGCTTAGACTTTTAACACCGTCTTTTAATTGGCCCCTCTCCAGTCCATTACGTGCACCAGCCCCAGATTCATCTTTCTAAAATACTTCATTGACTATGTCACATCTCTAAGTAAAGCCCTCTAGTGGTTCTGAATTGCCTGTAGAAGAGAATCCGAATTGTGTAGCTCTCCAGAATCTGACCCTGTCCCTCTAGGAGATAGTGGGTTCTTCCTCAGTTGAGGTCTTCAGTGAAAGGTTGTTGTCAGTGAATCATTTCAGTCATGTCTGACTCTTTGAGAACCCATTTTGGGTTTTCTTGGCAAAGACACTAGGGTGATTTGCCATTTCCTTCTCCAGTTCATTTTTACAGAGGAGGAAACTGAGACAAACAGGTTAAATGACTTGCTCAGGGTCACACAGCTAGGAAATATCTGAGACCAGAGTTGACCTCAGGAAGATGAGTATTCCTGACTCCATGATACTTTAGCCATTGTGCCACCTGGCTGCTCCTCAGTGAAAGGCTAGATGACCATTTTCTGGATGTGTAGAAAGAATTCTCTTTGGACTCCATACAGGTGGGACTGGAAGAATACTAAGTTCTCTTTCAAGTCTGAAATTCTGTGATTCTTCGATACTCTTACAACTTTATATCCCACTATTTTCTTATCTGTCTTCTAAAAAAGTGATACCAGTCACACTGTCTTCTTGATGTTCCTTATTCATTCCTGCCTTTGTTTCTTTGCATATATTGGTCCCTTTTCTGAATTATCTTCTATTCTTTCTCCTTAAGTCTTCCATTTTTTCAAGACACAATTCAAGCCTTTCATTTTATGTGAAGTATTCCCTGATCATACCAACATGTAGTGATCTCTTTCCCTACTCCAACCTCTCGTAGAAATTATTGTCTATACCGTTCACAAGTATATGCTACCTTCTAGTAACTCATGCTTATTTAGTACTTAAAGGCTTGCAAAGTCCTCATCTCATAAAAAACCCTATGAGGTTTATAATATATGTGATTATCCCTAACTTACAATTTAGGAAACCGGTTCAGAGATGTTTTTTGTGTCCCCAGTATTGGGGACACAAGGCATAGAATATATTTAATAAATGCTTATTGGGTCACATTGAACAGCTAGCAGCTGTCGGAGCTAGAACGTGAAGTAGAATGTCTTGTTACTCCAGGTTTAGTGTTCTTGTCCCAGTGCCATGATATCTTGTTGTTATTTTTTCATGTTATTTTTATGTGGGTATGTCTTGTTTTCTCAGCTAAATTACAAGGTCCTTAGTGGTAGGAAACATTTTATACACCATGAATCTGCACCACTGCCAGTCTAAGACACTTAGCAGGCTGCTGGCCAAGGTGCTGAACTGGCACTTTTTACACACACACACACACACACACACACACACACACACACACACACACGCACACACACACACACTTCCTATACCAAGGGTGACTATTATTTCCTACTCCTATCCCTTCCCTCCCAGCCATTGCTACATAGGAGGAACATTCCCTCTCCCTATTATGATGCCAGTCCTATCTATGCCTTGCTTTTTAATGTATTATTTACATTAGCCCTTTCAGAGTTGGAGTTCAGACAGTCATGACCTGCAGAATATTTTTGAAGGCTGTTCTAAGGAACCCCATCTTCATGGTGTTTGGTTTTCAGTTCCTCTTTCCCTGTTATTGTGAATTGTACCTGTCTTACCTTTTGTTTTTTAAATTTTTTTGTCTTTATTAATTTGTTTGTTTACTTTTAGTTTATAAGATTCAGTTCCACAATCCCTTGAGTTTCAAATTTTCTCCCCTTCCTCTCACCCCCCCCCCCATGGTGGCATGCAATCAAGTATAGGATCTGCAAATACTTTCACATTAGACATTAGTCAGGTTATAAAGAAGGATTGTAACAGATTGAATGAACAGTGGGAAAGAGGAAACAAAATCAAACAAAAAAAAAGAAAGAGAGCAGGTAGTTTGCTTCAGTCTGCATTCAAATTCTGTTCTTTCTAGTTTTTTCTCTGAATGTAGACATCTGTTTCCATCATGAGTCTTTTGGAGTTATCTTATAACCCTGCGTTGCTGAGAAGAATCCAGTCTATCAAAGTTGGTCGACACACATACATTGTGTCTGTAACCTGTCTTACTCTTGACTGAGACTATTGGTTCTCACTCTGGTAAAGGGAAAGCATGTCTTGTCATTTATGTGCTTCAGAGAGTGGAGTTAACTTGAAGACACAGGTTTGTATGTTTGTGTGAGGAGCTGGTGGAAGTTAGGGTTATGTTCTGAGCTAGTTAAGCCACCAGTAGATTGTGATGAGAAATCCTTTAATGCTGGTCCTTCCTTAGGCTACAGCCTGAGCCATAGTGTTCTGAGGCTCTATCCTTAGCCTTTAATTAATGGACTGAAATAGGGAAGAAACATTGACTGTGAGAATATTTAGCACAGTACTTCATTCAGATCAGCCTTTTAAATATTTCTTGATGGATATTGTAGAAGTATATTAAAACTCCCTTTTTAGTCCAGCTAGGAATATTAAGAAATTAATATTTTCTTTCACCTAAAATAATATCCAGAGGTTCCCTTTAGAATGCGTGTAAGGTCAAGGACCAAAGCTAAGGTCCTTGAAACAGAGGCCAGATTTGCTAATCAAGCTTTATCTTTTGTCTTGTTTGGATCCTTCCCCATTCCCTGAAGTGGCTGGCCTATGACCTAGCCACAGAAAGTACCTTTTCCATCTGTTATTCATCTAGGATTGTGATATTGATTACTGGAAGCAAATCTTTACTTTCAGTTCTTGAGGGAGTAGTGATCAAGGAAGGAATTGAGTAGTGGCTTGTTCTGGAATGTTAACTCAAACTGTTAACATATTATGCCATTTTTCTTGTTCAAAATTCCTATAAAAGTTACCTCAAATTGTCCAGAGGTAAAGACGTGTCCTAGGAAGATGAGAGGTTTGGACGTTTCTCTTTCAAATCTAAAAAGGTTTGGATATTGGACTAAGGTTAAACAAAGTAAAGTTGTTTCTTGCAGAGGTTCCCTAAAATGCAGAGGATAATATTAATATGCTACTGATTAAGTGCTATGATATAATTAAGTGCTGAATTGATTGCTGTATTTAAATGCTGTTGAGGTTCAGAAAAGGAGGGATCAATATCGCAGGAGTCATGGGAAAGGCTTCATAGAGGAGCCCACCTTGACTCTAGAAGAGAAGCAGAGAGATAAGTAAGGCTTAAGAACACTACTATAGGTCTCCTTTCCTCTGACAGAGAATTCAGGTGACCGAGCAAACAAGCTCAAGTATGAACAAGTGTTTATGATTATTTATGTACGTGGATGTATTAGTCCGTCATTTCCTATTAACTCACCTATGACAAGGCAGATGCCTTGGTAAGCTATGTCCTTTTGTTGTTCAATCATTTTTCAGTTGTGTCTGACTCTTTGTGACCCCATTTTGGGTTTTTTTGGCAAAGATACTGAAGTGGTTGGCCATTTCCTTCTCCAGCTCATTTTATATATGAGGAAACTGAGACAAATAGGGTAAAGTGACTTGCCCAGGGTCACACAGCAAGTTAAATGTCTGAGGCTAGATTTGAACTCATGAAACTGAGTTTCCCTGACTTCAGGCTTGACGCTCTATCCACCGTGCTACCTGGCTCTCCAATCTATGCCATTGTCCTTGTCTCTGCTCTTGGAGAATGCTTTGGTTTAAGACCAGCCCCAAAGATAACCATCCCAATTGAGGTAGGCATGGGACTACTCTTTACGTCTGAGGCAACCCAGTTTTGACTTACCTGGGGTTCATTGTACCCCCAGGCAGTGATAATGGCTTTTGGGTTTTCTGCAGGGGTTTGAAGTCAGTTTGGAAATGATACTGAGAGGAAAGCTTGCTCTGTCTCACCTCTCAGACTACATACTGTATTATTAACATTGAGACTCAGAGCACTCCTGCTCTGAAGAGTTTAGTATAAATAATATGTAATCAGAGCCCCTGAGGCAGGCCCAGGCCCTTGGATGATCCTGAATTGGCAATCATTCTTTCACATCTTCTGGGTAAGGGTAGGCTTACTGCTGGGCTGGCTCTTGGTCTTATTATTCCCTCTACTTAGCTGCTCCATGTGCTCCTGCAGGGGAAAACACAATAACTACTCATTTTGAGACCTGGAAACCTGCCAGACATTCCAGAAGGACCTTCCAAGTCCAAGAACTGGAAACGCCTGTCCTGAGTTTCTCTCAGCTTCTGGGAGTTCTACTCTCTCCCAAATCACAGCGAACAAGAACTTCATGGAAGAGGTTTGTTGGTGGGTCAGGCAATGCATAAGCCACTGCCTTCCCAACAGAACACGCTCCTTCTCACATCTTTTCTCTTTGTTCTCTTGTCATTTAACGAATCTATATATTTTGTGACTTATTTTGTAGCTTCTTTAAAGCCCTGAATATTTTTTGTGATTGAGACAAGAGACATTGTGGTATAGGGGAAAGAATTAGGCATTGGAAGACTTAGCTTCAAATCCTACCCCTGACCCACCCATTTACTAGCTGTGTGACTCTAGACAAGTCACCAAACTTCTGGGACTCAGTTTCCTCTTCTGCAAAATGGGAATAATAATACCTTTAGTTCCAATCCCTCAGAGTTGTGGTGAAGCTCAAATGAGATGATATATGTACAACTCTTGGCAAAATTTAAAGTACTATATAAATGCCAGCTCTTGAAATACAGAGAAGGTTGGAAAGACTTAATTACCTTAATTAATATGTAGTAAAGAAAGTGGAGCAAGGAAAACAAAATACACAACGACCGTACGTTTTGCCCCAAACAAGAAAGAAGACACTCTCTCTTAGGGGCATTTTCTCTGGCTGTCCTCCATGTCCTTGCCTCCTCTCCCCCCTCATTTCCACCTCCTGCCTTCTTTGTCTTCCTTCATGTCCCAACTAAGGTCCTACCTTCTAAAGCAGTGGTTCTCAACCTTCCCAATGCCGCGACCCTTTAATACAGTTCCTCATGTTGTGGTGACCCCCAGCCATAAAATTATTTTCGTTGCCACTTCATAACTGTAATTTTGCTGCTGTTATGAATCATAATGTTAAATATCTGATACGCAGGATGTATTTTCATTGTTACAGACTGAACATAACCCACAGGTTGAGAACCGCTGCTCTAGAGGAAGCCTTTCCCGACTCCTCTTAACTCTACCACCTTCCCTCTGTTAATGATTTTCTATATGTCCTGTATATAGTTTGTTTGTATATGTTTATTTGCATATTTTCTCCATTAGACTGTAAGTTCCTTGAGGGCAGGCACTGTTTTTTACCTTTCTTTGTATCCCCAGCACTTAGCACTAGGTCTGGCATACGGTATGTGGTTAATAGATGCGTATTGCCTGATTGACATACCCCTTCACTCCTTTGCAGAGATAGAGTCTTGATGGGTCGGGAACATTGCATATTATTTCAGATGTGTATGTGTGTGTGTGTGTGTGTGTGTTGATCAGTTTTTCTGAATTTCTTTCTGGTCTTCCTCTTTTTCTGTTTTAAAAAATTCTTTGCTATAAGGAATGGCTGTCTGGGAGGACAGAACAGGAAGGATTCAGGGTGAAATCAAGGCAATTATAAAACAAAATGCATCAGTGCATTCCTATTATAAAAAAAATAAGCTCTGGTGATTTTAGATGGTCACTTTTAAATAAGAATAATATACATTTATATAGTCAGTCAACCAACAAACATCAAATACCTACTATATGAAGTCATTCTTGTGTAGTGTAGTTTAAGATTCACAAAATTCTTTTGTCAAAACAACCCTGTGAGGTAAGTTAGACAAATATGATTATCTTCATTTTACAGCTAAAAGAACTCTGAATAAGGTAGGCTAAATGAAGACACAAAGTCAAACAACCAGGACGTGTTGAAAGTAGGATTCCCATGCGTGTCTCCTGGCCTGAAATCCAGTGCTCTTCTCACCATAACTCAGCCCTACAGTAATTTTTTTTTGTCATCATACCTTTGTCTTTGTCTCTATGTGTATTCAATCACCTCTAAAGCATTGGTTTCAATTTAAAAAAAAATGAGTAATAGATAACTTATTCCTTTTGCCTACTGGCATTTTACTCCCAGAGTCAGGTTACTCTGTGGTCTTCTCCATACACCTTGCTTACCTTACTTACTCCAAACAACCTGTTTGTTGACTAGTCACTGTTTGTAAAACTGACAGACCTTCTGCCCTTTCTGCAGCCAATGGTAATTGTTGAACAATAGGCCTAAAACCCCATTGGTTATTTTTCAGTCAGTTTTGACTTCAGTGGTCAGTTGATAAGAGACTACTGGACGTTCACTTTATATAATAAATATATTTCTGGCAGAGACTGTATGTCACATGAGGAGTGGGGAGCAGACCCAATGAATCTCCATTTCTTAACTGTCTTTCGTTTATTTTTGTCCTTTAAGTATCATATGTGCCATTGTGCAAACACTTCAAAGAAAGAAAACACAGGAAGGGAGAGAGCTAGATTTCAAACAGTGTTTTGCCAGACCACTAATTTTCAGGCTGGGGGCTCAGAGTGAAACAGAGAATTATTGTTTTAATTTTTATACATTTTCCAGAGAAGGAAAAAACTTAGACTTGGAACTTTCTAGGCAAATGAGTCAACAAGTTTGTTGGGTTGGTGGGGAGAAGCAGTGATGAGTTGGCTGTCTTTGGGAGATGGGTCAATGGCCACTTTCTTTCCCATTGTTCTAACCACTCAGTTTGAAAGGAAAACAACTCTCCCATAGGTAAGAAGCCAGAGGATTGAGCAGGAAGGTGTAACCCACAGTACAAAAGAGTATGAACAAGTGAGAGGAAGTGACTAGCTCTGCTCAGGATGCATCCTAGTAATTCACCACCAACCTCCTGATACTAGAGTGATTTTGAGCGTTTTCTTACATGATTGTCGATAGCCTGGATTTTTTTTCCTTTGAAAATTGCGTGTTCATATCCTTTGACCACTTATCTGATAGTCCCCATCTTCCATAACAGGAAGTTAAGGGTTTACTTTGTTTGGAAGGAAGAAGAGGGGATTTCAAAGATGTTTATATTCTGAACTTTAGATAGCAATGAAGTTTTTAGCACAAATTCTGATGTTTAACTTTCTTAAATGATTTATTTAAAGAGTTGTACATCTTCCCTCCAAAATTCATAGTCATAAATTTTTTGAGATCTTTGCCTGGCATGCAGATGTTGTCTTTCCATCCACTTGTACCTTTAATTTTTGTGTCTCTTTTTTTGTCACAAACTTAGCAACCATTAAAACAAACATTCAAATACTTAAACAAAAATGAAAAAGATTGCACAGAAACCATAAATGACTGTTATTTATAATTTGTTTAGAAAATTTTTTTAAAATGGTTTATACTATCTTTTGCAAAATAGTAACAAAATTATTCTGTTTATTTCCATGTTCCTTTCCAAAGTTTTTTTTTTCCCTTTTGTATATTTTTTCCAGATTCTTTTACAGTCATATAGTTATAGTTAGTGTCCACATTATTGCTTTGCTTCTGTTTTCTCACTCTGAAATGATAAGAAGGAGAAATAGGTCTGATGCTGAGGTGTTTTTTTGTTGTTGTTTTGTTTTGTTTTGGTTAGGGCTATATCTGCCTTGGGGTTTGGAGCTGAAAAAAAGATAGAGAATTATGGATCCTTTGATAAAATTTTCCAAAGCATAAGCAGGAAATATTTATACCGGGAAATTCCTCTAGGCAATGATTCAGTTGTAGGGCAAAGGGGGCAAAATTGGAGTGATTGAACAACTCTTCATCACATCATTCCAGTACTGCTGCATCTTTTTATTATTAATATGTCTGTGTCTTTTAAAAAGCCCAGTTTCATTAATGCTAGCTCTGTAAATGTTATTTAAGTAATTTTTTTTTCCTCTGGGATTTTTGCTTTTGTTTCTTTGATGTGTTTTTCTCCATATTGCCAGAATTCTTTTGTTTGTTCATTTATTTTATTGTTTCTCCCCACTCCCAATTTTCTTTAAAGGGTTGCTTCTTTGGGAAATTTCAATTTTTGTTCTTGTGAAGTTATATTGAAGATCAGGGCACTCTTGTAACCCCTTACTCAACCACTTCCCAAGATGTTCCACTAATCCCATCCTTTTCGCATGTCTATCTTCTTCCCTTTTCTATCTCACCAAATGACCTGACCACTTACTAGGGATGTTGGAGTGGAAATTCCTGCTTAAATTTGAGTTGAACTAGATAACTTCTTAGGTCCTTTCCAAATTTAATATTCTATGATTCTGTAGAATATAAATATTGATATGCTTTTAAAACAAGAACAAGAAGAATTAGAATAGTTTTTAAAAATATTAATTGAAGTATTATATTTATTACATAAACCTTAATTTTGAAAGCATATGAACACTTCTTTATGATATACAACTCATGTATTTTTAAAATTAAGAATGAAGGATAGAAAATTATATTTAGTAAATATAATTCTACCAGGTGTTGTTGCACCTACCCCGTAATCTCTGTTATAGAGAGATTGGAGCTGGTGGAAATCTTGAGTTTGTAAATTCTGAGATGCAGCAGATCAAGTCAGTTAGAGGTCTGCACCAAGGTTGGCAGTAATATAGTGATCCCTGGAGGTCACTGGGTACCCTAGGAAGAGAAGAGCTGGACTACGTTAGAAAGAATGGGTCAAAGTTCCCATGTTGATCAGAGTAGGATTGTGTTATAAATAACCCCTACACTTCCAGCCTGGATGAACTACGAAAATGTAATATATACATACACATACATGTACACACATGCACATACATACACATGTAATCCTTGTATCAAATGACCATTTTCATGGGACTATTCTCATTGGTGGATATTGCTTGCTCAGTGCTCGGTCAGAAAGAAGCCTACATTATTGAGGCTGCTGGCTCTTCTACATGTCAACTTCTCCCCAGAGTCTTTCTCTCCCTTCAGGGTCTAGAAGAGAGTCTGGAACTCATGTCTTCTTTCTGGAAGCTAGAAACCAGAAGAACGGGATCTTTCTTCTCATAAACTCTGACCAACTTCCCACCTCATACAGACATAGAACACTGATCACTGAGTAATCACTCTCCACCAATGATGATAGTTCTATGCAAATGGTCCTTTAAGCTAAGGGTTATACATATACACACATGCATACATATTTCTTGGATTAGTTCATTAGTGTGAAAGTATGAATTGTACATGTATATGCAATACATATATGTGTGTATGTATATATACATATATACCTGTGTATATCTATATGTAAATACTTTAGAAATATTACTTAGTACATCCCATACTTTCATGGAGTGAGATAAAAAAAGAGAAAAAGCTGAAAAAGGAAAGAATTGGAAACTTAGTATTATATTTTAAAACATAATTATCTGTTCCTTATTCTTAATTTTAAAAGCATATAAGTACTTTAAGGAAGCATAGCATAGTGGATGGGGAGCCAGCCTCAAAACCTGTCACGTACTGAATGTATGACCCTGAATAAGTCATTTAACTTCTTAGTGGTTTAAATTGCAAAGAAGGTAGAGGCCTGTATTGGTGGGGGAGTTTCCTTACTCTGGAGTTCTCTATACCAATGAAATCACAAGTCTAGTCTCTATCCCTTTGAATACTTCAGTTTTAGAAAGTATCATTTGCAAGTGTCATATTTATTAGATAGAATTTTGGTTACTTATTGTTATTTTTAAAAGCATATGAATAATTCTATAAAATTAAGAATGAGAAAACAAAGATCTAATTAAATAACTATAACACTTGTAATAATAGTCTACTTATTACATTAAAAATAGAATTTTCTTTTTTATTCTTAATTTTAAAGACATGTGAAAGGAATATTTCTTTTTAAAACATTGCATTAGGACGGCTAGATGGCACAGTGAATAGAGCACTGACCTGGAGTCAGGAAGATCTGAGTTCAAATCTGGCCTCAGGCACTTAACACTTACTAGCCATGTGACCTTAGGCAAGTCACTTAACCCCAATTGCCCTGCCTTCCCCCCTCCAAAAATAAATTCAATAAACAAAAAAAATTATTAATTTCATTTTTAATTGTGTGGACTTTGTCCTTATTTTATGGATCATTGGTTCTTGTGATAGAAAAATATATTTTCCACTCATGGTGCAGGGCAACTATGACACCTTATACAGTAAACTTCTTGGTGCCCACTCCTCCAACTTTTCCTTTTTCCTCTATCCTTCCTCCTGCCACTTAACTCTAATTTATGTGCAAGTCAAGACATCACCCCATGATGTCATTGGTCCTCTTCAGAAAAGGATGAATAATATCCTTTCTCCTAAAGTGTCAGATTGGTGGAATGAAGAAGGTAGAGGTGGGGGGAAGTGCAGGGGTTGGAGGAGGCATGGTTGGGGAGAGATAGGTGAGTCATGCCCTATCAGAATATCATAGAATTGTAGAACCTTAGAGCCAGGAACTTTACAGCCTTGGAGATCATCCAGGTCAGTCTTCCCTCTCCCTGGTCCTGCACCTTCAAGCCCTTCTGTTAATCGTCCTATAATACATATCTCAGAAGAGTTCTGCCACAGGATAGTACATGATAACTAGTTTCTAAATACAGAAAAATTGCTTGGTCTTTTGTACACGGAACCCATTACTCTAATTCAAAGGAACAGATTGGCATTTATCCTGGCTTAAAAATGATGTGACATTTTGGGGAACCAAGGAGTTGCAATGGTTTTAAAACACCTGCCAGGTGCCAACTTTGCTCAGGAGAGGTGGGAGGTAGAGAAGGAAATTGGGATTCACAGCTGGCTTAGATGTTAAGCCTCCCTGACTGAGAATGTGCCCTCATTCTCTCTCCTCTCTCTGTCTTCCTCCTGTTTTTTGGTGCAGAGCCGAGGGAGCTGACAGCTCTACAAATAATCTTTGTAGCTTGCAGTTGAAATTGGAGCCTTAAAAAAAATTCCAACAAAAATCTTCTAGGGTCATAAAAATGTTTTGGCTAGGAAAAAGATTTATGGCCAACCTGTTTTACCATGTTGTACATGAAAAATGTGCTGACTAACCTGATTTGCATGCAAAAATGTGAGCTCTTTCATTGGTTTTGTCCTGGATTTAAAAAGACAGTATTTCCAGAAACACAAGTTTAAATGATGTGGAAAACAGAGGTGGATAAACTAGAAGTTTCAGACTCATAATGTTACAAGTGGCTCTGAAAATGGGCAGATGATTTCTATGGTTCTGATGAGACTGAGCTTTAAATAGCTGCTTATATCCTCTTTTCAAAGAACAGAGAGGTGGTGTTGTTAGCTAACAGCTGTGCAGGAGACAAAGAAAGATTCTTCATACCAACCACATAAAATTTAGTTTTTCAAAATGTATTTTCAATTTTCTTCCACAAAGTTCTAGTTAAAGGTCACATTGTGGCAGGGAGGTGGGTGACCCTCAACTCCCATGAGTCATAACAACAGAAAACAGGCTCTGCAGGGTTTTACCATGTTGGAAAGACTTTGTATTAGATTCTGGCAATAGACTGTATCTGTTTTTCCAGGACTAGCCTAATTAACCACAGAAAGGCTCATCACCAGCAGCCTGGTCAGTAGTTGATGAAATGTTTGGCCATGTAACCCAAGGGAAGAAAAAGAAAAATACAAAATGATCCTCATGTGATCAATCAATCAAGCAACATTTATTAATTTGTTCAACCATGATAGAGCCTCTGAGCTCATATTGGTCTGATCAGCCACAAGTGTATACATAGTTTCTTGACCCCAACATAGTGATAGCCTTTTGGTTCTCTTTGAAAATATCCCATCAGACAATCAACCATTAAGTGCCTATTGCATGCCAGGCATCGTGCTAAGTGATGGGGATAGCTTCCCTTTCCACTCCTGCAGTGACAATGATGGAAAAGAGGAAAAGATGGCAAAGGATACTAAGGATCATTACTTTAAGATGGTCTATAATCATTAGAGGCTATGTGTCACAATGGATAAAGAGCAGACCAAGAAGTTGGGAAGATCTGGCTTCTGGTTCGTGTTGTCTATGTGGTTCTGAGCAAATAACTTAACTTCTAAGTGAGTTTGTGAGCACAAGACTCTTTAAGACTAAGGTCTAGAGCAGTTTACCACCCTACTGTGGTAAAGGGAGTTCCTAACTGGGACCTCCCTATATTGATGAAATCATAGTAAAAAAAAACAACATAAACTAGCATATATAAACATCAACATAGCTGTTGGCATCATAAATATGATCCTTATTCAATGACCAGGAACCACTGAATACCTCTGGAGGAGCTTGATCCTATCAATCTTGACATTCTTGCTAAAGACAGGAGAAAAAAAGAAGTTGCAACTAAAGAGAAAGATGGTTTTGGTGTTTTCCTTGGAGAAGTAAATAAAAGAGGTATAGGTTTGGTTTAATCATGTACCCAAAGAAACATCATTTTATGTATACTTAATTATCTTCAGCTTACATGCCAACATCTCTTGCAGGGGATAATGAGGTAGAGACAGTCTATGAAAGCACATGATAAAAAGCCTTACAAATTAAATCAATGTATTCTTTCATACTAGGTGACATGAATGAAAAGGGAGCATAGAGGAAGACAATGAAAAATAGGTTATTAAATATGGTTCAGGAGTAAAATGTGAGAGTGGTCAAAGACTTGTAGGTTATGTAGAGGTTTATACTTCTTTATCAAGAATACATTCTTAAAGAAGAGAATTGGGAGTCATAAGACATAGCAAACATTGAATAAAATAACCCAAAATGAAACTGATTATATTTTAATAAATAGGAAACAACCTATTTATATAGGAACCAAATAAGAAAACCAATGGGGTCGGGGAGGAGTCATTACAATCAGACCATTGACTTGTTAGTGAAAATATTGGAATCAATAGCAAATTAGCATAAAGACCAAAAATGAGAAAGCAATATGATATATAAATAAAACAACCTCCAACCTGACCTGAGATGCCAAAAAATGGGAAATGGATAAAAGGATAGACATCAGAAGAGATTCACACCATTTCCTAGTGAATTTCAACTGATGTAAATCAGTCATCACAGTAAGGAGACCAAAACAACCTAGAAACTGCCTCAGACAGTAAACACTTGATCTCTTTCCAAGAAAAGAAACATGGCAATCAAGAGCAATAATAGTTTAGACCAGCGGTTCTCAATCTGTGGGTCATGACCCCTTTGGGGGTCACCTGAAACCATCAGAAAACACATATTTCCAATGGTCTTAGGAACCTCCTCTATCTGTCTCCAGGCGGGTCCGCCCACATGCAGATATGCCCACATATGAGTATCAAAGGGTTGTGGCATTAGGAAGATTGAGAACCACTGGTTTAGACTATAAACTCATTTGTAAAATCTTATGTAGAAAGGTGGAATATTATGAACAGTACCACCTAGAGCATGTAGGTGGCAGAGTGGATAGAGCACTGGGTCTGGAATCAGGAAGACCTGAATTCAAATCCCACTTCAGACACTTACTAGCTGTGTGACCCAGGACAAGCTGCTTAATTCCATTTGCCCCCCAGCTTCCTTATCTATAAAATGAGCTAGAGAAGGAAATGGCAAACTACTCCAGTATCTTTGCCAAGAAAACCCCAAAAGAGGTCACAAAGAGTTGGACATGGGTGAAAATGACTAAACAACAACTACCTCAACAACACTGGGTGTCAGTAGAGGGAAAAGCAAGTGTATAGAAAGCTTGGTGATAGATACAATTAAGCCATATCACCTAAGAAGATTTAAGAATGAATCTGGAAAAAAAGGATATGGTAGGAGTGGCATCTATTTTATGTGGAGGATGGCCCAATTTTTTTTTTAAGGGATAAGAAAGCTATATTTGAGATTTCATTGATCTGGATGATTAGGGCTTGAACTATTTATTAGTGCAATTTCCTGGCCACCTGAGATATATAAAAAAGTAGCCTATGAGAATTTGGGGCTCCTCAGGATTAAAGGAATTCCTGTGACCATATGAGTCAATATAGCTCTCTGATTGGACATTGCTACCATGATAGATGCAGAAGTAGAAGAAAGCCATATCTACTTGAGTCAATTCTGTATCCTTATTAATTATTTTTTTGGTGGAGTAAATTTCTCTTTGTTAAATATTTTATGGTCTGCAAAAATTTCATTGCATTCCAAACATTTGGCATTAGTTATCAACATCTGATCAGAATGACCTCATCATTGACCTTGTGGTTGAAATGGAGAAAGTGTGATACAGAAAAAGGGAGCCTTGGGGAGATTGGGTGGTTGGATACAGGAGTCTGGCATGGCTCCCAAGCTTCTGACAACATATGCTGCCTTCTCAATGGGATAAGGAAGAGGATCTCACTGACCCTGTAGAATTAGTACCTCCTGTCCACCTTAAGAGCATAAAGATATTCCAAGTGCTAAGGTTCGTTGACTTTTAGTAATGATATTACAAAATCTGACTTGTTAGTATAAAAGAAATGAAAGTAAACTGTGTGCATTCACCAGCTAGAGAGAGAAATGTGAATATGTTTTTGGTTTTTAAAGATAGTGCTTTGAAAACAGAGGGGCAACATGTAGACTTAAAAACAGCACAGTTGTGAAAGGGGTGATACTGATGGGAATGAAGCCCAAAGGATGCAGGAGAGAGATAGGTAACCTCCAACTCCAGAGGTCTTAGTGGAGAAAATGTTGAATTCCACTGAGCTTACACTTTTAAGGGAAGAGAATGGGAATAGAAGTGAGGAGATGCTCTGGGAACCTGTTCTGGTAGTAAGAGAGTCTCAAGTGTAACTCATGCCACCCTTTCTTTGGGGTGGCTTTTGCATAGGTAGGTTGGACAGTGGAAAGACTTTAGCCACTGAGGATCTTGGGAAGTTGCAAGGGAAGATTAAGCAAACTGCTGATGAGTCACTGGAGCAATAATTGGTGAGGGTGTGGTCCAATGGGGCCAATGCAGGGCTCCCTCGCTATAATTTCATAGGCTTGGGTTTCTCACAGAAGATTTATTTTTGCAAAGTCAGTTGAATCAGCTTGGGATGGGAATTGTTTTTGTCCTTTTGAGTGGTTAATACTGGCAGTTTTGCATAACTGGCCCAATAAAGATGAGCTTCCTTTGCAGCTGGAGTTCTGATGGGGTCAGCAAGGGCGGGGATGAAATTTATAAAACAGATGGGTTTGGTGGACTGGCCTTATACTGCTTCACCATGGGCCCTCATGCCCTATGACTAGCCTGTTTAAGGAGCAATTAGATTCCAGCTTTGAGGTGGAGCTCCACTGGAGTAGCACTAGGTATTAGCTAGGGGCTTCCTATGGCATATCACCACACAGGCCTGGGCAGAATAACTGGGATATGTGAGCAGGAAATTGCTGATCTAGCAAATACAGTTGTCTGGGAAAGTAGGCATTCTGGAAATAAGGAATGAGGGCTCATCGTCAATTTGGTGGGTAGAAAGTGATAATACCTTCTCCTGTAAGAAGTTCAGAATATATTTCTTGAAATATAGGGTTAATAAGGAAATGATTAATCGTCAGAGTAAGGGTGAGAATAAAACTGAATTTGGTCATCTTGTAGAATAATAAGGACCGTTCTACCCCAACTAAGCCTAGCATCCCTGAAAGCTCCCAACTCATTTGGATTTAAGTAGCTACTACACAGTGGCAGTCAGTTTACTGTCATACTGGGAATCCTGACAGGTCATTAAGCATGGTCCAGTTTCTGTGGGGGGCTTTTGGGAGGCAGACTACCAAGGGAAGTGACATCATGAGCTCTTAAGAGTTGTATTTACATGGGTTCTTAAAGAAACCTTTATGTCAGGTCATGAGTAAGATCAAATGGAAAGCTTTGGGATTGCATAAGCCATACCAAACAATACTGGTCCCAGAAAGGGCAAAATCAATCTTCTCTTTAGCAATGGAAATAGCAGTAGCCAGAACACTCCGCTTCACCAGTTCCCCGTAGAACAAACCTCTGTAGCTAGTGAGGAAGTCAGGTGGCAACTGAAACTTTGTAGTAGCCTATAGGAAGTCAAATAAAGTGGTCACAGAAATTGTTGTGGCCATTCCTGACCTGTCAATATAGTGGACCATCAGTTGAAACCTTAGGAGAGTGAGATGGGTTTATTGATCTTATCAATGCTCTTGTCTTGATTAGTTTATCTAAGACTAGTTAGGAACTATTTATTTTCACCTATCAAGGAGCACAGTATACCTTCCTGGTCCTTCCCTAGGACTACTTGGACTTTCCCTTAAACTGCCACAATCTGGTAGGCAAAGATCTGAAGGGAATCCCATTTCCTCATGGCATTGATGTTCATGATTATGTTGGTGGTGCAATGCTAATTGGGCCAGATGAGGCCACAGTTGAAGAGGTCTTAGACTGAATGGTGGCCCATATGAGGATCAAGGGCTGGGACCTTAACTCTAAGAGAATTCAGGGACCAGGCCACTTAGTTAAGTAAGTGGAGAGAATCCTGATGATTATAGACATTGTCTAAAACAAGCTACTCACACTGGTCAGCATAGCAGACACGTGCAGTGGACACCAGCAGTGACTCTGATCCAGCAGAAAGGGCACATTCCAGGCACCAGCAGTGGCACTAGTAGTGGGCATTGGTTGAAGCTCAGACACCAGCAGAGTAGAGAGCGATGACATTCTAGTGTGGCAGCACTGAGGACACAAAAGTAGCAGCAGTTTAGGTCTCAGAAGAGCAGGCAGTATCCTGAGCATGAGCAATGATTAGCATTTTGGTAGTGTTCACAGATGGGATGTGACTGGTGGAGATTGAGGCTTCTAGTCCTAACCCCAATGTCCTCCCTTGTCTGCTAGCTCTTTGTGTCACTCTTTGTCAACACCTATCTTGTATGGTCCTCAATCTGTATCTGATTGGCAAATTATCTCCTTTTCTCCATCTCAGGGCAAAATGTTTGCCTGTGCTAGAAGTAGCTTAGGTATTATGCTCCTGACTGCAGGGGGTTGGGTGTCCCACCATCCAAGAACCGTGTTCTTCATGAATTAGCAGCACCCTCAAAGGGTGGACAGTTCCAGTGTTTTCTTGGATCTGTCCTCCAGGAAGACTCGCTGGATAATGGTTGTGGATCAGGGATTCTTAACCTGGTCAACACAGACTCCCAATCTAGCCAAGGGCTACATTTCAGAGAGTCCATGAATTTGGATGAAAAAAAAAATTACATCTTTATTTTCATTAACCCCTAACCAAAACTGAGCATTTCCTTAAATTATTACTATAGTCAACAAATATGTGTGTGTTGTAAGAGAGATTGAGATACAGTCAGACACAGACAGACACAGAGCATAAGGATATTTCCCTTTCAAATGCTGGAAAGTTTGCATATCATGATTGGCAAGGATGGATACAATGTGAGGCTTTGAGTGGCTGATTTACACTAACTCCTATAGCCTCAGAGCCCTGCTGGAGAAACAGCATTGGCAAGGCTCCTGACAATCCTTGGGTAAAAGTATCTGACCTTTCTGAAAGAGCACAGTGCTACTTAGTGGAGGGTTTCAGCTGAGCCCCTACTGGGAAGTAGTAGAGACTGTAGCTGCCACAAAGGAGCAAGCCCAGGTGAGTGGATGAAGGAGCCCACTGAGGGGGTCTAGTGGAACAACCTTTGTAGCTGTGATCATGTGTCCTGTAAGGATGTAGCCCAGCTGAGCAACACATTGACCCAGGAGGGAAGGAATCAAGGAGGGAATTAAACAAATTATGCAATCAGCAAGAAGAAAAGAAGGAAGGAAGGAAGGAAGCATAGGAAGGAAAAAGAAAGGATAGGAAGAAAGAAGGAAAGGAAGGAAGAGAAGAAAAGAAAGAAGAAAGAGAGGAAGGAAGGTGAAAGAAGGAAAGAGAGAAAAGGAGAAAAAGAAAGAAAAAGAAAGAACCAGTGAACTTCTGGTGGCAATTGAGCTACATTCTTTAGCTCCTTCACTTTGTACTTATCACATAAAATAAGTGCCAGGTGTGAGATCCTATTCAGTTTAGACCCTAAGATGAGCATCTAAGCTATTACATTTTGGCCTGCTTTGCTTCAAAGTAGAATCTTTATTCCAAATTTTATTATATGATCACATTTATCTACTGAAAAGTACAGCTCAATTGATGGAGCAAAGGTGCTGGGAACTATTTAGGTGATACTTTTAAGTCCAGAGTATGGCAGCTAGGTGGTACAGTGGATAAAGTGCCAGGTCTAGAGTCAGGAAGACTCATCTTTCTGAGTTCAGATCTCACTTCAGATACTTACTAGCTGTGTGAACCTGGGCAAGTCACTTAACCCTGTTTTCCTCATCTATAAAATGAGCTGGAGAAGGAAACTACAAAACACTCCAGTATCTTTGTCTTTTATTTTTTTATTTTTTTAAAATTTATTTATTTACTTTTAGTTTACGTGATTCAGTTCCAGAATCCCTTGAGTTTAAAATTTTCTTCCCTCCCTCTCCCCGCCCTCCCATGGTGGCATGCAATCAAGTACAGGATCTACAAATACTTTCACATTGGATATTAGTCTGGTGGTATAGAAGGATTGTAACCAATGGAGTGAGCAATGGGAAAAAGGAAATAAAACCAAACGTGGAAAAGAATGATAGCATGTAGATTGCTTCAGTCTCCATTTAAACTCTGTTCTTTCTAGATCTTTCTCTGAATGTAGATATCTCCTTCCATCCTGAGACTTGTAGAGTTGTCTTATACCTGTGTGTTGCTGAGAAGAGTCCAGTTTGTCAAGGTTGGTCATCACACATATGGTGTGTCTGTGATTGTGCACAAGTTTTTCCTGGTTCTGCTCTTCTCACTTAGCATCAGTTGTATAAGCCTCTCCAGGTAAATATGAAGTCCATCTCCTCCCCATTTCTTATAGCACAATAGTATTCCATTACATTCATATACCACAACTTGTTTAGCTATTCCCCAATCGACGGGCATCCCCTTAATTTCCAGTTTTTTGCCACCACAAAGAGAGCTGCAATAAATATTTTTGCCTTAATTTCTCCTTTAGGAATGTAAATGCTGTACCACTTGGTGCATAAATGTTTAGTAATGATATTGCCTCATTTTCAATGGTGCCTTTTAGCAGGATAGTTTCCTCCCTTATCTCTTTCAGTTAGATCTATTTTTGCTTTTGCTTTGTCTGAGATAAGGATTGCTGCCCCTGCTTTTTTCACTTTAGCTGAGGCATGATATATCACTCCAGTATCTTTGACAAGAAAACTCCAAATGGTGTCACAAAGAGTCTAAAATGACTGAACCGAAAAGCCAAAATGGTTGAAAGAATAGCTTATCAGCCTACTGATATGAGAGAAAAATAGTAATGGTGCCAGATCTTTATGGAAACTCCCCAACAAAACAAAACCACAATACTTTGTGGTTTTCATTTAACTAGGTATGATGGATATTTCACAGGGAAAAAGTAGAAATCCAGACCATTAAAAACAAAAACTTCTACGTAAACCACCAAAGTGCTCCTTGTATCTTTAATTAGGTGTCTTATTTTCACATTATTTTCACATTGCCACTCTGATTCCCCACCAAAAAGAAATACAGGGTCCAATCAAAATGGGATTGTGACGTGGATGAGTTGGGTTTGAGGTGCTTACCATCATACCTTCTCCCTGCCTCCCAGGTCACATTATCTGCCCCTGCATTCCTTAGCCCAGAACTCTTTTTTAAAAAAGTTAGTTATTTATTTTTGCTTTTTGGAGGGAGGAAGGTGGGGTAATTGGGGTTAAGTGACTTGCCCAAGGTCACAGGTCTAGTAAGTGTTGTGTCTGAGGCTGGATTTGAACTCAGGTCCTCTTGAGTCCAGGGCCAGTGCTCTATTCCCTGCGCCACCTACCCACCTCAGCCCAGAACTTTTGACACCTTTATACCATCTCCAACTATGTTTTCTTCTCCTTGCTTTAGCACTTGAGATTACATTACAACCTCTGTGTTTTGTTCTTGTGTGCCTTCAAAGGGGACAGTTTGATATACTTATAAACTAATTGTATGATATTAAAAAAGACTAGAGAAGATTAAGGTATGTATATGGGACCTGGTGGACAGAGATTTTTCAAACCTAACAATGCCTCCCCTGATAATGAGTACCCTAATGATTTATTTATATGAGGAGGAATGATACCTTTGTAAGGAGGCTAAAACAGTATTACTAGAGATTATGAAGTCTTAGGCAAGAAATTGAGACCTTAGGGGCATAGGTATAGGCCTGAGGAAAAAACAACTGGTTTAGAAAATGGCATTTGAAGGTATGATTTGGATTTCTGGACTACAGATTAAATTTAGGAATGGTGTACTCTCTGATAGGGATGGAGCACGCCTACCGAGGGTTGGAAACATACACACACAATCTCTTTACCTTCATTGTCTAACCCAAAGCTATGACTTTAATGAGGGAAATTGTAGGCCAAGTAGAAGGGCAACTATCCAGCAAACTTGGGGGTGCAATTGAGCAGTGAAGGCAAAAGGATGGCTCTGGGGCCATTTCTCAGGCGACTTAGCCACTTTGTCTGATATATAGGGGCTGTGTAGAGTTGAGATTCTTAAAGAAGTCACAGCTATATTTACTGGGATATTGAGACTGACCACAGATTCTTTTAGCTTTTACATGCCAGGAATGAGATAGACCTGGGCAAGACATTGGCACACAGTGGAGAAGCATGGTTATGATCATCTTCCTGTGGTAGGCATTTTACTCGGGTTAGTATTTTGTGCCCTCCATCAATGCACTGACCCTCTGCAAAGACAACTGTCATACGTGTTTCCCCATTCACTTTGTTGTCATGTACACAGAATGTGGCAGAATCAGGGTGGTGCCACTCAGTAACTGTATTTCAGATTCAGCAGCTGGTTATACTTCTGATTAAGTACTCCGAGATTCCTTTCTGCTTTTAAGGGTGTGCCTGATACAATCTTGGTCATGAACAAAGAGGAGAATGGGGTTAGATCATGCAGAACGCCTCAAATTTCATTCCTATGGACCTTTTTCTGTGCATAAATGAAGTGTTCTCTCTAAGTAGTTCAGGGCTATGTGACTAGATCAGGCTGCAGTCTTTACATTCCAGAATGATTCTGGTTCTCTGTCTAGCCTAATCATGCATTTTAGCTAAGACTCCAGTCTGAAAATGATTAAAGTGGACGTTAAACAAATTATGCAATCAGCAAGTAAAACTTATGCTAAATGTTGCAAACACTTCCCAATTCCAGCACACTCACATCAGTTCCTTGTCAAGTGAAGGGATACTGGAATTTGGTGGCCCAGTAAAATCGTTCCATAACCTAAGAGAGTCTATCATATATTTTTTGAGTTTCAACTGATCTAGTCGATAAAGCACATTAGACTTCAAGGTACTGTCATGGAAAAGTCGGATTAATAGAAATTGACATTAGAATTCTATTCTCTCGGAGAGCTGAATCCCTGCGGTGGTTGGGGATGATGCCTAATCAAGTCTGATTCTCAAATGACTAAGGAAAGCACAAGGTCATACTCACCTCCTTCTTCTCCAGAGGGATGCAGAATAGTACTAGTGCATTCAAAAGAAAATGGATGAAAAAGATGACCCCTACAGCCAGGAAAAGATGCTACCAGAATGTAGATTTTTCTTTGCGAAAGCCTCATGATATGGTGTAAAGAGCTCTGGATTTTGTGCCGCCATTACTGACTGCAGCCATGAGCAAATTGCTTGACCCCACTGAGCCTTACTTTCTTTAGCCATAAAACAGGGATAATAAGACACACCACACTACCAGTAACCATAGGGTTGTTGTGGGGAGGGTACTTTGTGAATTTCAGAGTCACCTAATGGGACTGTGGCTACAGTATGCCCTTTACAATACTCCTCACAAATATTTCACTAACATCAATTTTACATTTGGTGTTTTCTTTGATGAACTCAATGATTTAGACATTGTCATTGAACCATTTTCAGTCATGTCCAACTCTTCATGACAACATTTGGGTTTTTTTTGGCAAAGATACTGGAGTGATTCGCCATTTTCTTCTCCAGCTCTTTTTATAGATGAGGGTTAAGTGACTCGTCTAGGGTCACTCAGCTACTAAGTGTCTGAGGACAGATTTGAACTCAGGAAGATGAGTCTTCTGGACTCCAGGCCTGAAACTTTATCTACTGTGCCATCTAGCTGCTCTATTTAGAAATGTACTCAGAGAAAATTAATAAAGATGAGAAGCTTAGATCAATCAATTCATTGATCAGGAAGCATTTATTAAGTGCTTATTATGTGTCAGGCATTTTGCTAGGTTGCTAGGTGAACCTGTCTTTCTAGACTGGCTGGTCCAAGTGAGTAGGAGGAGCTTCTGTGGGCCTCTTGGTTGAGGAGAAGTCTCATGCTTCTGGCAGCCCATGAGCATGTAACCCTAATGTTCTATCCCTGCTACATCTCTCCTTTCCTTCTCTTAAGTGATGGAGTAATGAACATGGCTGAAAACCACGTGAGCTTTGAAATGGAGGGAGAAGTCCAGGAAGTAGAGTCCATGCCAGAATATGTGGGCATGATGAGGAACAAAGCACTGAGTGACTGCTTGACCCAATGAAGTGGGCAGTGGACACTGAGATGCTGGTTTCTTCAAGCAGCTTCATATATAAGCTATGCCAAACAGCCAGAAGTTACTATGTTGGGAAGAATGCTTGGTAGTAACCACATTAAGTTTGAGCTCACTCTCCCCAGGCACTGAAGTGCTATAGGTATACCTGTTCAGGGTGAAGGTGTGTGTTTATGCTTCTCATTTTGTTGTGTCTTTTCAGTAAATATCACTGTTTTAAAGGTTAATTGATGTTGATTGGTTAAATGATACTGGCATGGTAATGGTATTGATAAAGTGGAGGAGATATTAATTGACATTGGTTAGATGATGTCAAAGTGCCAACTCAGGATTGATATTGGGGGATCACATTGGAATGAGGACTTTAGCCAATTGTGTTTGAAATCCACCCCATAACCTTTAAGGTTACCTCTAGAATCCTGACAGATAGATGAAGCTAGTCAGTCTTGTTTTAGGGGACTAAGCTCATTAGTTTGGATGTAAGTTGGGATAAAGACCCCAAGACCTCTTTGTTTCTATCTCTTTCTACATGTATGAGTACACACATACTCATTGGTTGTTTGTCCTTCATTTCTGAAGTGGTGTCTTGACTTGTGGGTGAACTGGATTCAGGTGAGGCAGAGGTGCACAAAGCCATCAAAGTCCAGTGACAGGACAAAAGTCAGGACAACTGCCAATGGCCCAGGATGCAGTGGATCACTTGGTGTCTTCAGTGTCTGACCAAGCTCTAAGCACTTCACTTTGCCGGCTTTTAGCCGTTGGAACAAAATGTTCTCATCTACTTGTTCTACCAGGGGAAGTCTTCACGTGCTTGGGTTAGACATCCCCTAGCTGGTCTACAGGTTTGAGGTCCATAAGTTACCCTCAATTTGGTTTAGTCCATCTGCCAAGAGAGTTTTACTGGGGTGTGGCTGCTGCACATGCTACAGCTTCTTGGAGTAACAGGTGAGAGAGTTGGGTGAATCAGCTGGATGCAAAAGGTGGGTAAGCAGCCCTGAAAGGGACTTGGCAAGCCCTCACACCAGTAGTGCTAGTTCTGAATACACTGTACACTACTTTATATATATATATATATATATATATATTTATATGTGTGTGTGTGCATGTTTACACACATAAAATAGATGATGGTTGGGGATTGCTAAAGCATGAAGGAAATCAGGCAAGGCCTCTTTAAGAAGTAGTATTTGAGTAGAATCTTGAGAGGTACTAGAAGCTTCAAGAGGCAGATGTGAGGAGGAAGAGCACAATCAGGCATGGGAGACAACCCGTACAAAAAGCTGGAGCTGGGAGATGGAGAACAGAAAGTAAACCAGTTGGGTTGGAACATAGAATGTGTGAAGGGGAGTGATGTATAATCAGCCTAGAAAGATAGGCTGAGACCAAATTGTGAAAGGCTTTAAATGACAAATAGACAAATTTGTATTGTATCCTAAGGGCAATGGGAAGCCAAATGGAGCTTCTTCAGCAGAGAGTGAAATGGTCAGGCCTATGTTTTAGGAATAACCATTTACTTCTCAGATAAAGGTCTCATATTTCAATATATAGAGAATGTTGTTAAATTTATAAGAATATGGATCATTCCCCATTTGGTGAAAGGATATGGACAGTTTTTTGATGAAGAAATAAAATATATATAGTCATATGAAAAATCATTATTGATTAATCATTATAAATTATTATTGATTGGATAAATGCATTAGATTTATTAAATAATTATTGATTAGAAAAATGCAAATTAAAACAACTTTGAGATAGCATTTCACACCTATCAGATTGGTTAAAATGAGGGAAAGGGAAAATGACAAATGTGAGAGGGAATGTGGAAAAATTGGGCCACTTAATACAATGTTGGTGAAATTGTGAACTGATCCAACCATTTTGGAGAGCAATCTGGAATTATATCTAAAGAGTTATTAAACTGTGTATTCCCTTTGACCAAGCAATATTGCTATTAGGTTTGTTTCCAAAGGTTATTGGGGGAAATGGGAAAAGACCATCTATGTTCTAAAATATTTACAGCAACTCTCTTTGTGGTGGTGAAGAACTGGAAAGCGAGGAGACTGACCTGTCAGTTGGAGAATGGTTGAACAAGTTGTGGTATATGAATGTAATGGAATACTATTGTGCTATAGGAAATGATGAGCTGGTTGATTTTAGAAGAATATGGAAAGACTTGCATGAAGTAATGAAGAGGGAAATGAGCAGAACCAAGAGAATTTTGTGTACAATAACAGCAGTATTGAGAGAAGAGCGACTGTGAATGGCCAGGTTGTTTTGAGTATTACAGATACTGAGATCATCTACCAAGGACCTATGAAGGAAGACACTAAACACCTCCTGAGAAAAAATTGGTACATAGAAGTATATATAGTACACACATGTATTCACATCTATGTTTCATGCTGGACTTCCCTAGTGTGGGATGGGGAGGGTGGGGGGAACAAGGACATGGGGAGAACAAAAGCAAATTCAGAAGGAAGCACAGAAAAGCAGGGTAGCTTTGAAAACAACGTGTAGTATTTGTGACATAGTTTTTCAGGAAAAGTAAACAGTGTGAAATGGAGATTCATGGTTTCATACTGAATCCTCTTTTAGAGTGTTGTGCTGTGTACAAGGAAATGTTTTTTTCTTTTTATATTTAAGTTCAAAATGAATAAAACATTTTAAAAATAAGAAATATCCAGGTAGAAGCTGTTACTGTGCACAAAGAAGGATGCACTAGAGAAAGTAAATACTGTATATTCAACTTTACAAAACTCTTTTCTCACATCTCCACTTTATTAACAAGGAAATTGAGGCTTAGGAAATGGTTTGCTCAGAGTCACACAACTAGAAGGCATTGAAGCTGGGATACAAATTCATATCTTCTGACTTTAAGATCAGTATTATTATTAGTATTATTAGTATTATTATTTTGCTTTTTAGAGAGCAGTTGGGGTTAAGTGACTTGCCCAAGGTCGCACGGCTAGTTTTTGTGTTAAGTGTCTGAGGCTGGATTTGAACTCAGGTCCTCCTAACTCCAAGGCCGGTGCTCTATTCACTGTACCACCTAGCCGCCCCTGATCAATATTATTTTTACTATATCACATTGTTTAATTCAATTTTGTTTGTTCCAAATTGTCTCTCCTTCTCCTCCTCTCCCTCACCTTGGAGAAGATAAGAATTATAATATCTATTATATGTATGTACATGTCACATTGTTGCTGGTGGGAGTGGGGAGGGTGTTACATACATACACTCCAGTCCTATGTAGAAACGAAAGAAATATTGGAAGGTAGGTAAAGTATGGTGATTTTTTTTTTTCATTCCCTCTAAAAATTTTACCATGGAAAGATATAGGCTGGACAATAGTGCAGTTGAATGAATTTGTAACTTAATTGAATGACTGAACCTAAGTAATCAGTCTAATGTCAATCTGGATGGCTGTCTGTAGAGTGTGGAATAGGGAAGACCTGAGTTCAAATCCTACCTCAGACACTACCTGTGTGACCCTGGACAAGTCACTTAACCCTGTTTGCCTCAGTTTCCTCATCTGTAAAATGAGCTGGAGAAGGAAATGACAAACCACTCCAGTGTCTCTGCCAAGAAACCCCCAAAAGGGGTGACGAAGAGGTGGATGTGACTGAAATACAACTAAACAACAACTGTAGGTTAGTATCCTAGATGTCTGTCTTTGGCTCTGTGCTGGTTAATTACCTTTAGCAATGATTTGGATAAAGTATAAATGTTATTCTTTTTAGATCTGTGGATGACACAGACCAGACAGAGGCAGCTAGGTGGCACAACAGATAGAGTGCCAGATCTAAACTGAGGAAGACCTGAGTTCAAATCCTGACTCAAACACTTACTAAATACATGAGTCCAGGCAAGTCACTTAACTTCTGCCTGCCTCAGGTTCATCATTGGTAAAATGGGAATAATCGTAACCCCTACCTCCCAAGGCTGTTGTGAGGATAAAAGGAGACATTTGTAAAGCACTTTGCAAACCTTAAAGTGATAGATCAATGCTGGATACTACTAGGAGTAGGGGCAGATAACACATTGGAAGACAGACCCCAGTTGTTGTGGGGGTTTTTTGGTACAGATATTTATATAAACCAAGTCCATGTACACATGGAAACAGTGGTCATCCAGGCAAGGAAAAACATGAAGAAAAGCAGACTAGATGATAATGCCATGAGATGCATTCAGAAATGATTGAATAACTGGACTTAAAGAAAAATTGTTTCAAAAACAAGTATTGATATCATTTGCTTTTATATCTTCTTCATGCCTGAATATATCTCTCCCTCTAGAGTGAGCCCTTCTAATACAAAAGAAAAAGAGAAAGAAATTTAGCCAAACCAGCAACAGATTGATAGTCTGATAGTGTAAGCAATGGTATACACCCACAGCCTGCTACCTCTGCCGTGATCAAAGAATAATTGTTTATTATGGTTTCTGATATTAACTTGGTAGGGGATCTCCTGGGGCATCCTTGAGGGATCTGCACTAATTAACTTTTTTATCAATGGCTTGGAGAAAATGCAGGCACATTCATCAAATTTGCCTATGTCTGGAAGCTGGCAGAGATAGGGAACATACTGGATGGCAGAATCAGGATCCAAAAAGATCTTCACAAGGCTAGAGCATTAGGCTGAATCTTAATAAGATGAAAGGCAGTAGGCATAAAGTCTTAAAATCAGGTGTAAAAACCAATAAAATCTCTTTCACAAGTACAGGAGGAGGAGGTAGGTATAGTTAGATAGCAGTTTATTTAAAAAAGATCTGGGGATTTTAGTGGGCTGCAAGATCAAGATGAAACAACAGTGTGATGGGGACAGCCCAAAAAACTAAGGTGATCTTGAACTGCTTTGAAAAAGACAAAGCTGGGGTGACTAGGTGGTGCAGTAAATAGAGCACCAGCCCTGGAGTCAGGAGGACCTGAGTTCAAATCCAGCCTCAGACACTTAACACTTACTAGCTGTGTGACCTTGGGCAAGTCACTTAACCCCAATTGCCCTGAC
The DNA here is from genome assembly GCA_028646515.1 of Pseudochirops corinnae. Lineage (NCBI taxonomy): Eukaryota > Metazoa > Chordata > Mammalia > Diprotodontia > Pseudocheiridae > Pseudochirops > Pseudochirops corinnae. The sequence goes on from JAQQSV010000092.1 coordinate 254,636, forward strand.
TTCCTTCCTGCAAAAAAAAAAAAAAGAAAAATCTTATATGGAAACAGACCAAGGTCTACCATGCCTCCTCCTCTATTTTTAGAAATATTAAGAAAACACTTAAAAACCATCCTGGTCTGAAGGCTCTGAACTCATCTGAAGGGAGAAACTAATTAATACTTAATCACACTTCTCAGTAAATAATGTCCATCACTAGAATCCTTTTCACTGGCTGTCTTCCATGCCCTCCCATTTCATCTCTATCTTCCTTCGATCTCATTTCTAAATACTGTGATTCTAAGGACTATAGATAAGATGGAAATGCTGTTCAGTCATTTCAGTCGTGTCTGATTCTCTATTGTCCCCCTTTGGCATTTTCCTTGGCAAAGATACTGGAGTAGTCTTGCCATTTCCTTCATCTCATTTTACAGATGAGGAAACTGAAGAAAGCAGGGTTAAATGACTTTCTCAGGGTCACACAGCTAGTGAGTGTCTGAGGTCAGATTTTAATTCACGTCTTCCTGACTCAAGGCATTCTATTCACTGTGTGACATAGCTGCCCCAAGAAAGAGATACCTTCTCATCATTTTGCTTCTGGGGCAGGAAAGCAATTGTCTTGGGGCCCATGCACTGTGCTCCTGACATCTTCTTGAGAGGACAATCTTCAGACGGCTTGGTAGGTTACATCATGTGCAATATCCCCCCCCTCAAGAATCACATGGTTCTTGGTCTTGATACCTTCCTTCTCCACTCTACCCCTCTACCTGGTGATGGAGATTGTATTTCAGGAATTCTGCTAAGCACTGGAGATACAGGAGAAGCAAAAGACAGTCTTTGCCTTCAAGGAGCTCACAATCTCACTGAAGAAAGAACAAGCAAACAAATACATATATAGAGCCTAGTTTGTTGTTCAGTTGTTTCAGTCATATTTGCCTCTTTGAGACCCCATTTGGGGTTTTCTTGGCAAAGATACTGGAGCGGTTTGCCATTCCTTTTCTAGCTCATTTTATGGATGAAGAAACTGAGGCAAACAGGGTTAAGTGACTTGCCTAAGGTCATATGGCTAGTAAGGCGTCTGAGGTGGGATTTGACTTCAGGTCTTTTTGATGCCATGCCCTATCAAGTACGCCACCTACCTGCCCAGGAGGGGAGTGCATGGGACCAAGGACAACTACTCTCCTGCCCCAAGAGCAAAATGGGTAGAGGGTATCTCCTTCTTGGGGTAGCTAGGTGGTGCAGTGGTTAGAGTGCCTGGAGTCAGGAAGACCTTAATTCAAAGGAGCTGCATACAGGATTAATAGGAAATAATTAAGAGTGGAAGGCATTAGAATTAAGAGGGATTGTGAAAGGTGTTCCGTCATGGGGCAGAAGATGAGGAAGCTTTTCATGGGAGTTAGACCTGGAAGACTTCGCCTGGAGCGAAGTCAAGTCAACAAGCATTTATTAAGCCCTTTCTGTGTGTCAGACGTTTAGATGTCTATTTTAATTCACTCTCCCCATTTTACATGTTGCCCAGACTAATCATTTCCCTGGTCCTTCCCTCTAAGCTTGAAAGTTCCACACCCAGTCTCACCCAAGAAGATGTAGGAATCTCCTTAGGGAATCTAGAAGAGTACTTGAGTATTTGAGCCTGGAGGTCCATGGGAGGGCTTGAGAAACAATGGGGGGGGGGGAGGAGGAAATTGGAGTCTTAAATTTTTAGGATTGTGGGTAATGCCAAGGGCAGGAAATGCTACTTGGGACCTGGGGACGGGGGAGTAGAAGAGAAGAAGGCAGCAGATCTACTCCAGATGTAGAAGACATTGAGGCTACCTCCTATACAATGGGATGGGAAGGAAAGAAGTGGTGCATTGGAAAACACGCTGAACTCCAAGGCACAGGACTTGAGTTGGAATCCTGGCTGTGTGACCTCACACAATCTGCAAAATGAGGGGGTTGGACTAGGTAACCACTAAGTCTCAGCTTTATATCTGCGATTCTAGGATTAGAAGACCTTTATAAGATGCCTTCCAGCCCTAGAGTGGGAAGTGGATTAGTCTCTCTGGGCCTCAGTTTCCTCATCTGTAAAATGAGGGGTTGGATTAGATGACCAACCATCTAACCAAGGGACCTTGACCTGGGTCCCTTTTAGCTTGTCATCTGTGATCTTAAGGGCAGGAAATGTTTATGGTTCCTGGATGACCTCCCTCATGTTGGCGTGGTGTAGTTCGTATAGCTGCTCTTAGGGTCAAGAAGACAAAAGTTCACACCTCGTCTTGGAGTTTTATGCTGTGTGTGAATCATCTCACTTTTCTTAGCTTCTCATCTGTAAATTGAGATCTGTTAGCTATTGTTATTGCTACAGATTGTGCTACCCATACCGCACCGAGCTGCTGGCTCTGGACACTGTACCACAGAGGTCTCTTAGTCTCAAAGCCTGGGTAGCCCTGCCCTAGACTTTTTCTCTTAGTAGAAACCAGAGAAAGCAAGCACAGCCAACCCTCAAGGGCATTCCTTTGCTTTGGAGGCAGCTAGATCAGACTCCACCCGCATTCCTCTAGCCCCACCCTCTTCTCTTGTGTAGCTGTCTAGCCTCCTAGATATATTTTTGTGGTGCACCCCACACCTAGCACACTGAAAACTTTGTTTCCAAGACTGCCACACCAATTAAGTGACGGGGAAGTTCCATTTTACGTTCAACTGCCAGTGAATGAACATTTATTACAGAGGAGAAACCCCTGCTGGAGAACTTTGGAGACAAACATAGAGACATTGACTAGGCTTGAGGTGTCCTTGTCTCTGCCAACCTTCACAAAAAGAGCCCCTCCTAGTACTGTGCAAGGGATGGCGTTGTCACTCATCTCAAGTATATTAATCTGCATAAGCTTGGTCTAGAGTCCAGGGGTGGAGAACCTGTGGCCTCGAGGCCACATGTGGCTGTCTAGGTCTTCAAGTGTGGCCCTTTGCATCCAAATGTCAGAGAACCAATCTTGGTCTGTGGGAAGGCTTCTTTTTTTTTTCTTTTTTTAGTTTTATTGATATATTTTATTACTATTGACTTTTTAAAAAATTTTTTATTTACTTATTTACTTTTAATTTACAAGAT
>JAQQSV010000093.1:0-128613 GCA_028646515.1 Pseudochirops corinnae
GGTGGGGGAAAGAGGGGGAGAAAATATGTAACTCAAAATCTTGTGGAAATGAATGATGCAAACTATAATAAAATTTAAAAATAAAAAAAAAAAGAATTAGGCAAAGAGTATTAGTAAAAAGGAAAATGGCTACATCAACACGCAGGAAACAACTGGTTCCCAACAGAGGAGCCCCTTATGAATCGGCTCTCTGCACAATCAGACCACCAACTTAATAAATATCCAAATGAATGCCAAACTAAAATACAAATGGGAAGATATGGTAATCAATTAAAAGAATTTCTATCTGACCCATTTAAATAAGTTACTGTCACCAAAAAATGAAAAATGGATAAAAGAACCAACATAGAGTCCATGAACATTTCCTAAGCTAGTTTAACTGATACAAATCAGTCACCACAAAAAAGAGACCAAAACAGCTTTGCAAGCACTTCAGCCACTGGAGCATCTTGCCAAGCAGAGATATAGGAGTCATGGGCAACAATAGTTTAGAATATAAACTTGGCTGTAGAATATTACAAAGGAAAAGGTGGAAAATTATAAGAAATATAAGAGCAAGAAGCTGGAGAAGCAAGTTCACAGAAAGTCTGTGGTGAGAAACAGAACTAGATCACATTGAGACAATGAAAGGACAAAACGAGAAGACAAGGAACTGATGAAAAATGGAAAAGATTCGTCAAGATTTTTATAACAAATACTTACTGTCACTGACAGAAAAACCACTGCACCAGGGAACAGAAAGAAAACTAAAGAAAATAAAGATGGGGAAAACAGTTAGAAAAGACCAGATATACACTGAGGAGGTCTATGGTGGAAGCAACACAATTTGGGAGTGTTTGGGCCCTCCTGAGACAGGAGGCTTGGTAAAAAGCACAGATAGGAATACTATTTTTAAAAAGAGAGAGAGAAAACAGTAATAACTATTAACTCATAGGGCTACATTTCCATTTCTATAAAATCTTTATGAATAAGTGGAAGAGTGCATATTAACAGCCTGCTATGTGCACTGTACTAAACACTGGGGATACAAATAAATTTTAAAAAACTAGGAAGTCCTTGTCCTTCAGTAATTTACAATTAATAGGAGATGACAAATAAGGGCAGGTGCCAAGGGACACTTTGGTCAGGGGAGGCACAGAGATGATTAGAAGATATACCTTGCCCTTCTCAGAAGCAACAGTGCTACTGATTTGGTTACTATGTCCACAGCAAAACATTAGGTCTATATGTGAGGTGGCAATGTGCCCATATGGATGGACTGTTAAATGGGATATGAAGCAAAGCATGGTCAAAGGGCTGCCTAGATATAAAGGACTAAATAAGTTTGCATTAATTGAATCCATAATTCCAACAACTGGCTCCAAAATTAAGTAGATTAACCTTCCCAGGGACTGAGGCATGGATTGTAAGAGGTGCCATGATATAAAGGAAGTTAGTCCAGGTGGGAAGAGGTAGGGTCGCAGTGGTAGAGAAGATGTTAATGCATATGGTTAAATGGATTGGGTGGGATGAAAATAAGATAACACACATATTGTGGGTATCCCTGAAGAAAAGTAGAACATATAGGAATATATGAATATGCCACCACGTAGCACAGGAGACATGAAATAAAAGATGTCATCCGAGAAATTTAAGACTGAAAAAAGGAATAGACCAATTATGTGGCAAAATGGAGAAAGAAAAGATGGATGAGTCATGTGCCCACTTCAAAAAATATAAAAGAAGGTCCCAAACACTTTGGGTGGGTCTCAGGTGATTCACCTACAGGAAAACAAAATCAAGGATTTTAAGAATGAGAAGGCATACAAGGACTATACATCTTTGTCACAAGAATTTTGTTTTTCTTTTTCTCCTCTACCCCAGCCCGTACTCCGGAGAGAAAATAAATGCTTATTAGTTGAATAACACATATTAGTTGAATAAAAAAATTAATTTTAAAATATATGAAAAAAAATCAAGGAACAAAAAAGGTACCATTGTAAGGAATGTCTACCTTGATAAGAATGTTGATCCATGAAGTATGAATTAATCAACTAACTTTACCCACATCACTGAGACAGCTAAGTGGTGCAGATATAGAGCACCGGATCTGGAGTCAGGAAGACCTGAGTTCAAATCCAGCCATAGATATTTCTTAGCTGTGTGACTCTAGGCAAGTTAACTTTTATTTGCCTCAGTTTTCCTGAACTGCAAAAGAAATGGGGATAATAACAGCACCTACTTCTCAGGGTTGTTGGAAGGATTAAGTGAGATGATATTTGTAAAGCACTTAGGAGAGCACATGGCACACAGAAGATGCTATATAAATTTTGCTAGTAGTATTATTATCATTGTCCTTCATATTAGAAGAGGCTACTGCAAGCAGTTGCTTTTAGTGCCTACAACTACAGCTGAAAATTATGAAAAGTGGCCTGAAATATTTTCTACAGAGAGGATATAAGTGGTTTACCTATTATTGTCATTATACCAGATCTGTATATCTAGTTATTTATAACCAGAGGAAGGAAGATCTAGTAAAAGTACATGAGACACACACACACACACACACACACACACACACACACACGAGTAAAATGTAAAGTACTAGACCATATTATTCATGCAAGGTTGCCCTGATTGGGAAGCTACTTGTTTGGTACTCATTCCAGAAAAATGTCATAAAACAAGGAATTAAGCAGTCTTCTCTGTTCGACTCATTTTTAACAAAATGTTCATTCCTCTATATTCCTGTTCTTTTTTTTCCTACTATACCAGTTTCTCCTGTAAAAATATACTCTTTATTTTTAATTCCTCTTTTCTATCATCCTTTATAAACTTCTCTTTCTTGTGCAGGAATGAATGGTTAGACTAGTTCCTACAATGGCAGTGGCATATATATGAGCTTCCACTCTTCCCTGTACATACAAATGGCAAAAATCAATCATAGGTTTGATAAGGTACCTTTGATTTAGTAGCCCACTCCTGTGTTGTAGTATTTAAGGAAAGAAGGAAGAAAACAAGCCTACTATATGGCAGGCACTGTGCTAAGCACTTTATACGTCATCTCACCTGATCCTCACAAAAACTCTGGAAAGTAAGTGCTATTAGTATGCCCAATTCACAGTCGAGGAAACTAAGGCAAATAGAGGTTAAGTAACTTGTTCAGGGTCACACAGCTAGTAAGTATCCAGTGCTCTATCCTCTGCATCACCTAGTTGCCTCAATAATGTGGGTAAAGTTAGTTGATTAATTCATAATTCATGGATCTATAATCTTATCAAGGTAGACATTCCTTACAATGGTGCCTTTTTGTACCATTGTACCACCCAGCCCTTAAATTAAAAGCATTTAACTGGGACTTGGAATACCTGAGGTCTGGTACTAGCTCTGCCACTCTACAGCTGGGCAATTCTGAGCAAGTCATTTTCCTTCTCTAGGCCCATTTCCCACTGTGAAATGAGGAGGCTGGACTGGACAATCTACAAGGTCCCTTCCTAGTATTGACATTCTGCATGGTTATTGTGTGATTACAAAAAAAAGTCAGATGAGAAAGACTTGCTATCCAATACACTTAACAAAGCGACATTCACCTAATCTGCCTTTTAACCATCTTCATAGCCTTTCCTCCACTTGAAAGCTAATCCATGGACTAGATGTGTACCTGGAAAGTTCCATATACCAGGTAGATATCTAATACATGTTAGGTTCTAAGGTCCCTTCCAGCTCTAAGACTATACCTTGAGGACTCTACCCCCCCCCAAAGCAGCACCATAGGAAGTCTCATCTTGATTAGCAAAAGGCAGCCATTTAATTTTTTAGTGTTTATATATCTGGATCTAATTAAATTTGTTTTCTTAAACTAAACAAAGACTAATTTCATATAGTCGATTGACTTCTTTTTCCTAAAGAGCACTTTAGCAAAGGAAACAGTGAACAAAAACACATGTCCGCTACGATCAAGCCAAAAATCAGAAAGTTTACACTTCAAGGGCATTTAGACCAACACCCACATGAAGACTGATAGCGAAAGCAGAAAAGCTCATCCATTTTAAGTGTAACACAACCCTAAAGAAAGGCTGTCCCTGAAGTGTTATCACACTTTAAGCTCTTTTTACTCAAACTGTCAGATATCTATTTATCTTCCCACTTTGGTGAAACAAGTTCAGTAAACACAGACACCTATAGTGACAGTGTAATTGGCCCTCATTACAATACCAAATTACCCTGAGAGCCCAGGAACAAGAAAAGCAAATGTTCACTGTGTTCATACCGACCAGGTTAGGTAGGCAGGGAGGCATTCTGAGACTCAATTAACTACCTGACAAAAGTTGGAGATTGGTAAATGCTTGAAACGAGTTTAAATTATATGCTAGTACCTGACAAAATAATGCTGACATATTTATCAATGCCCATAATAATGACAAAATGTCTTCAACTACTTATATTTTTATTATTTAAGAACAACTATCACCAGTTCAAAGTATAGGCTGTGAAACGGCAGCAAAATTCTGAATATTGCCTTTAATTACTTATATTACAGGCTATTTCCATTATTTATTATCAATTAATGAATATTCATCACAAATAAGAACCAAGTTAATCAACCATGACTAAGTGCTGAGTTCTAAGTTTTGAGGGAAAGGTGATTACAAAGTCTTAAACAATGTCATATACCCCCAAATTTTTAAAGTTTAATTTAATTGATAGGACAATATTGAAGGCGAAGTTAGTAACATGACAACATTTCCACAAGTGAAAGCAAAGTAATATTGATAACAAGAGGCTTTTATTCAGCTTTTGTAGTAAAAATCAAATTTTAAACATTTAAGAAAATCTGCAAATCAACTACATGTCTGGAATTAGGGGAAGTCTATCCAACACAGAATTTCCAGGTCTGAATGAGTACGCAACTTCTGTCTCCACTGGGCCATTTTCGATATTTCTTTCAATTTCTCTGTATAATACACATATGCATATAGATACATATAGTATCTTTCTTTCAAAAAAATATCTGGAGAGGAATCTCCTCAAAAGAAACTATGAGTGGGAAATTTCAGAGTTCCTTAAATGTTAAGAAAGAACTTAAGACAAATTAATAGCCAGTGGTTTCCACAATGGATTGAAAAAAAGAGCCTTAGATTGTAACTCATGTTTCTCCTATTCATTTGCTCTCTGTTTCTGAATAAGTAACTATTTAGGACTTTACTCTATATTCTCAAAAATTTTTATATCAGATTATCTTGAGGATTAGGTAGATTCATTTATTTTACTCCTAACAAGTAACAATATTGAGGGAAAAAAAGTAGAATACTCAAGTTATACAGAAAAAAAAAATGTAATAGATGAAATTAAACTTTAGAAACCCTGACTCAAAGGCTTCTGGGTATAACCAACATTACCTTGATTTGATTAAAAGTTTAGATGAAAGATAACATTACTTCCGTAAGATATTAGATATTCTGCATATGTTACCAATGCTCTTTCATCCAAGGTACCTCTCTGCTGATTGCTGGATATAATTCCAGATGTGAAATATTAAGTATTATAGCTAACTAGCAACTGTACTAGAGTATAGATTGCCAAATGAATTTACCAACCAACTAATAAAATCTCATATAAATTAGTAAGATTTTCTTTTATAATCCACACAAGCTAAATACAGATTTTTCTAAGTTTCTCAAAGGAATCTTAATATGTCTCATAATTTTTTTTAATTATTTCATCTTTTTGTACTGTGAAAAGTTTTCAGAGACAAAAGCCTGCCATAAACACAATTTAAAGGGAAAATACTTATAGCGACATTCCCCGTTTAACTAAAACAGTGATTTTTATGTTTGGCAGAATTAAAGATGAAATCTTTTTTTTTCATTCTCAAGATAAATTAATTGCATTCACACAGATCAATACCATTTGAAAATGTTAGATTCTGCACCTTCTAATAACCTAAGAACTGGAGACATTTATTTGGGGGCAAAAAGAAAGAAAAATTAGAAATTTTGGAATTAAAGATGTGACTATAATATAAGCTTTGGTCCTAAGTCTTACAATTTTAACCTATTGTGTTGATAATCAAGATTTACTGAAAATAAACCTTTTTTCAAAATGAAATAGTCCTAGCAGACACTCACTTTGATCATAAGGATTTAATAAATTATGAAGGTTGAATTATCATTCTAAACATAAATTACACATCTTGAAAATTTCATGCCTTATTCTTTCCTAAAACAAAACTGTTTTACTCACATTTTTTCCATCCATCAACTCCATACATTTTTCATTCCTGTTGAAATTACCGATTACTTCAGGATGGACACAAGTATGATCCCTGCTAGAGAGAATAGTCATTCGGACCCCAGAGTAAGCTGTCCTCCGTAGTTCTCTAGTAATCTGAGCTATCTGTTTATGTGTACGAGTCCCAAAAAATATTTTAGGTGTCTTGAATTTTCCTCCATGTTCTTTCTTTGTTATATTATCATCATCTTGACTTTTCTCACTTTTAATGGAACAGGAACACTGAGTACAAGGACCAGGAAGCTGTAACAACAAAAAAATTTTGTTTATGATATTACCACCTACAATCTACTTATAAAATCTACTATAAAATGATCAAAAAATGAATCACAGCAGTCAAGTAAAAATGAATTTTTAAAGAGATCTAAAATTCCTTCCAAAATGAATAAAATGTAAAAAATAACATGTATGTGATAAGTCTTTAGTAAAAATAAAATAAAAAACTATACTTAAGATTTGTCCTTCACCAATCTAAAAAGAACTTCAAAGGAATTTTATATAATTATACTGGACTATAGAAATATAATACAAATCTACATAAAATTAAATTTTAATTTCAACAACTAAAGTATTCATTGTTATTTTTCCCACTAAAAATACATTAAGAAAAAAAGGTATTAATTCTAGCATCCACTTAATTCAGGTGAATTTCTTGGTCCTATCATTTTTTTATTTTATGTTTATATTATGGCCCAATAGAAGAGATTCCAATCAAGCAGCAGGCAAGACAAATATTCTATAATTTTCCAGTAAAATAAAAACAAAGCTGTCTTTATGCAATTTACAAAAGAACAGCTTAATGTCAAGTTGCCACAGAGATCTCACACTCGACAATTTCAGCCTTTGAGAAAAAGAAGACAAACTTAAAAAAAATACTGTAAGCTTCATTTCTACCAAAAGTAGAGAGGTTAATGAAATAATATTAATATTTGACAAGGAATAAAGGTTGTTTATTTGATGCTAATATAGCTGAAATTCAATAACCCTTCATCTAAGTTCTTTCCCATTATCATTATCATTCAGAATAGCTTTAAAAAAAATTCCTAAACATATCAAATTATTGTTCTGAAGGTTTTTTTATGTTTCAGATGAAAAGGCTATTCCACTGAAATAGTCTATCCATAGCCTATTTCTTCATAAACTCACCAAAATGCAATGTCAGCTACATAGTCTAGTATTCATTCTATTTCTTACCAAGTATGTCATGGTTCATAGTTATAAGGAACTGAATCCTGAAAAAAAAAAATTCCAACACTGTATATAATAGAACCCAACTGGCTTTTCCCATTCTTGGTCCTTAAGAATAGCTCCTTTTCCTCCCTCAGCCACTGAGACAAAAGTAGCAGACTAAAGCTGCATGTGAGAGAATTAAAGTGAAATGATATAAAGTCTGTGAAAAAAGCCTGATTGTTTGCAGAATTTTTCACCGGAATGAAAAAGCTAAACAGTACATGAGCCTAAGAGAGTTTGTACTGGAAGGTTTTAGTTTAATAGGACAGAGGGCAATATGCTATATTTGACAGCTCAAAGATTTTTTAAATTGTAATCAGTAAGATTATCCTTCATAAACAAATGCTAAGTCATGGCATGTGTTACACCACAATATGGGAGATCAAGCTGTCTTTTAGCCTCTACTCCGTGGAAAAGCAAGTTCAGATTACTCCCGATCCCACTCAACCTTGTCCGCCATTAAATATGACAATACATGATAGAATGGATGTAAATGTGACCCTTCTGGATCTGTCACTCACTGGGATAAAAGGTTCACTGATGTGCCAAATAAACAGCCCCGTCAAAGCAGATAAAATTACAGCCATGCTGGAATTGTTACACTCTCCTATCAGGTTGCCAGTAACAGCAGATTTCATTACGGTGTGCTGCCACATTAAATAGCCAGTTCCAAATATCCTGCCTTCTATATTGAATAATTACTTATTCACTGAAAGGATAAAAAGAGGAGTTATGAATGGGGCTCTTGTCAGCAGTGAGGCAGGAAACAGCTGACATGTGGTGTATGTTACATATGTGGCAATATCCGACTCAGTTTATGGTCACACAGAAAACTGGAATGCAAATTATATCATGATATTTCTGACCAAATTCTTTTTTTCTCTTTGAAATGATCACACTAATTAACATACTAAAAGAATTAATGTAACTTTAAGCAGTAGAATCAGTTTACTTTTTCGTACAGCAGACTTTTAAGTCTATACTCAATCTTTTCACTTAATTCAGCTTTCCCCTGTTCACACTATAGCAAAATTCATCCTTCATGGGAGAGAAGGCATAGGCTCCAATGTTTCATTAAATGAAAAGAGTAAATATTACATCGGAACCCAAGGGTAATCTAATACAGCAGTGCTTTCCTAGGCATAGAGATATTAACTATTTGATATAATTATTTTAACAACAGCTAAACTTAAGTAATAACTTTCATGCCACATACTTTGCATTTCAATATGTTTTTTTTTAAAGGTAAGGCTTGGCAGTGGTGCTGGCTATACTTTGGGGGTCAGTCAATTAAGTATTTAGCTGCTAAAGGCTTCAAAGGACTCAAAGTTTAGAACTAACTTCAAAAAGAACTACCCTCACTACAGCAGTTTTTAATTTTAGAACTTTTAAGGGTGTGATATTTTGTTGTTTTTAAACATATGCTGCATCATGGAGGACATTATAAAACTGGCCAGTTTTATACCTCTCAGTGAAAATGTGTTCTTTACAGGGGCTCTGCTGAAGTTTAACATGTTAGAACAATAGGGAAATTCCTTAGAATGGTATAGTGAGTGAGAAGTGAAAACAGAGAAAGCAGGAGAGTTTCTTCATTTGCAGTAATAAAGAACAAGTCCTTTCTCAACACATAGATTCCAACTAAAGGCTCCAGTGGAACTCTCTGGTGCAAACTATCACAATATTGATGGAGCTATAAATTAGTTCAACCATTCTAGAATTGTGTGAACCAATCTAGAATCAATCTAGAATTGTGTGGTAAAAGTAATTCGATGTACCCCTTGATCAAAATGTCCACTCTGCAGCACATACCTCAAGGAGGTCAAAGACAAAAAGAAAGATAGCAAATTTACTGAAATACTCCTAGCAGCACTTTTTGTGATAGCAATGAATTAGAAATAAAGTGGTTATTCATCACTGAGGAATGACTAAACAAAGAGTGACATATGAATATAATGCAATATTACATGCACTGTAAAAAATGATGAATAAGAAGAATTTCAGAAAAACATGAGAAGACATTAATGAACTGATAGAATGTTGTAAACAATGAGTAAAATATATAATGATTACAACATAAATGAAAAGAATAATATAAGGAAATGGAATGCTATGTAATTATAACAACCAATCCTAGCCCCAGAGAGATCATAATTAGTACCCATCTCCTTTTCTTGGAGAGGTGGAGTTGGGAAGGTTCAGGCTATGTCATGTTGCATGTGTTATCAGACATGGTCAATGACTCTGATGATTTTTCTTAACCTATTTTTTTCCACTGTTACAAGGGAAGATTCACTTGGGTTCGGAGGGTGGGGGAAGAATGGTAAAGTATGTCCATAATTGTGATGTAAAGGTAAAACGTATCAATGAAAATGTTTAAACAAATAAGTACATATGAGATATGGCCATGTATATTTAGCTAGTGCTTTATAGTACTCTGTATCATACTGGTCCAAAATTAGGCCACCAGCTAAAATGCAATTTTTTAAAAGAGAAAAGTTAAACACACATATGCATACACCTATAAGAATATACACGCATGTATATATAGAGAGAGGACAGATACACGTGCTGTGTTATATGGCACGGTATATGCATATGCATGCATACAAGTATATATATGTTTTACATGTATATATCTTATACTTTCGTGTATATCTATTTCCTTTTCCATGTATGTATATACCAACACACACATATAGACAAATATATGTATATATATATACTTTAAAATATATAAATTATGGTTTAAATACATATTTACAACTTTTCTTTACATCTCTTAAGCCAAAATAATTTGTATCATCATAGTTCTGTCATTTCTGTTGCCATTCTCTCACTAAGAATGATCTGCATTTAGTTTTTACATAAGCAAGACTTGAAAGGAAAGTTTGGTTTATATTTGGACTAGTATGGCAATTATCAAAGTGAGATGGAACATGGAAAGAAATGAGTGCTTGAGGTAATACAGAGGTATCAAAAATGTTACTCATTGTTGCAAGACAGTATAAACATCAGTGACTCTCAAGATTGCAGAAATGTGGGCAGGGGTCTTGGTGAAAAATAGTAGTTGGTAGGAATGTCCTCCAATCCATTCAAGAGGCTGAGACCTCTATGTAGACTGCGTTTGGTCCAGAAGTCTTATGCCAATAAGCACTTACAAATTTAATAACACTACACTATTAAGTTACCATTTTTCTTTGCCATTGGCACAGAGGTAAATTAATATGTAAGCTAGTTTGTCTATTCTAAGGAGACAAAATTTTCAACCAGCCTTCTTCTGAAAAACATACTGTTACTATATGAGGCGGCTAAAGATATTGAAATTATTCATTCACAGTCAATTTAGCTCTAGGTCAAGTCAGATAAACACAAAGGCCTCCCAATAACTTGTAATCTCCAGGAGCCACATCTGGCTGCACTGGGTGGCAGAATCTGACTTTACTCTGGAAGACTGCTTTTTTTTCTCACAACCAAAGAATTTCTAGACCCTTTTTATTTCAACCAAAGGCAAAAAACTTAACCTGATAGTTTAAAGTGAGTCAGCAAATAAGGTGCCTATGAGTATGACTGTTGTGTTGATTTAAATGGGCAGGAACCAATGATTTAAAAATCATGGTTCAAATAAATCCTCAGCAGTCAAAACTCATCTTGGAATTTTAGCTGCCAGAAATATTCAAATACAATTTCCTTCACTTAAAATGATTAGTTTGATCTCTTACCTCTACAGTACCATAGAAGCATAATGGTACAATGGAAGAACCTTTCAATTGGAACAAAAATAACCTGCATTCAAACCCTTTCCCTTACCCATGTGAAGTTGAGCATGTCAATTACTTTCTAAACCCTACTTTTCTAATCTACAAAATGGAGGAAACTACAAACATGCACCTTCTTCTTCACAGGTTTGTCATAAAGATCAAATGAGATGAGTATTAAATGGTTTACAAACCTTAAAACCCTATGTAATATAGAAATGTTTTGCACAACTTCATATATATAATGGGTATCAAATTTTTCTTGCCTTCTCAATGGCTGGAGGGAGGGAGTGAAGGGAGGCAAAAATTTGGAACTAAAAATAAAAAATTAAATTAAAAGCCTAAGTAAGTGTATATTACTACAAAGAAGTTCAACTTCTAGGTTCTTACCACTATTCCCTTTACATAACTGTGATTAGAAAGAAGCTTAAACAGGCTACAAATTTATGTCCCTTATATATAATCAACCTACTCAAATATAGTTAAGTATTTTTGGAAAATAAATGATGAAGAAGGAACAATTATAAATCAATTTCATAAACCAAGGAGAAAGAAGTCATCTCATTAAACCTGAATAGATTCTTGAAAGGAAAGAGTTATATCAACCGGTCAAAGGTTGAACAAATTAAGGTATATTAACGTAATAGGTTGTTACTATGCTGCAAGAAATGAAAAAATATAATTTCAGAGAAACCTGGGAAGATTTGTATGAACTCATACAGAATGAAGAGAGTAGACCTAGGAAAACAATGTATGCAACAACATTATAAATACAAATAAATTTGAAAGAGTTGAGAACTCTGATCAATGAAATGGATATTCATTGGAATTCAAATATTGGATTCCCTGAAATTCAGAATAAACCAAGCAGAATTCAAGAACCACGCAGACTCTATGAAATAACAAGAAACAATAGAGCAAAATTTTTTAAATGAAAGAAGAGAAGAAAATGTAAGGTATCAATTATCAAAAATAACTGACCTGGAAAATAGGTCAAAAAGAGAAAATCTGAGTCATCAGATTCCAAAAAAATGACCCAAAAAAGCTTAGACATTATATCTGAAGAAATCATAAAGGAAAACTTCATACATACACATATATATAACGTAGCCATTCCCCAATAGATAAACTGTCAAAGGATATGAAGAAACAGTTCTCAAAACATGAAAAAAATGCTTTAAATCACTAATAGGAGAAATGCAAAACAAAACAACCCTAAGGTTTTACCTCATACCCTACAAACTGGCAATAATGAGGAAAAAAAGGCAGTAGTCAGTGTTAGAGAAGTTATGCAAAGAAAGGAACACTAATACATTGTTGGCAGAGTTGTGAAATACTATAAACTTTTTCGAAAGCAATTTGGAATTATGAAGATAAATTAATTAACATGTCCATCCTCTTTGAGCCAGAGACTCCATTACTGAGTTTATACCCTAAGGAAGGAATTGATAACCAAAAAAAAGCCCCCATATACTCCAAAATATTTACAGCAACACTTTTTGTGATGGCTAAGAAATGAAAAGAATACAGATATCCATCAATTACAGAATGGCTAAACAAATTGTGGTACATGAATGTAATGTAATGCTGCAAGAATGATGTGTGTGATGAACATATAAAAACATAGAAAGATCTATATGAACTGAAACAGAATGAAGTAAGTTGAGCCAAGAAAACTATACACAATTTAACTACAACCATGTAAATGGAAAGAACAATAACACATCAAAAAATCAAAAGTAAATTAACAAAATTATAAAGATCAGGTGGGACTCAAATTAAAAGAGATGAAAAGATACTCCCAATCTACCCCTTTGTGGAGATGAGAGGGCCTCAGGTCTTATACATTACACACTTTTTCAGGTTTTTTCAATGTTATCAAGAAGTTCTGTTAACTTTTTCCTTCTCCAAAAAATATTATTTGTCATACAGTAGGAGGAAAGAAAGGGATACATAGAATACTACGGTGATGTAAGAAACAGAAAATATTAACAAAAAATTATAGTATATTCAGGTTTTGGGAAAGAGGAGAAGTGGAATCAAAGTATATTGCTTCAATTATAGATCATTAATGTTGATCACATCCATTCTTTTGCCACTTTCTTCTCTGTAAAGAGTAGGGAAAGGAAGTGGGGCAAAAAGAGGAAAGGGTATAAGTGTATATGATGAAGAAAAATGCAAAATCAGCAATCATATTTGGCAAAGATGACTTTACCCATAAAACAAGAAATGATCATCAACTGGATTATAAAGCAGAATTCAACAGTATGTTTATAAGTAACACTCTTGAAATGAAGATTCAAAGATCTAAAATTAGAGAAGAGAAGAATATTTATGCTTTAGGTAGACTCAAAAAGGAAAAGATAGCAATCATGATCTCAGAAAAAAACAGCTGTAAAAATACACAAAAGAGAGAAAACAGAAATTATATTATGCTTAATGGCACCATAGACAATGAAATAATATCAATACTTAATATACGTGCACCAAGTGAAATTACATTTAATTATTAAAGGAAAAGCTATTTGAATATCAGAGAAATAAACAACAAAACAATAGCTGGAGACCTCAATGATCCCCTTTTGGATTGATATGTCTAACAAAAAGATAACTAAGAAAGGACCTGAATAGAACATTTTTAGTTGGCAATGACAGATTCTGGTGATCACTAAATAGAAACAGAAAGCAGAAATAATACATGTGTGTCTCTTTAGATAGATATATGGATATATCCAGAGAAAGATAAATCTTAGCTATGCATGCCACCTTTATAAAAATTGACTATGTACTAGGGCATTGAATCTCATAAAGAAATGCAGTTTAGAGGAAATATTAAGCTTATTCTCTACTTACCACAACACAATAAAAATTATAATCAATAAAGGACCTTTAAATAAAGGATTAACATTTAAATGGAAATGAAATAACTTAATCCTAAAGAATTTGTTAGTCAAAGAATACAATATAGAAACAACAGACGTTTTCAGCCAAGAAGATGATAACAATGAAATCTGACAAAATTTTTGAAATGCAGCCAATGCAGTCCACTGGAGAAAATGTCTATCTCTAAATGCTTCCATTAACAAAAGGGAGACAGAACATATAAATCGATTTGTCATGCAATTAAAAGAAATTTTTTTTAATTCTCAAAATAAAAAAATTCAAATAATGCAAAAAAAATTTTGAAAATTAAAAAACTTTTTAAATATAGCAATTATTTTTTGAAAAAACTAAAACTAATCATTAGATAATCTTTTGGGGAGGTAATCAATATGAAACACTTTTTAAAAAGAGAATTAGCAATACATGAAGAGGTAATAAAGGAAATTATTAGATACTATCAAGTTCCTACTACAATACAAATATGGTTTTGATTTCCTAAGCCAAGGAGAAGCAAAACAAAGAAAGAACAGTACAGATCAAGCCCCCTGATGAATATCAATCAAAACTATTGGATAAATTATTAGGAAAGAAGCTAGAGCAAAATATTAAAAAGAACTTTGTAATATGACTGGGTTGGCTGTATATTAGGAATTCAGGGTTGCTTCAATATGAAGAAAACTATAAACATGATAGACTATATCAATATCAAAAAATAAAAATCACATGATTATATTAATACAGAAAGAGCTTTTGAAAAATATAATACTCACGTCTGTTTTTAAAAACCTATAAAAATTATAGGCACAAATGGATCTTTCCTTAATATGATAGTTACCTATTTAAAAGGGCAGGTAGGTGGTACAGTGGATGAAGTGTCATGAAGAAGTCATGAAGAGCTGAGTTCAAATTTGTCCTCAGATATTTACTAGCTGTATGACCCTGGGCAATCACTTAACCCTGTTTACCTCAGTTTCCTCATCTGTAAAATAAGGTGGAGAAGGAAATGGCAAACCACTCCAGCATCCTCACTACAAAAACCCCAAAAGAGAGTCACAAAGAGTCGAATATCAGTGAAAACTACTCAGCAACAATAAACAACAAAATCTATCTAATACTTAGAGTCAGCATTATATATGTTATGGCAAAACCCTAGAAACCTTTCCAACAAAATCTGTAATAATGCAAAGATGTCTATTACCACCAATATTTTTTGTTGTTCAGTCTTTTCATTTGTGTCCAACTCTTCAAGATGCTATTTGGGGTTTTCTTGGCAAAGATATTGGAGTAGTTTGCCATTTTCTTCTCCAACTCATTCTACAGATGAGGAAACTGAGGAAAACAGGGTTAAGTGACTTGCTCAGGGTTATAAAACTAGTAAGCGCTTGAGGCCGGATTTGAATCCAGGAATATGAGTCTTCTTGATTTCAGACCCAACATTTTATCCACTATGTCACCTAGCTTCTCCAATTATATAAATATAAATTTTACTTATATTATTTATATTTGTTTTATTATTAATAATAAGAATGATAATATAAACTATTTTATATAGTTCAAGAAATGTTCACTATAGCAATATAAGAAAAGGAAATTAATCATAGACAAACAGGAAAGAAAATTATTATCTTTTGCATATTATATCATTATCTACTTACAGAGCGCTAGAAAGACAACTAAAATTAATTGAAGTAATTAATAATTACAGTAAAGTAGGAAGATATAAAATAAACCCACATAAATAATAATCACTGCACATTACCAACAAAGCCCAACAGGAAAAGATAGAAAGAAAAATTCCATTCAACATCATTACATAATGTATAAAATACCTGAAAGTTCACATAACAAGAAAGACAAAGGAATATAACTATAAAACACTCTTTACCAAAATAAAGATAGTACAAAACAACTGAGAGACTAATTGGTCACATTTTCTGCCAATGTAATAAAAAAAAAGTCAATACCATACAACCTAAATTAATTTACTAATTAATTCAATGCCATTAGCAATCAACTAACAAAGAACTACTTTATAGAGCTAGAAAAAAATAATAACACAATTCATCTGGGAGAACAAAAGGTCAAGATTCTCAGTGGATTTAATGAAAGAAAAGTAGGAAGGAAGATGGCTTAGTAGTACCAGATCTCAAACTATGATATAAAGCAGTAATCATCAAACTGTTTGTTTCTGGTTCCAAAGTAGAAAAGTTGATCAGTGAGAGAGATTAGATTAAAAAGAGAAAAGTTAATCAATTTTGTGGACAGATTAGGCATGTAAGATTCAAAACCAAATCATGGTGTTCAATAAACCTAAATACTCCAATTACTAGGGAAAAGGACTCATCATTTAAAAAAAACAAAAACAAAAAAACTGCTAAGAAAAGTAGGAAGCAGTCTGGCAAAAATTTAAACCAATAACACACAATTTACAAATAAGCTCCGATAGATGTGACCTAGCTATAAAAGGTCACATCATAAACAAAGGAGAGGAGCAAGGAAGAAGATACTTTTGGAAAAAATGCACAGGAAAAGTTCTTGACTAAACAAGGGATTGAGAGGCTTACAAAATGTTAAATAGACAATTTGATGAGGAAAAAAATAGAAAAGTTTTTGTACAAACAAAACCAATGCAGTCAGAATTAGAAATTTAGCTGGGGGAAAAAAATCTTTGTAGCATGTTTCTCTATAAAGGGCTGACACCCAAGGTATATAAAGGATTGGTTGAAATAAACAAGAACATTGTAAAGGGACAGGGACAAAGTAGAGAATAGAACAAGTGGGGGGAGGGATAGGAAGGAGGGAAATATAGTCAGTCTTTCACAATATGTCCATTGTGGAGATGTTCTGCATAACTACACGTGTACAGCCTGTATTGAATTGCTTATCTTTCCAGTGGAGGAGGGTGATGAGGGAGGAAGGGAAAGAATCTAGAATTTAAAGTTCTAAAATCAAATGTTAAAAACATGATATATATGTATATATATTTTATCATCATTATCATTATTATTTACATGCAACTGGGAAACAAGATATACAGGCACTGGGTTAACGGGAGATCCATCTTGCACTATCGGAAAGTCAGAGGGATGATTGGGGAGGATATAGGAGAGAGCAGATTGGGGGAGGGAGTATACAGTGGGATTGCCGTTTTGGGGTGGTGGGTAGGGGAAAGACGGGGAGAAAATTTGTAATGCAAAATCTCTTTGAAATGAAAGATATAAACCAAAAATAAACAAAAGTTAATATAAAAAAAAGAAACAAACAAGAACAAGAGGTCTTCTCCAATAGATGATCAAAGGGTATGAATAAGTACTTCTCAAAAGAAAAGCAAGCTAATAACAACCCTATGAAAAAAATGCTCCAAATTGCAAATTAAAAGAACTCTGAAATTCCAATTCAAACTCATTAAATTGGAAAAATAATATTTTTTTTTTATAAAGGAAAATGACAATTGTTAGAGGAGATATGAGAGGACAGGCAGCCTAATATACTGACAACAGAGTTGTAAATTGTTCTACCCTTTTGTCAAGCCAAGTAGGAGCAGCTTTCCAGAGCGCTGCTTCTGTGAATAGCTTCAAGGTTCTGATTACATAGTATAGTGGACTCTCTATTTATTCAGCAGTAAATTAAAGTAAAACATTGACAGAAACCAAAGTACAGCATTCACAATGTTATAGCATAACAACTTATCACCAAAGTGGCCATATAGTTTTAAGTAAAAGATATCATTCAGTAAGAACTTAACTCAATTATCCTTAAGGAACAAGCCTCCTTAAGGGACACAAAGCACAAAAGTCAAAGTTCTCCACCCCTAGGTCACAGTAAATCATAATCTTCTCAGTCAGCATTAAATACTCAAGAAGAGGTCTTTTCATCTTGACTCGAGGCCGGTTCTCAGATTCCATGGTTCCTCTTCCATGGGTCCAGCTCCTGCCCAAATCTGTCCAACTGTCACCTGGATTCACAGGCAGACAGCTCTCAGCTCCTCATCCACCTTCTTGTCCAGCTCTTCGTCCAGTTTCTGTTCCATATTGAAGCTCACAGTGTCCAGTCCACCTCAAGTGCTTCACAGTTCCTGTTTCTGGGAAGACAAAGCTTAACAGAGCCAAAGCAACATTTACCGGCACCATCATCAATTCACTATCTGCCTGTGAAATCAGCAGAGACCCACAAACAAGGGCCAAGAAGTTAACACAAATCATCAACATAGAAATCAACACAGACCCACAAACAAGGTCCAAGAGGTCAGCACAAATCATCAGTAAAGTCCCAGGACCTCCAAAACCCTCCTCCAGGACTTCTGTAAACAGACAACCAGAAAAGCCTCTTTGAGGGCTTCCCGTAAGGTCCCAGGGCTTTTGTACAAAGTATCACAAACAAACATCAACCCAGACAGAACTGACAAACACAGAGTGCCAGAATACCACAAGTTTTCTCCTTCTTGACTCTACCACCACAAGAGTTCTCTTCTCAGTTCTCCTCAGTTCTCAGTTCTTCTCAGTTCTGCCACCACAAGTTCTATTCTCAATTCTGCTTTCTCCAGCCTAGGCCTCTCCTTAAATGTGGTCATTGGCTCCTCCCCTTGCAACAGGAGTTCACAAGTTCTAGGGTTCACAGGTTGTGAGGTTCACAAGTTCTGCTTCTCAACAAAAGACTTGATACAATCATGGGCAAGAAACTTGAACTGAAACAAGGTGCCAAATACTTACATAGCTAAACAAGATGTTAACTACTTCTTTGCTTGCCATTACACCTTTCTGGAAAGCAATTTGGAACTATGCGCAAAAAAGTCACAAATGCATGCATATGTACTTTGACCAAGTGATACTACTACTGGCTTATACTTCAAAGAGAACAAAATAAGAAGGAAAGGATCTTTATGTACAAAATATTCTAAGCAACATTTTTTGTTGTAGCATAAGACTAGAAACTAAGTGCATTCCCATCAATTAGGGAATGGCTTAAAAATTATATTCTTTCATTAGTATCATCAAAATTATATAAGGTCTATTAATGCAGAGGAATGCTACTGAGCTGTAAGAAATAAAAGACAGTCCCAGTCCTCAAAGATTTCACAATTTAAGGTTCACAATCTAACAAAATAAGGGAGTAGGAGGTAGTGATAGCAATGTAAGAAAAAAAAATAGCAATATCAAACAAGTACTTAAAAATGCAAATAAGAAAACAAGAGGTGGTTAAAAAGGAGAAAGAGACAAATGGGACACTCTTAGAACAAATAGTCTGAATTTATTGCATATTGTATTTAATTTCGAAAAATAACAAGAACTCCTGCTGCCAAGATGGTGAAATAAGAAAGAACTCTCTGAAACCCTCCCAGATTACCCTCCAAACAACTAGAAAACTATCTCAAAACAGATCTAGGAGCAGGAAAGCAGTTTACCAGCCTGGCAGGAAAGGTCTGTTTCACTGTAATGGAGGGAAGTGAGGTCCAAGAGCAGCAGGAGCAACAGCCAGCCTCACAGCTGGGGGCCTACAGCAAGGATTCAAGTCTAGAGCACCATTAGTGAGGCCCTGTTCACTTGCAAACCAGCAGCCCCCTAGGCAGGTGAGCATTCTGTGTAGCACACAAAGGCCTCATCCCCAGCACAAGCCACCAGTGAGAACTTGACCCCACTGTGACCATAGTAAAGCCCTACCCTGGGGCTCTGGCCAACTGCAAGATAAGACCCAGCTTCTGGGGCCTAGCAGCAAAGAGCCTCTGTTTCCATAGCAAACCAGCAGCAGGGCCCTAGCCTGGAGTAAGCTAGCAGCTATACCCCACACCCAGAAGAGGCCAAGAGGGAGGCCTCACCCTACCACGACAAGCCAGAAAAGGAAGCCTACCCTCCAGAGAAAGCAAGCAGCTAAACCCTGAAGCCCAATGAAAACCAGCAGTAAGACCCAGAGTCCCAATACAAAAATCTTGGGACAGTATAGGACCAGAGCCCAACTCTCACATAAAAATGCCCAGTCACAAAAAAGGTAGAAAAATGAGCTAAAAAGAAAAAGGAGCTTAACTATAGAAAGTAACTATAGTGATAGGAGAGATCAAGGCATAAACTTAGAAGAGGATGGTAGTGACAAATTGGCTACCTATGGAGCCTCAAAGAAAAATGTAATTTGGTCTCAGGACCAAAAAGAATTCCTGAAAGAGCTTAAAAAGGATTCTCAAAGGAAATTAGAGAAGAAGAAAAATTGGGAAAAGAAATGAGAGTTATGCAAAAAGAATCATGAAAAAGGAGTCAATGGCATAAGAAAAGATATACAAAAATTTACCAAGGAAAATAACTCCCTAAAAAATAGAATGGGTCAAATGGAAAAAAGAAGTACAAAAGCTCACTGAAGAAAATAATTCATTAAAAATTAGAACTGAACAAGTGGAAACTAATGATTCTATGAGACATCAAGATATGATAAAAGAAAATTTTAAAAATTTTTAAAAATAGAAGAATATGTGAAATTTCTCATTAGAAAAACAATGGACCCCTAGATAACAGATCCAAGACAGACAATATAAGAATTACTGGACTACCTGAAAGTCATGATTAAAAAAGACAAAACAAAAAAGCCTGGACAACATCTTTCAAGAAATTATCAAAGAAAATTACCCTGACATGTTAGAACCAGAGGCAAAATAGAAAAGGAAAGAATCCACCAATAACCTCCTGAATGGGATCCCAAAATGAAACTCCTAGGAACATCATAACCAAATTCCAAAGCTCACAGATCAAGGAGAAAGTACTGTAAGTAGTCAAAAAGAAACAATTCAAATATTCTGGAGCTACAGTCAGGATTACACAGCATTTGGCAGCTTCCACATTAAAGAAGAACCAAAGGACTTGGAATATGATATATTGGAAAGCAAAGAAGTTAGGTTTACAACCAAGAATCACCTCCCCAGTAAAATTAAATACAATCATTCGGGGAAAAAAATGGACACAACAAAATAAAAGACTTTCAAGCATTTCTAGTTAAAAGACTAGAGGTAAATAAAAAATATGACCTCCAAATACAAAACTCAAGGGAAATATAAATAGATGAAAAAGAAACAAGAAAGAGAAAACATAAAAAACTCAATGTTTATATTTCTATATGGCAAGATAATATTTGTAACTCTTAACTTTATTATTATAAGACCAATTAGAAGGAATATATGTAGATAGAGGGTGTGGATATAAGATGACTTTGTGCAAAGACAATCATAGTAGCTCTCCTGAGGAATACAGCTGTGAATAATTTTAAGAGTCTAATTGCATAGTGTAATGATCTCTCCATGTATTCAGAACTAAACATTGTTCAATAAAGTAAAGCCTAACATTCACAACATAACAACTTATTATTAAGGTGGCCACATAGTCTTAAACAAAACATATCATTCAGTATATCTTATAACATTACTCAGAATCCCCACATCACATATATTATTATATCCCCAAATTCAGGGGGTTCCAGGCTAGAGTTTTTTTTAGCATAACACATCCTTAAAGGGTAGCAGAAAATACAAACACCATCCACCCTTAGGTCACAGTAAGTTACAATCCAACAGGGCTACAAATAAAGTCAGATCTAAACAATTGGAAAAATATTAATTGCTTATGGGTGGTCCAAGTCAATATAATAAAAATGATAATTCTACCTAAATTAATTTACTTATTCATTGTCATACCAATCAAACTAACAAAAAATTATTTTATACAGCTAGAAAAAATAATTATAAAATTCATCTGGAAGAACAAAAGCTCAAAGATATCAAGGCAATCAATAGAAAAACACAAAAAAGGTGGTCTAGATCTCAAACTGTATAGGAGTAATTATCAAAACAATATGGTACTGGCTAAGAAATAGAGTGGTAGGTCAGTGGAATAGATTAGGTACAAATTACATTATGGTAAATGACCATAGTAATCTAGTATATGATAAACCCAAAGATCCAAATTTTTAGAATAAAAACTTATTATTTGACAAAAATTGCTAGGATAACTGGAAAACAGTATTGTGTGAAACTAGGTATAGATCAACATCTCATACCCTATACCCAGATATGGTCAAAATACATACATGATTTACACACAAAGGGTGATAATATAAGCAAATTAAGAGAACATGGAACAGTTTATCTGTAAGATTTATGAATAACGGAAGAAATTAGGACCAAAGAAGATATAGAGAGCATTACAAGATATAAAATAGATAATTTTGATTATATAAAATTAAAAAGTATTTGCTCAAACAAAACCAATGTAATCAAAATTATAAGGAAAGCAGGAAGCTGTAAAAAAGTTTTATAACAAGTATTTCTGATAAAAGCTTCATTTCTCAACTATGTGAAGAACTAAGTTAAATTTATAAAAATACAAGTCATTTCTCAACTGATAAATGGTCAAAGGATATGAACAGCAAGTTTTCAGACAAAGAAATCAAAGCTATCTATAATAATATGAAAAAATGCTCTAAACCACTATCAATTAGAAAAATGCAAATTAAAACAATTCTGAGGTACCACCTCACACCTATCAGATTGGTTAACATGAGAGAAAAGGGAAATAATAAATATTAGAGAAGATGTGGGAAAATTAGGACACTAATGCATTGTCAGTGGAGTTGTGAAGTGATCCAATCATTCTGGTGAGCAATTTGGAACTATGTCCAAAGGGTAATCAAACTGTGTATACCCTTTGATCCAGCAATACCACTTCTAGGTCTACATCCCAAAGAAATAATAAAAAAGGGAAAAGGACCCACACGTACAAAAATATTTATAGTAGCTCTTTTTGTGGTGGCAAAGAAATGGAAATTGAGGGAATGATTATCAACTGGGGAATGGCTAAACAAGTTGTAGTAGGTGAATGTAATGGAACTATTGTACTATAAGAAATGATGAGCAGGTGGAAAGATTTACATGAACTGATGCTGAGTGAAGTGAGCAGAACCAAGAGAACATTGTTCACAGTAACAGTAACACCATATGATGACCTACTATGATTGATTTCGCTCTTCTCAGCAATGCAACAATCCAAGACAATTCCAAAAGACTCATGATAGAAAATGCTATCCACCACCAGAGAAAGAATTATGGAGTCTGAATGCAGATCAAAGTATATTATTTTCACTTTTTTTGGCTTTTCCCTTTTATTCTGCTTCTTCTTGCATAACATGACCAATGTGGAAATATGTTTCTATGACTGCATATGCATAGCCTATATCAGATTGTTTTCCATCTTAGGGAGGGCAGAAGGAAGAGAAGGGAAAAAAATTTGGAACTCAAAATCTTATAAAAATGAATTTTGAAAACTGTCTTTACATGTAATTGGAAGAAATTAAATAGTTTACCAAAATAAAAAAACTTCTGGGGCAGCTAGGTGGTGCAGTGAATAGAGCACTGGCCCTGGAGTCAGGAGGACCTGAGTTCATATCCAGCCTCAGACACTTAACACAAAAACCTAGCCATGTGACCTTGGGCAAGTCACACTTAACCCCAATTGCCCTCCAAAAAAGAAAAGACACACACACAAAAAATCTTCTGAGACTGTCTTTAGAAATAGCCTAGCAAATTCTAGTGAAGTAACCACATAATTGGAAAGACCCATCACACCACCTTAATCTACACTAGGACTCCACAAAAAAGTTGCTCATTCAACCAGCTTTAATGGGTTTCCTTCTTTGAGGAATAATTACTGATTTCTGATCATTATTTATTCACCTTGTTTCAGGAACCTTAGAATGTCCCCAGTGATGAGGAATGATAAAGGATAAGATCATTTAGAAAGATTCTCCCAGAGTAGCTTTATGAATCTCTCTCCTTCTTCTTTTCACTGATATAAATTCCAAGATAGCAATGATTCAACTTAACTAGATTCTAAAATGACTTAAGTGAGGTTTATATTTGTAGTATAGGGATCTGTTTTCTCTCAATCCTTGAAAGATAATGAGTTTCTAAAGTAAAATTCCAGCCAACAGTTCATGCTTTGCCAAATATTCTGAAGGTGATATATTTTTGAAGCTTACAGTGAGGTATTACATAGTTTCTATCCTTTTTGTATAACTTTAGTTTACTTCATTTTATTATACATACATGTTACAAAAGGTTTTCTTTTTTTTTCCCAAGGGGGGAGGGGGAGACAAAGAAAATGTGAGAGAGAGAAAATAAACGGATACTTGTTAATTAAAAAGAAAAAAAACAACTGAAAGATACCCCAAAAAAGTGAAAAGGACCTATTTTTACAAAAATATTTATAGCGGTTCTTTTCATGGTGGCTAAGAATTGGAAATTGAAGGGATGCCCATTAATTGGGGAATGGCTAAACAAGCTGTGGTATATGATTGTAATGGAATACTATCATGAAATGATGAGCAGGCAGATTTCAGAAAAACCTGGAAAGACTTCTATGAACTGATACACAGCAAAGTGAACACAACCAGGAGAACATTATACACAGTAACAGCAATATTGTTTGATGAAGAACTGTGAATGACTTAGCTATGCTCAGCAACACAACAACGCAAGACAGTCCAAAGGACTAATGATGAAACATACTATTTGCCTCCAGAGAAAGAAATGATAGTAATTGAATACGGACTGAAGCATGCTATTTTCATTTTCTTTCTTTAATTTTTTTTCTTTTATTTTAGTCTTCTTGTACAAAACAACCAATATGAAAATGCTTTATGTAATTGCACATGTATAATCTCTTGCTTACCATCTCAGGGAGGGATGGAGAGAAGGGAAAGAGAAATAGAATTTGGAACTCAAAATTTTAAATAAAAATGTTTTAAAAAATAACAAGCTATATGTATAGAAAATTCATGGTTTAACATAATGTCAATCAACAAGCATCTGTTTAGTTCTTGGTATACGCTAGGCACTATGCTAAGCACTAGAGATACAAAGAAAAGTAACAACAGTCCCTATCCTAAAGGAACTCATACTCTAATGAAGGAGATAACACATAGAAACCTATGTGCACACAAGGCAATTAATTACAAGGTAATACAAGACAAATTCAAGGTAGTCTCAAAGAGAAGGTACTTGCCATTAAGGGAGGGTGAGAAAGACTTCGTGCAGAAGGTAGGATTTTGTTATATATTATATATACTTATATACTTAAGTATATACTTATTATATATAACATGCACACATATACATATATACATACATATACACGCACACAAACATATATATACACACACATACACACACATACACATTTTAACATATAAGGTAGTGTCAGAGGTAGAATTGGAACCTACATCCTCTGACTCTAGAACCATCCCCTCATTTTACAGATGAGGTCACTGAGACTCTGGAAGATTAAGTAAACTGTCCAAGGATACACAGGTCCATGTAGATGTAGTTTTTAATGTTAAGAGTGCCAGGTTTTATTCATATACTGAGTAATTCTTAATTATGTGTATAATTTATATAATCCATAAGTATATCACATTCTGAATTACAACAAATACCTTTAAAGTATGCTACAAAATTTACTTCACAACTATAATCTTATTTATTAATAACATTTCTCATAAATGTTAGTGTCTAAATCTCTAACATTTGTACAGTTGTCACAACAAAAGCAAGGAATAACCAACAGATATTATGCATACTCCAATAGTACCCTCCCAAAGTCAAGATGAAGAAAATGCCTAGAATAATGGTGAATTTATAGACGGAAATGGATTTTTTTTTAATGGACAAAAATCACAGAGATAGGTAAGCATGAATAAGGTACAATCTGCATCACAGAAGGAAAACCTTATTGGTTTAGAACAAAGATCCAATGAAGTATTTTTATATCCATTTTTTAAATCTTATTTTTAAATTGAAAATTTTATTTTTTATCTTCACAACAACCCTATAGATAGGCATAGTGGTTACTATTATCTCCATTATATAGATGAGAAAACTGAGGTCCAGAGACCTTGCATGTCACACCCAACCCTGGGTCTTTGGATTACAGATCCAGTGGTCTTTCCAATCTCTACAGCAGATTTCCAAAAAGAACCCTAACAGGATTCAAAACACATTCTTTAAAATATCATATGCCACAAATGAGATTCTTCAGATTAATATCAATTAACATTTGTAAAGATAGCTATAAATAAGGAACGTGAATGGAATCTCTGTTCCTTTATTTAAGGAGTTGTTTCATATGGTGTCAAATACCCTGTGCTTCTTAGTCGGCAGTAGAGTTCTATGCCATATTTTCAGTTTGAAATTACTTAAAATACTGCTTTGAGACTTCAGGGCATGAAATGTGAACTGGTAACTTCAAAATGGTACTGTTACAACAGAATTTACCCAACCAAATAAAACGTAACTTAGTTATGTGGAAGGATCGGTATCTTTCATTTTAAGTAAATTGATACATTATGTGGAATTCAAATTCATACAATTGATAAAACAGGGATCTAATTTGTTTTATATAACCTGAAGTCTCTAACTACAGGACTTTTTGGACCAAAATACATAAGATTTTAGCTACTGGTATTTACTGTTAAAATAGGAATATCATCAAGTTCATTTGACATTAATCGCCCAAACAAAATGTGGGCAAAAGCAAAAATCTGGAAACTGAAATATAAAATAGGGGATTGCTGCATATAAAAGATGGTGCACCTACAAAGAAAAACTGTACTAGTATAGAGGAATACAACTATTCAACCTGATATAGTTGCTGTACTTGATACTCTCTGGTTTCTCTATCTTCCCCTGGCAAACTATGGAGTAACCATATTAACCCCTTTCTGAACAAAACATTTCAACTCAATCTGGGTCTTTTCCTCATGAGAATTCACAAGACCATAGGATTTAGAACTGAATGAGATCTTAAGAAACTATCTCTGGTTTTATAATTCAAGTCAATGGGAAAATAATATGTTTTGCAGCCAACTTGGAGAGAACACATCTCTTCTGTAAAGTAAGGGATATAAGAGTAAGGGAGAAACCATTGTGAATTAATTAGTTTCTCATATCTTTCAACATAAATGCAATACACATCATGAAAGTCTTCTTTCTATGTTTCTCCAAATCAAAACAAAGACCTTAAAAGAGGTATTCTTTTAAAAATAAAAAAAAGCCATGATTCTCATTCAATATGATCTCATTAATAGTTTAGTCATTTTAACATTTACATCAAACCATCAAATTACCAAGGTATTTAATGATACTGTCCATGTAGCTTATATCCAAACATGGCATGAGGCTACATTTTAAACTCCATTTTACAGGTAGAAGAAGTAAAACATGGAAGAATTAAGTGATTTACCCTCAAACCCATAGCAAATGAAGTTAAAATGCCCAACCTAATATCTTCTAGGTTGTGCTCTAGTTATGTCTTTCCTTTCTCATTTCACTTGGCAAAGATATAGAATGTCCTCTCTCTGGCTCCCCTCCCCCCAAAAAGGCACAAAGAGCTTAGGGTAAAATATAATAAACACACACCTACACCATGATCTTTGAAGCATATAAGAAAAGGGCTCATTGTTATCTTTATCTCCCTTCTGCTGGTTACCAAGCCATCTAAATGATAGAGTGCTGAATGCCAATTGTGTGAAATCTCACACAAGCACACTCTGGTAAGGTATCAAAAGTGACATAACTATAGCTTTTCAACTATTCTTTATAAAAAAACTCTTTAAACAGGAGTAGTGCTCAGCTGCCACAGTCTCATGATTAAGCAGCACAAAGCAGCTGTTTATCCACTCACAGTAACCAGCAGGTGAACCCGATTCAATATTTATCACAGGCTTTCACAGATCACTGCTAACCAAGCAAACGTTTTAATTAAGCTGGAACTTGCTTCAAAGAGCTCATTCAAGATGTCAATCAGCAAGTAAGGGATCAGATACAGTGTCAGGTGAGAGTGTGTAATACAAATCCACAACTTTCTTCATCCCATCACTGTAAGTTAGCCCACTCTAGAGCTGGGACTCTGATTGTAACAGACTGCCAGTCTCCTGGAATGTGTAACTGAAGTCACTCAAATTCTATTGTGAAGGTTGTAAGCAATATGTTAAACTGCAATGGGCTAGCACATTAAGACAGATTCTTTTCACAGTCGTTTTTCGATACCCCAAGTGTTTGTTACCCTACTCTCCATTTACTGTTTACTTTCCTACCAAGTGTAAATGGGGATTCCTTAACATAGTTGCCCCAGTTTCTGAGAGTCTGCATCTCAGCAGAATTTAATGACAAGGGTGTAACTTTAATCCAGATTTAGATGAGTCTGGACTTATTTATTTTGTAGGAAGCCTCAATTCAAGAACAAATACGGCTTCGAAGAAGTTAGGCTAAAGGAAACTCAGCATGTCAGGAAGATGATGAATCTGCTTTGGAGGGCAAGTCCTCCTGGCAAACTAGCACTCTGAACACCCTCCTGACACATAAAGTTCACCAAGAATAACTATTAGCATCTGCATAAAATATTATGGGAATAAATTACGAGTGGAAAAAATAGCAGATTATTCACATTGTATTCATCATGGTTACAAAGCTCTAGAGCACTATCTGATCTTTCATCCAAATGACTTTAGCAAAGAAATAATAGCCCATAAAGGCCAAGATAAAATCAATCAATCAACAAGGATTTATCACTCAGTAAGGGGGAATTGACATATAACATGCCTGGAGGGATTCAGTTCAATTCCATACACATTTATAAAGCACTTTCTGTGTGCAAGGCATATTAGATGAGATTAAAAATTAGGAAACAATAGCAAACAGCAGAGTTCAGGAAAAAATTAAAAGCTAAATTTAGTACAGAAAAAGAAGTGTGACAAAAGATTTAAAAAAAAAAAAAAGAGCTTTAGTGGACAAGGTAAGACTTAAACTGGGCCCTGAGAGTGGGAAAGATTTGAATAGACAAAAGAAGGAGGTCATTCCACAAGAGAATTAGCAAGACTTTAGAGGCAAGAATGAATGCATCCTTTTTCTAAGACATCAAGAAGACTGGCCTGACTTGAAGCAGACAGGGCAAATTAGAGAGGTGTGGGAATAAAGTTGAATAGACAGAGCAGGTCTCCTTATGGAGGGTCTTAAAAATCATGGAATACTATGATAGAAGGTTAGATGTTGTTGGTTACAGCCCTTCTATATAACCAAACTATTGTACAATGTGAAAGTATTTGCAGATCCTATACATGATTACATGCCACCATTGGGGGGGGGAGGGAGGGGAGAAAATTTGAAACTCAGGGGATTGTGGAATTGAATCTTGTAAACTAAAAGTAAATAAGATAAATTTTAAAAAAAGATTTATTACACATTAAAAAAAAAAGGTTAGATGTTGGTATACAGGGGCCCTCTTCTGAAGAAGAAAGACAATTAAAACAACTCGCATTTATAGCTTTTTTTTAATTTGTAAAGCCCCTTTTTCAACAACAATCCTAAAGTGAAAATGTCATCTCAGTTTTAAAGATGAGGAAACTGAAATTCGTAGAAATTAAGTGACTTGCACCTGGTCACATACTTAGTCCCTACCACAGCAGGGATTCAAACTTAGATTTGCCAAATCTGGGTTCTAACTCCAAGTCCAACACTTTCTAGTATGCCATGTTGTCTCCCTGCTGGAATCAGGGAAGGCAACTTGTCACTGTTCCTCCTTCGTTTTTGAAGAGGACCAGTGACATCATGGGGTAATGTCTCGACTTGCATGTGAATTGGATTTAAGTGAAACAGAGTTACAAAAGTCATCAGTCTTAGTTTCTCTTCCAGAATATATAACCTGCTAAGAAGTTAAGGTACTTTCTTCCTGGTGTCTGCGGAGGGAATAAATTTCTTCTAATCACTAGTAGAAACTTATTACCATATCTTTTAAGTATTTTTATATTACAAAATTGCAATGATAAATTCCACATTAAAATATAACTGGGAAATATTTAACAAAACAAGTAAAAATACAACAAAACACAGATAACATCACATTCAAAAACTAAGTCAATACACAGCCTACAGGGATTCTTACATGATGCACATATCTGTATTTGAGTTTGATTCAACTGTTCTAGAAGAGACATCACTCTTCCTAAGGGTACCTGAGGGAGACTACAAGGGCTGAGCCCAGGTAATCTGAGCCAGGAAAGGGATCACTAGTCATGAGGTGCATGGTATATGTGCTGGTCAACTCTGCCCTGCAAATGAGATGAGATCTGTTCTCTGACCAGAAACGGAAACTTATCAGGAGGTCCAATAGAGAGTACAAACTTTAGACACCAAACAGTAAAGTAATTTTGGCAATAGTAAAGAACTGACATAATGCATATAAGTTCCAGGGATGCTGGCACCCACACTTCACTCTTTTTAGAAGAGATATGAGAGATGACAAGAGTAAAATATCATATATACTGTTAGGAGTTGTTTTGTTGGTCAGTCAGTTTGCTTGAACTGTAATGTGTTGGAAGGGAAGAATTCAATGGAGGGGTTATATTAGGAAATGACCGGAATGTAGAAAACAAGACTCATTAAAATCTATTGTAAAAAAAATTAAGGTATCTAAAAAGCTTAATAAATTATCAAAATGCTGTTTGGGGAACATGGAACTAAAGAGCAAAAGGAATCTGATGTTCCTTACAGAATGCTTCCATTAAAATGTGAAGATAAATACTTGCAATAGTGATCTTATAGGATCAAGAAGAATCAGAAATTTAGAGTGGGAAGAGATCTTAAGTTCATCGTGCCTAACTCCTTCAATTTTCAGATAGGGATACTGAGGCCTAGAGAACCTGAGTGACCTGCCAGAATCACACAACTAATAAACATACTACTCCACTCAGTACAAAAAAAAAAACACACTTTACAATCATAAAGCACAATAAAATGGGAGTTGTTCTTCTGTGGTCACTTGTCATTATATTACTCTTCTTTGTAATTCCAACATAATAACACATTACAAGTTTGCAGACTATTTTCTGAGTGACACTCTATGCCGACTGCTTCCTGTTGACATCCAAGCACTTTGATCTCATCAATCAATCAACAAGCATTTATTAGGCACTTACTAGTGCCAGGCCCTGGGCTGACTTGGAGATACAAAGATAAATGGGAAACAGTCTCCGCCTCAAAAAGGAGCTTCCATTCTGAAGGAGAAAATATGCACAAACATGAATATATGCAAGATATAAGCAAAATGAACAATTACTGTTTGGAGAGGAGAGGGAGGGACTAAGAAAGTATTCAGGAAGAAAGTGATACTTGAGTTTCAAGGGATAGAGGTGAGGAAGGAGAGCATTCCATGAGCAAGGGATGGCCAACACAGAGACTAGAGATGTAGTGTCATGTGTATGGAACAGTGAGTGCGCCAGGATGAGGAGCACGAGGAGGAAAGATAGCTGTTTGGGCCAGACTCCCAGGATCTTTCACTGTCAAACAGATGAGTTTAAATTTCAATTTAAGAAGTTGAAGAGGGAGTTACTAGAGTTTGTTGAATAGTGGGATTGACAGGATTACACTTGTACATTAAGTAAATCACTTTGGCAGCTGTGTGGAGAATGGACTGGAGTAGAGAGCAAAAAGGAGGCTGTTGCTGTCATCTGGGGAGAGATGTTAAGAGGCTGAACCTCTACAGTTCAGTCTCTGTGCTCTCAATTTAGTTTTATAATTGGATACCAAGAGCTCCTGAACACAGGCTGAATGAGAGGCTGAACACAGAGGGTCGTGTAAGTGAATGAGTGAGTAG
The DNA here is from genome assembly GCA_028646515.1 of Pseudochirops corinnae. Classification (NCBI taxonomy): domain Eukaryota; kingdom Metazoa; phylum Chordata; class Mammalia; order Diprotodontia; family Pseudocheiridae; genus Pseudochirops; species Pseudochirops corinnae. Next base: position 31,811 of record JAQQSV010000093.1, read on the forward strand.
AAGAGTATAGAAGAGATGTAGAGAAAGAAACAAAACTGATGAATAATCCAGATCTCAGCTGACTCCAAATCCAGTAATGTTTCTTTAATCAAGATGTCTCCTAAAAATGAACCCATTTTGCAGAAGGAGCCAAATGTTTTTAGACTCCATCACTCTGTTGATTTGTTTGCTTGATTATACTTACTGGTTATAAGGTAGAGTTCTTCTAGGGAACAGGGAACAGGATGGACAAGTCATTGGGAAGTGACAATGTTTTTAAAAAACATTTAAGAAATATGAATGGCAAAGAAAACAAAGCCATTGTGAGACGTTAAGGCTCTGGATAGCATTTTTTCATAGGAAGAGACAGTAGAACTAGTTCCCACTTGGGCTGGGGTTTGTTCATTTTACTTATCTCAAGTCAGAGCTAACAATCTGAATGACTTTTATGACACTAAAAATAGCTATGCTTATTTGGCCTGGGTTAATCCAATCCGTGTGTAGAAGCAGATTTCTACTTACAAGTACCGATCTTAAAAGATACACTTTTCGGACAAAATTACTCACCATAGAAAATATAGTAACATTTCAATCAATAGACCACAAACTGATATATAACTCCCCAGCCTATTGTTATTCCAATGGGTAAATATACCTTCTACCTTTCTTTTTCCTCACATATGGATACTTTAGATGTAGGCATCCTTAGTATTTGTTATTAAATTATAAAACTTTAATTGAGAATCAATCAATCAGCAAGTATTTATTAAGCACTTACTAAGTGCCAAGTCCAGGGCTGAATATACAAAGAAAAAGCAAAAACAGTTTCTGCCTTCAGGGAACTTAGAGTTGAAGGGAAGCAAAGATGTGTGTATCTAGAGATATTAAGAGGCTGGGGGATGGTAGATGGGGCCCAGGCATTGAAAGCCACTGGGCTGCAGGTCTAACAGCCTCAGAACAGGCAGGGCAATATGGAGCTCCCTAGGGAAGAGGGAGGGGGCATGTCACAGAATGGTCCACTTACGGTAAGGGAAAACTATACAGGATACATTCAAAGCAAGAAAGGCAGCAGCAGTTGGGTGTACCAGGAAAGGCCTCTTGCAAGAGTGTGAGGCATGAGCTGAGTCTGATATGCTTTCATTTATTACGAAAGGAGTAATAAACCTCTTTGGCCACAGCCACTGCTGCCAACATCCCTGAAATACAAATAATCACGCTTCCACACCTCAGGCTTTCATTGTCTTCCAGCTGACCACTGTCTATTACCACTGTTTATTATTATTTTTTAATGCTAAAACCAAAAATTAGGAAGTTTGTGAATACATGTAGGATGGGTATCATATTGCTTGCCTTCTCAGTGGATGGCAGAGGGATTGGAGGGACAGAATTTGGAACTCAAAAAACATTTGCTAGAAAAGACAAAGATGTTTGTGAATAAATGTAATATGCTTGTCTTTAAAAAAAATTAAGTAATGACTAGGCCAGTCTTTAAACCATTGTTTACAATAATGACTATTATGAATATTATTATAGTTATTACTATAAGGTTTGAAAAGCACTTTACATACATTATCTCATTTGATCCTTACAGCATTCCAGTGAAGTAAGTTCTATTATCATCTCCATTTTAAAGATGAAAAACTGAGCCTGACAGACGTTAAAGGACTTGCCCAGAAGCACACAGCTACTAAGTGTCTAAGGCAGGATTCAAACGTAGGTCTTTCTGACCTTATATGCTGTTACTCAATCTTATAGTACATGTTAACTCTCCAGAGCAAACAAGAAGAGATCTGAACATAACAAGTGGCAAACTGAAGGTGGGAAGCAGAAGTAAAAGATATTTATGGAAATGCAGCATACAGGGAAATTTAAAGAAAATTTATGGGGAATTACGCACAACTTAAAACATCTTTTTTCTTTGATGGACTATTATAAATATTTTGCTCAAAGATGGTGAGAAGGAACTATCCAGTCTAAAGTCATTGATCCTTTCTAACCCTTCTAGGTTATAAAATTCCCCTAACAAACCCAGAAAGCAAGATTCTTTCTAAGGATCACAATAATATCTAATCTGAAAATAACATGGCAGCTAAAAGGGAGCAAGGAAAGAGTAGTAATAGAACATAACAGGACCCTGAATATATTAGGTACATCGTAGGTACTTAATTAATATGGATTATCTTTTGTTGACATTATTACTTTTTTTCCTGTAGAGAGATAGATAGATATGTATGTATACATAGATATATATATATATACATATACCTATTAAAAAAAAAACTAGATAAACAGACATTTAAATAGCTATAGTTTCAGTTTTCCCATCTGTAAAATGGGAATGATAGTAGTTGTACTGGGCAGCTAGGTTGAGCAGGGGATAGAGTACTGGCCCTGGAGTCAGGAAAACTCGTCTCCCTAAATTCAAATCTGGCCTCAGACACTTACTAGCTGTGTGAACCTGGGCAATTCACTTAACACTGTTTGTCTCAGTTTCCTCATTTGTAAAATGAGCTGGAGAAGGAATGGCAAACCACTCCAGCATCTCTTCCAAGAAAACCCGAAATGGGGTCATGACACCATTAAAACAACTGAACAACAAAAAACAAAAGTATTTGTACTATTACAAGGACCCACATAAGATAATATATATAAAGTCAATTACCTTTCTGTGGTTTAAGACATATATTACAAAAGACTAATAGTCTTTGAGAAAAGATCATATCCCTTACTAGCATAAGAAATCTATTTCCTAAGAAAAAGTAATCAATTAAAATAGCTAGAGGAATCCTTTTTTAAATGAAAAATTCACACAATGCTGAGGAAATAGTTATTATTGAAATATAAAATATTTCTATTTTTCAAGTTACCTCCTTATATGATTCATTCTTTCTATATAACATCAAAAAGAGGGCCTTAGGTCCGTTTGGCACAGTATTTCTCAGAAGATGAAAACGAAAACTTTTTAGAATATTCTCTTTTCCTTCCAGGTCCAAAAATGGAGGATATGCCATTGTTCTAAACACTTAGTTCTGTAATGAACTAGGAAAAACTATTTAAGATGTTAAGTCCAAATTTAATATATGTTCTTTTATAAAATCATTTTACCTTGATATATAGCATAATGAAACAAACTGTGACTTCCCTTCTTCTTCCTAAGACTCAAATCTATGTGCCTTTAATGCGTCTTTGCCATTATTAAAATACATTCCTTTTAATTCTGCAAATTCTATCAAAAGAGCTCCAATTTCTAAAAATTTTGGTCATTATAAAAATCCAAAGTGACACTTGTTCATGATGTCATTTTATCTACAGACGTTTTATTAACGGTTTTATTCACTTTCCTAGGGTACTAAAGTTAGACTGCGCAGAGAGCTGGCAGGTTTATGCTCTGCCCTCTTTAAAGGCTGGTAAGGCAGTCAGAGATGCCCTAGACTGCACTAGGACACAATGAAATCCCTATTCTCTAGCCAGGAACACCAAGTACAGTGGTGGTGATGGAGGTTTAGTGACTCTTGCTACTCAAGAATGCCTGTTCTTTCAGCTGTTCTCATCTTGGATTTTCTAAGTGAGTGACTTACATAATAACACAGGTGCAAGATGGCTGCAGTTTCAAAACCCTGGCAAGGGGTAAAGCTTCAGTTATTTATTTTAATATTTTATTTTAATATCTATAGAGATAGGTGGATTTATTGCAATATAGCATTTGTTTTACCATGTAAACATGTCTACATATTTTAAATATGAATCATCAATTAGACAATTCTTTCAACATCTAACACCTGTTTTAATCATCCCAAATACCATGTGTTCCTTTCACTAGTGAAAAGGGGATCATGTTACTGATACTTGTTTGGAGGCAATCTGAACAACTCCCCATAATGAGCTTTTATCCCCTGGGTCTGTCTTCCCATTCTCCTAAGAGGTTCCAACTTAAGCAACTGCTAGGCAGTAACTAACTACAAAGACATTTGGCTTTGCTTTTCATTTTACTATAGCATTTCCCTCAACAATTGACACTTGCTGAGAGTAGGGCAATGAATTAAGCACTGGATAAACTTCAGGGGTTCACTACTTTGGTTGCTCTTTTCTCTCCTCATTTGCACTGACTTTCATGTACTTACTCCATTTATGCTAAGGGTCTGCTCAAGACATAATTCAATTTTCTAGATAGCAAGGCACAATTAGGAAGGAGATTACAGCTACCGATCATACCATGACCAGGTCACAGTTGTACGTACCAGGAACCCATGGTCAATACAAGATGAGGAAAACCATAAACATAACTGACAATATTATTAGAATAAAAATCACATATAAACAAAATCATCTGTTAATAGCTGCCAAAAAAGTTTTTGACAAGATACAATGCCCATTACTGTTTAAAACACTAGTAAGCATTAAAACAAATATTTCCTTAAAATAGTAAGTATCTATCTAAAACCAAGAGCCAGCATTACTTATAATAGGGATCAACTAGAGTTTTTTCAATAAGATCAGGGTTAAAGCAAGAATATCTATTTCATTATTTCACTACTGTCTATTTTCACCATTACTATTCAATATAACGCTAGAAATGCTAGCAATAGCAGTAAGACAAGAAGAAGAAATTGAGCAATGGCAAAGAGGAAACAAAATTACCATTTTTTGAAGATGATGTAACATTTTACTTAGATAACCCTAAAGAGTCACTTTAAAAAGACTAACTGAAACAATTAACAACCTCAACAAAATTGCAGGCTATAAAATAAAACCCACAGAAATTGTCTGCATTTCTATATATTACCAAGGAAATCCAGTAGAAAGTGCTAGGAAGAGAAATTCCATTTACAATAACTATGGAAAGTAGAAAATACTTAAGAGTCTACCTGTCAAGATACCTACAGGAACTCAGTTTTCTCATTTATAAAATTAAGGGGTTGAACTAGACAACCCCAAAGGTCCCTTCCAACTTGAAATCTATGATCCTATTTTCTTAAAATGAGACAAAACAAAATACTCTGCAGTTCCTAACCATTTTTCTGTATTGATATTCATATTCCTTTGTGAATATTAATGATGATGATGATGACAATAAGAGTAATTATAACATATAATAATGGCCCTCTACAGTTTACTAAGAATTTCTTGTGATTTGTTATTTTGGAAGACAATATTGGGTGTCTTTTTTTTTTAATATCCACAACTTGCTGCTAGGGGAGACAGTAGTTGGAGCACCAGACCTGGAGTCTAAAACAACTGAATTCAAATCTGGCTTCAGACAATTACTAGATATGTAACCCTGGGCAAGTCACTTAATCTCTATTTCCCTGAGTTTCCCCAACTAGAATATGGGGATAATAAATAGCACATATGTCTCTCAGGATTGTTGTGAAAACAAATGAGATAATTAATATTTGTAAAATTCTTAGCACAGTGCCTGACACATAGTAAGTAAGCACTACATAAATATTAGCTATTATTAGTATGACTCACTTAAGACTGCTTTGTAGTAATTTTTCTTTCCCCTTTGTACTACACATTCAAAACTGCTGCAAAATCCTGCTACCTCTCTCTTATATACATTGACGTAAATGTTATAAATTGAGCTTAGTTAAAATACTCTATGGCAACTTCATAACTAATGACAAAACATATTACTAACTCACATTTGTACAACATATTAAGGACTGAAAAGCATTTCTTCATAACCACCACCAGAAGTAAGTTATACATTTATATTATTAGACCAATTAAAAAGAGGGAAACTGAGGCACAGAAAGAGGAAACAATCTGCCCATGGTTACATAGCTAATAAGTATTGAACTTATTTAAACTCAGGTCTTCCAAAAAAGGTATGTTTCTTCCTAATACACCAATCTGCTATCCTGGTAGCAGGATCCTCATCTCAGAGGCTGGTGAATATTAGTAGGAGACAGGCAAAAGTCACACTAACTGATTTGTTTTCATGGATTATGGAGATTTTTAAACACATGGTATACAACTCGTACAATGTTCTTGTTCATGAAAACATGGACAATGTTTATGTTTACATTTGTCAGAGTCTCAAAATGGGAATAGACTGTTCTGTGTCAAAAACTAGATCCAAATAGGGTTGAGGCATATTAAAATTCTGTCTACTTGTTAGGTCTATTATGGAATAGTAGGTGTTTTTAAAACTCCTTATCTGGTTACAAAACAGAAATGGCACCTTCTTCTGTGGTTCTGCTCATACTACACTGTATACACAGTAATATCTGGAGAGAATATTTCCCAGCACAGAAAATAAAACAATACCTAGCTCTCAAAAAGGTGCTGATGAAAGGACTGTGAGAGGAAGGCTAGCCTTCCAGATACTCTCTGCTCTCTCCATTCTTTTCTGCCAGAGATTTTCCAGCTGACTAGCGTGAGCCAAAAAAAGAAATGTCAGAATACAGGGTCCTGTCTCCACACAGGCACTTTCCCATTAATAGTCTCTGAGGCCATATTCAGAGATTTCCTGCCAAGAGGGAAAAAAAGGTTTTTGCTTTTTCTAGCAAGAGGTGAATACCTCTTTCTGCCCAAGGCCACCACAATATGAGTGTGTGAGTGTGTGTGTGTGTGTGTGTGTGTGCCTATATTCTGATTTAGTTTGGTTTCTGTCTTGTCTCCACTTATTTTGCAAGCTCTCTGAGAACATAATGTCCATTTATGTGCTTTCTTCAGCATGCAATATGCACTTTAGTCCTTTATTGATAATAACAGTTTTCAACTTCCAAAAGCCTTGGAACAGAAATGCTAATTAACTATCTCATGCACACCACATAGCAATCAGTACATTCTCTTCTGGAAAGATAATAAAAAGAATAAAAGAACCAACCTCCTCTCCCCACAAAAACAACAACAAAAACCCAACATCTGTTAACTTAAAAATATTCATGGGGCAAGTATTCAAATAGAATGAGATTGTTTTTATTCACAAAACTGGAAAGGGATAACTTCAAACAGTACATTCCTTATGGAAATAAGATTTGCTACTTTAACGGATTTTTACATGGACAAACCAATTCCTTACTGTAAACTCCTACACTCAGACAAAGTCAGAACCTGAAGGAATTAGAGAAAATCTTGTTTAAGCCTTTATTCCACAAATTAGGAAACTGAGGCCCAGAGAAGAAAAGTGACTGTCCTCAGGACCCTCCAGCTAGTTTCTAGAGAACTAAGACTAGAACCTGGGTCTCCTAATTGTCAAGTGTTCTTTCCATATACTAAAAGAAGTGGGATATGAAAGAATGGAACTGATAATTGTAAGGAAAGTGTTTTCTAAATCTTATGACACTATACAAATGGGAGTGGATATTACTAAGTATAAATATATACCTAACATATTCATACTACCAATTCCAGTCTACCATTCTACCAATGCTTACTTCTAATCCTAGAACTACACTACACCAATTATTACTTCCATGTCTCTCAAGTTTAATATTATGAATGAGTATTTATAGGTTTACTGTATCCACTTCTCCAAACCATAAATATACAGTAATTTGAAAAGATAACTAAAATATCTGTTTCCAGTAAAAATCCAAATAAAAACCAAGTTAATTTTCCATGTATCAAGACACAGTAGTAGATCATACTTCAACACTTTAAGAATCCACGATTTCCTCAATGAGGGTACTTCTTCCACCAAAGCAGATTGTTGTCCCTCATTCCACAATTCAGTTGGCGGTTTTTGGGAGTTATTGTGGCCAAAAACACATTACCCTACCAACTGCTAATCTGTAACTAAACTAGGCCTGAGACAAATGACATATGGTCCATCACTGGGCCCATATTCAAAGTATTTCCATCCTGGCACTCTCTGCCATAACTTGTGCTCTACTGGCATAGCCCTACGAAAGTCATGGAGGGCTGTTCCACGAAAAGGAATCAATATGTCCAAGAGAGACTCCCGAGAACTTTCCTTTCAAACCTACACCTTTTCTTAAATTTTACTACTTCTGCTAAAACAGATAGCATCCTTACAGTCATCCGGGTTTCCAACTTAGGAGTTATCCCTGACTTGTTACTGTCCCTCATCCATCAAACCTAATTAAATACCAAGTTACCTTCACATCTTCTCTCACATTCATCCCATTCTCTCTACTCACATGGCCACCATCTTACTGAGGTCCTCATCCCCTCACTTCAGCTACTGCAACTGCTTCCTAACTCGTCTCTAAGGCTGCAAAGAAGCATATTATTTAAAAATGTATGAAATGTTAAATACATAATTATGATAACCAAGAAGTTAGTTCAATATTTACTAAGCAACTCTAGGCAAATCACTTCACCTCTGTCTGCCTCAATTGCCTCAAATGGAAATAGCACCGACCTTCCAGAGTTGCTGTGAAGGATAGAATAAGATAATATCTGTAAAGCATGGAGCACAGTGCCCGGCACGTACTAGGCACTCACTCAATCCTTCTTCCCTCCTCTTTCCTTACCACGACATACAATGGCATGAATATATTCTTTTAATAGGCCTAAAAATACTGAATTTAAGTTAGTACAATGGCTTTCACTCTTGTGTTCCTATTAAAGAACAACCTACTATACTGCAGGTTCATAACAGTGTATCTCAGTAAAGCAGTGAAAATGAAATCAGGTTGGCATGCTGGAGTTTTATGTTAGTAAAATGCAATGTGCAGGAACTCAAAAGTTACAACTATTATAAACTGGGTCTATCCGGTTCATATTTAAAAGCTTCCTTTAAAAATTAAAACACCAGTATTTGTTTCATTGTATCGTCAAGAGTGTGGTAGCTGCTAGCTGATTTGCTTTTATTAATTTATTTATTTACAGCTGGGCGGAGTCAAGATGCCAGAGTTAGGTCAGGGAATCTCCTGAGTTCTCCCCCAAATTCCTCCAAATACCTTTAAAAAATGACTCTAAGGGATGCCTAGGTGGCGCAGTGAATGGAGCACCGGCCTTGGAGTCAGGAACCTGAGTTCAAATCCGGCCTCAGATACTTGACACAAAAAACTGCCATGTGACCTTGGGCAAGTCACTTAACCCCAATTGCCCTGCCTTCCCCCTTCCAAAAAGCAAAAAAAAAAAAAAAAAAAAAATGACTAAACAAATTCTACAGCAGTAGAACCCACAAAAAGATGGGACTGAAACTAATTCCCAGCCTAAAACAACTTAGAAGGTAGGCAGGGAAGGTTTAAGGAAGAAGCAGAGTCCAGCACAGGCTACACCAGCGCAGAGTAAACCCCAGCAAACCTGGAGCAGGCCTCATGATAAGTGAATCACTGGCAGCAGTGGCGGTTTCCAGACCTCACAGCCCACAGACACCAAAAACAACTTAGAAGGTCAGCAGGAAAGGTCTGTTGCACCAGGCTGAAAGAAGCGCAGTTCAGCACAGACCATGCCAGCAAACCTTGGCCCCAGCAAACCAGGGGCAGGCCTTGGGAGCCACTGAACCAACAGGGCAGCAGCTGCTTCAGGAGCTTGCAGCCCACAGATTGTAAGAGGGTCACACTACTGGTCAGAAGATTATAGGGCTTTTTGGTAGCCCTGAGGCAGGACTCTGCTGTTTTGTCCAGACTCGAATCTGGGTTGAAGTCCTGGGTGGCAGTCCCAGGGTGAGGAGGAGCAGTAGCACAGCAGAGCTTGTGGGTCAAAGTGGAGGGGGCAGAAAAGAGTGCTTGTGGTCACTCACAGACCAAAGAACAGGCCAGGAGAGTAATAAACACATCTCTCCTTGCATCATACCACCTTAGAAGAACTGAAAACTTACAGAGCTCTAAAAATATCTCTGAAAACAGCTGCACAAGACCACTGAAGCTTGGGACAGCATGTCCTCCACCCTACTTTAAGTCCTACTTTAACAAAGACTCTTATTAAGAGTCAAGTAAATAGGCTGGGAAAATAAGCAAACAACAGGAAAAAAAAAACCTCTAACTAAAGATACTGTGGTGACAAGGAAGATCAAAACATGCACTCAGAGGAAGACAACAAAGCCTCCAAGAAAAATATGAACTGGTCCCAGGCCATAGAAGAGCTCAAAAAGGATTCTGAAAAGTAAGAGAAATAGAGGAAAAATTAGGAAGAGAAATGCAAGTGATGCAAGTAAGTCATGAAAAATGAGTCAACAGCTTAGTAAAAGAGACAAAAAAACTAATAAAGAAAATAATACCTTAAGAAACAGATTAGGCCAAATGGTAAAAGAGGTCCAAAAAGCCAATGATGAGAAGAATGCCTTAAGAAGCAGAACTGGCCCAATGGAAAAGGAGGCCCAAAAACTCACTGAAGAAAATAATTTCTTAAAAATTATAATAGAGCAAATGGAAGCTAATGGCTTTATGAAAAATCAAGAAACAATAACACAAAAGCAAAAAAATGAAAAAATAGAAGACAATGTAAAATAGCTCAGTGGAAAAACAACTGACCTAGAAAAGATCCAGAAAAGTGAATTTAAAAATTATTGGACTACCTGAAAGTCATAATCAAAAAAAAAAGAGCCTAGATAGACATCATCTTTAAAGAAATTATCACAGAAGACTGCCCTGATATCATAGAAGCAGAGGGCAAAATAAAATTTGAAATAATCTACCTATCACCTCCTGAGAAAGATCCCAATAGGAATATTATAGGAATATTATAGCCAAATTCCAGAGTTCCCAGGTCAAGGAGAGAATACTAAAAGCAGTTAGAAACAAACAATTCAAGTACAGTATTTATATCAAAAATGGAATTTGGTAGGACTCCTTCTTTATCTATTTTCCTAAATAGTTTACATAGTATTGGAATTAGTAGTTCTTTAAATGTTTGATAGAATTCACTTGTAAATCCATCTGGCCCTGGAGACTTTTTTCTTATGGAGTTCACTGATGACTTGTTCAATGTCTTTTTCTGAAATGGGGTTAAGTATTTTATTTCTTCTTCAGTTAATCTAGGCACTTTATATTTTTGGAAATATTCATCCATTTCTCTAAGACTGTCAAATTTATTGGTATATGGTTGGGCAAAATAGCTCCTAATTATTGTTTTGATTTCCTCTTCATTGGTGGTGAATTCACTCTTTTCATTTTTGATGCTAGTAATTTGGTTTTCTTCTAAAGGTTTATCTACTTTATTGGTTTCTTTTTTTCATAAAACCAGGTCTTAGTTTTATTTATTAGTTCAATAGTTTTTTATTTCAATTTTATTAATCTCTCCTTTGGTTTTCAGAATTTATAATTTGGTATTTAATTGGAGATTTTTAATTTGTTCTTTTTCTAATTTTTTTAGTTGCATGCCCAATTTATTGAACTCTTCTTTCTCTATTTTATTCATGTAAGCTTTTAGAGATATAAAACTTCCCTTAAGAGCCACTTTTGTTGTATCTCATAATTTTTGGTATGTTGTCTCATTATTGTCATTCTCCTGGATGAAGTTATTGATTGTCTCTATGATTTGTTGTTTGTCCCACTCATTCTTTATGATTAGATTAGTTTCCAATTAATTTTTAGTCTATCTTTCGATGCCCTTTATTACATGTAATTTTTATTGCATCATGATCTGAAAAGGATGCATTTAATATTTCTGCCTTTCTACATTGTATTATGAGGTTTTTATGCCCTAATATGTGGTCAATTTTTGTGTAGATTATATGTACCACTCAGAAAAAGGTATATTCCTTTCTATCCCCATTGAATTTTTTCAAGAGGTCAACCATATCTAACTTTTCTAAAATTCTATTCATCTCCCTAACTTCTTTCTTGCTTATTTTATGGTTAAATTTATCTGGTTCTGAGAGGAGAGGTTGAGGTCCCCCACTAGTATAGTTTCATTATCTATTTCTTCCTATAGCTCTCAACTTCTCTAAGAATCTGGATGCTATACCACTTGGCACATATATGTTTAGTAATAATATTACTTCATTTTCTATGGTACCTTTTAGCAGGATACAGTTTCCTTCCTTACCTCTTTTAATTAGATCAATTTTAGTTTTTGCTTTGTCTGAGATCAGGATTGCTACTCTTGCTTTTTTTTACTTCAGCTGAAGTATAATGTATTCTGTTCCAGCCTTTTGCCTGTATTCTGTGTGTATCCCTCTGCTTCAAATGTGTTTCTTGTAAACAACGTATTGTAGGATTATGGTCCTTAATCCATTCTGCTAACCACTTCCATTTTATGGGAGAGTTCACTTCATTCATATTCATAGTTATGATTATTATCTGTCTTTCACTCCATCCTATTTTCCCCCATTTATGCTTTTCTCTCTCTCAGTTTCCCTCCTCACTACAGTTTTGCTTTTGACCACCTCCTCCCTCAGTTTGTCCTCCCTTCCATCAGCACACTTACTTTTTTCTCCCCCTTTACCCTTAGTACTTCTTCCCTCCCTTCTAAGCACCCCCTGCCTTTTCTTCCCCTTTTCCTCTCCTACTTCCCATACTGTAAATTATATTTCTGTACCTGACTATGTTATTCCCTCTTTGAGTCAAATCTGATGAGAGTAAGGCTCAAAAAATGCTCATCTCCCTCCTTTCTTTCCCTCTAATGTAATAGGTTTTTGTGCCTTTTCATGTGATGTAATTTACCCTAGTCTGCCTCCTCCTTTCCTCTTCTCCCAGTACAATCCTTTTATACCACTTAGATTTTTTATCATCACATCAAAGTCAATGCCCTTTATGTACACTCCTTTTACATGTCATAATAATGATACATTTCTCAAGAGTTATAAGTGTCATCTTCCCTTCAGGGATGTTAACATTTTGCCCTTATTAATATGTTTGGGGTTTTTTTCTTTCTTGTTTACTTTTTTTATGCCTCTCTTGAGTCTTGTATTTGAAGATCAAATTTTCTGTTGAGCTCTGGCCTTTTCATCAGGAAGGTTTAGAAGTCCCCTATTTTGTTGAATATCCATCTCCTCCTCTGAAAGATTATGCTCAGTCTCACTGGATAGTTGATTCATGGCTGTAATCCAAGCTTCTTTGCTTTATGTAATATTGTATTCCATGCCCTCTGATCTTTCAATATAGAAATCGCAAGGTCCTGCATAGTCCAGACTGCAGTTCCATGATATTTAAATTGTTTCTGGTTGCTTGAAAAATTTTCTCTTTGATCTGGTAATTTTGGAATTTGACTACAATATTACCTGTCGTTTTCAATTTGGGATCTCTTTCAGGAGGTGATTGGTGGATTCTTTAGATGACTATTTTACCATTTGGTTCTAAGACCTCGGGGCAGTTTTCCTTGATGATTTCCTGAAAGATGCTGTCTGGGCTCTTTTTTTTCATCATGGTTTTCAGGTAGTATGATAATTTTTAAATTGTCTCTCCTGGATCTATTTTCCAGGTCAGTTGCTTTACCAATGAGGCATTTTGTTTTCTTCTATTTTTTCATTCTCTTGTTGTGCTTTGACTGATTCTTGATATCTCATGGAGCCATTAGCTTCCACTTACCCAATTCTAATTTTTACCACATTGTTTTCTTCGATTAGATTTTGTACCTCCTTTTCCATTTGGCCTATTTTACTTTTTAAGGAGTTCTCTTCAGTGAGTTTTTGTTGCCTCTTTCTCCATTCAGTCAATTCAACTTTTTAAGGAGTTGTTTTCTTCAGTGTACTTTTTTTCCATTTGGTCACTGTATTTTCTAAGGACTTGTTTTCTACAATCAATTTTTGTCATTCCTTTTCCAAGCTATTGACTCTCTCTTGAATACTTCTCATTTCTTTTCCCAATTTTTCTTCTACATCTCTTATGTGACTTTTAAAATCCTTCTTGAGCTCTTCCAAGAAGGCTTTTTGGGCTTGAGACCAATTCATATTCCCCTTTGAGGTTTTGAATGTGGGTATACTGACAATGTGGTCCTCTTATGAATTTGTAACTCAAACTTCCCTATCCCCACAAGAATCTATAGTCATTGTCCACTTCTGCTTTTTGCTCATGGTACTTGCTTATTTCCTAACTTTTAAAGTTGCACTCTCCTGCTCTCCAGCTGGAGCACAGAGGGTACGGATGTAAGTTTCTTATGCTGGGAGTCTGGTCACTGGCTTTGTGTGCTGGGGCCTCAGGTGTTGGTAGCCGGAGGCTATAGACATCTGGCAGCTTACCTGATGCTGAGTAACTCAGTATCATAATGCTCAGTAACATTAGAACTCTCAGGTTGGGGGTGGGGAGCCTGGCCCCTGGGAAACACTTGCCCACTAGGGCTTCTTTAAAACTTGAATGTTTGGCTACTGAAGGATGTCTGCCAGCCTGGAACTGTGTCTCCTGGAGTTATGCTTCCAGGAGTTGTGTTGAAGCACCAGGAGATTTAGCTGCTAGAGAATGCCGGAACATGTGGTAGTTTTCCAAGGGGTGTCTAAGTTGCCTGTGCTGAGGCAGTCAGGGGGGTTGTGGTGTTGGCACATGCCTGCTCCACCACCCTGAGGCTCAGTATCTCCCTCTGGTTTGCTGAGATGAGGCTTGCCACTGGTTTGCTGGGACGATTCCTGTCCTGTTCTACTCCCCTTCCCCCAGAGCAAGAGGGGCCTTTCCTGTTAATCCCCCAAGCTTCCTGAGCTACAAGACTGCTACACACCCCATCCTTCTGCTGCCTCAGCTGTTCCAGAGTTTTTCCTGGGGTGATATTTTCTAGGCTTTCAGAGGTCAATAAGGGAAGGTAGGAGCAACTTATTTCTTACTCTGACATCTTGGCTCCCAGAAGCAGAAATCAGCTTTCAAGTATTCTTGATGAAAAGACCAGAGCTGAACATAGAATTTGACTTTCAAATATAAGACTCAAGAGCAGCATAAAAAGGTAAAAAGGAAAGGGAAATCATAAGGAACTTAATAAATAAGGTTAAACTATTTACATCCTACATGGGAAGATGATATTTTTAAGTCATAAGACTTTTCTCATTATTAGGGCAATTAGACAGAGTATGAGTTGAATATGAAGGAATGATACCCAAAAAATAAAATTAATGTGTGAGAGAGGAATGTACTGGGAGAAAGGGAAAAGGAGAGGTAGAATGGGGTAAATTAACCCACATAAAAGAGTCAAGAAAAAGTTTTTACAGTAGAGAGGAAAAGGGGGAAGGTAAGGGGAAGTGAGTGAACCTTACTCTCATCAGAATTGGCTCAAAGAAGGAATAATATACACATTCAACTGAATATAGAAATCTATCTTACCCCACAAGAAAATAGCAGGGGAAGGTGATAAGAGAAGGAGAGGTATGATAGAAGAGAAAGCAGATTAGGGGAGGGGGTAGTCAGAAGTAATACATTTTTGAGGAGGGCCACAATGAAAGGAGAGAGAGGATAGAATAAATGGGGGAGATAGGATGGAGGGAAATAGTTAGCAATAATAGCTGTGAAAAAAAATTTTTGAATCAAGTTACTCTGATAAAAGCTTCATTTCTCAAATATATAGAGAACTGAGTCAAATTTAGAAAAATAAGAGCCATTTCCCAATTGACAAATGATCAAAAGATCAGTTTTCAGATAAAATAATCAAAGTTATCTATAGCCATATGAAAAAAAATACTCTCACTATTGATCAGAGAAATACAAATTAAAATAATTCTGAGGTACTACCTCATACCTATTAGATTGGCTAATGAGACAGAAAAGGAAAATGACAAATGCTGAAGGAGATGTGGGGGAAATGAGACATTAATGTACTGTTGGTAGAGCTATGAACTGATTCAACCATTCTGTAAAGCAATTTGGAACTATGCTCAAAAAATGCAGACTCTTTGACCTATCAGTGCCACTACTAACTCTGTATCTAAAAAGACATTTAAAAAAACAGAAAAGGGAAAAGGACCTATATGTACAAAAATGTTGATAGCAGCTTTTTTCTGGGGGCAAAGATTTAGATATTGAGGGGATGCCCATCAATTGGGGAATGGTTCAACACAAAGTGATTATGAAGGGAATACTACGATAGTGTAAGAAAGGATGAGCAGGATGCTCTCAGAAAAACCTAGAAAGATTTGCATGGGCTGATACAAAGTGAAATGTACTGTGTACAAAGTAACAGCAATATTGTAAGATGGTCAGCTGAGAATGACTTGGCTATTCTCAGCAATACAATGATCCAAGACAACTCTAAAGGACTTATGATAAAAAATGCTATCTATCCCCAGAGGAAGAACTGATGGTGTTTGAACACAGATTGAAGCATACTTTTTTTAAAACTTTATTTTTCTTGAGTTTTTTTCAGTGTTTTCTTTCACAACATGACTGATATGGATATGTTTTGCATGACTACACATGTATAACCTATATCAAAATTTTTGTCTTTTTAATGAGAGGGGTTAGGGAGGGAGGGAGAACATTTGGAACTCAAAAGGTTTTTTTGGTTTTTTTTTTTTGCTTTTTGGAGGGGGGGAAAGTAGGGCAATTGGGGTTAAATGACTTGCCCAAGGTCACAAGGCTAGTAAGTGTTAAGTATCTGAGGCTGGATTTAAACTCAGGTCCTCCTGATTCCAGGGTCAATGCTCTATTCACTGAGCCACCTAGCCACCCAGCACTCAAAAGTTCCAAAAATGAATGTTAAAAATTGTTTTTATATGTAACTGGGGGAAAATAAAATGATAATTTTTTAAAATAAAATAAAACAATTAATTTATTAACAATATTATTATATAAATAAAAGACTTTCAGCATAATTATCTAGAAGCCAAAAGCAATTTCAAGGCATTTTTCTAGAAAGCAACTATCTGAGCACTGATAGCAATGTAAAAAAAAAAATAATGAGCGCTATAGAGGAGAAAAAGAACAAAAACCTTAACCACTTAAAAAACAAAAAAATATTCCAACTTATCTCAGAGCTGCCAAAACCCCAAGCCTAGGTTACACTCCCCACCATCTGCCCTCCCTGCCCCTACGTGCACAGTGCTGAACAAAGGCATACACCAAGCTTCCTAGGGATATCATAAATATATGCTCTCTAATCTCCAACAGTGCCCTCACTGCTCCATGACAATTTTTATTCTTCCCTGATTGACTCTTCCACGGTCTCCACTAAGCAGTTTCAAATCTCTTCTCTCCTCAAGCCTCCTATATCATGTTCTCCACTCTCTCCTTGCAGAACTTTACTGAGCAAAGAGGCCATGCATCATGACCTTCCCTTTTCTCCTACTTCTACCTCAAACTCCTTTATATCATCTCCCCTTCTCTCTATCTTTAGTCTAATATCTACGAAAAAAGAGGAAGAGGCTGAGGTATTTGCATTTTATCTAGAGATAATAGAGAGTGGGGCAGCTAGATGGTACAGTGGATAGAGCACTGGGCTTGGAATCAGAAAGACTCATCTTCCTTACTTCAAATCTGGCCCTAGACACTTACTAGCTGTGTGACCCTAGGCAAGTCACTTAACCTTTTTTGCCTCAGTTTCCTCATCTGAAAAATGAGCTGGAAAAGGAAATGGCAAGTCCCTCCAATATCTTTGCCATGAAAACTCCAAAGGGGGTCATGAAGAACCAGACATGACTAAAACAACAAATAGAAAGTGCCTAAAAATTCTTAAGCATGGAAGAGACATGGATAATCCTATGCTTTAGGGAGATCATATTGGCAACTATTTGGAGAATGGAAAAGGAGAAGAGCGGCAACCGAGAGACCAATTAGGAGACTACTACAAATGCCGAGGGAGTCCAGGTAATGACCTGTCCTAGAACGGTGGCCATGTGAGTGGAAAGATGGTGACAGATGGCAAGAAATGCCATTTAAAGAGAACTGACAATAAATGGCCACTGGATTTGAGAGGTGAGGAAGAATGAAGAGCTGGGTATAACTCTAAAGCTGTGTACGCGTGTGACTTGGTGTACTCTCAACAGAAACAGGAAGTCTAAACAATGGCCAGATTTAGGAGGAAAATCTTGAGACAGGAATAGAGGAAAAATAATGAGCCTGATAAATTTTGAAACAGCATGAAGTTAGAGGAACTCATATGAGATAGTCTTGAATTTCAATAAAGTAGGAAATACAGTCATCTCCTGAGAGTAAGAGGAAGAAGAATAGAGTTAAGGGGCTTAACATCATGAAATTTTAAAGCTGGAGGGTACCTTGGAGATCAGCTACTGACTAGATCACAGGACATACATTTAGAGTGAAAAGAGGTGTTGGGAGTTCCCTTAGCTCAACCCCTTCATTTTATAGGTGAGGAAACTGAGTTCCAAACACGTTAAATGACTTGTCCAGGGTCATAAAACAGCAGAGTCAGAACTCAAATCCAGTTCTTCTGACTCAAAATCTAGCATTCTTTATGAAGTGACGGCGTGTGAAAAGCCCTATGATGCAATAAAAAGAAAATAAGATTCTGAGAGGATTAGCAAGCTGTACCAAATCACTTAGCTAGTTAGTTAGTGACACAGCTGTTATTAGAACCATAGATAAAGTTACACTCATTTTATACAAAAAATCTGGAACTTATGTTACTGCTAATAGGATGGGGGGGGAAGGGGAATGTCAACTATATATAACTAAAATAATTACCCAGCAATAGTGACATGGAACATGGCAACTAGAGGCCTCTATAACATACGTTCCATAGACTATTTCATGACTCATTATGCCTTCCACTCATGGACACTCAGTCCACTACTTCCTGGAATTGCTCCCTTCTAGTACTGCATCTCTCATCCAATCTAGATTAAACGTTCCAACCTGAAGGCAAACATTATTTGATATAATACCTATCTTACCTCACGTGTCTGGATGATGTATCACATGACGCAAAAATATGTCCTCATCTAAAAGACACTGATGAAGAACGCTATAATGCCTATTTACAGAATGTTCTATAACTCTTGGCTTAGGAACAAAATTAAAATAGTAAAAAGAGCTGAATGATTCAACCCTGGCTTATGCCACTAGAAAACGTAAAAATCAATACAGTCAGCTAACTCTACTATGGCACCTGTCTTTGGACCTCTTCTCCTAAGTTGGATCAAGGCCAGAAAAGCTGGAACACCAAGAGCCTGTCTGGGGTAATTAGCCTTTTTGTCAATTTGACGGCTGTTAGGTGGACCTAAGACTTGCCTTCATTTGCATTTCACTAATTATTAGTGATTTGAAGAATTTTTTCAACTGATAGCTTGGGTAGATACTTTCTCAGAAAACTGCCTGTTCATATCCTTTGACCAACTGGGGCACAGCTCAAATTCTTAAAAATTTGAATCATTTTCTTACAGCTGGTGGAATTGTGAACTGGCTCAGTCATTCTGAAAAGCAATTTGGAAAACTACGCTTCAAAAATAACTTAACCATTTGACCCAGTAATATTACTACTAGAATAAAGAGATAAAAGAAGAAAAAAAGGACCCATATGGATAAAAATATTCATAGCAGCTCTTTTCATACTAGTAAAGAATTGGAATCAAAGGCTGGGCCCATCAATTGGAGACTGGCTGAACAAATTATGGTTATGTTAATATAATGAAATACTATCGCGCCCTGAGACACGAAAAAAAGGATGGGTCCAGAGAAATCTGAAATTTGTATGAACTGATATAGAGTAAAGTGAGCAGAACCAGAAAAATAATTTATACAATAACAACCTTGTAAAAGCAAAAAACTCTGAATGACTTGAGAACTTTGATCAATGCAATGACCAATCACAATTCCAATTCCAATGAATATGTTTCAACATGATACCTACCCCCCCACACAATCAATCAACCAATAAACAATAATGAAGCACCTAGTATGTACCAAGCAAGACACTAAGCACTGAAGATGTAAAAAGAAACAAAAGGCCATCCCTGCCCTCGAGGAGCTCACAATCTAACAGGGGAGACAACACACAAATAAATACAAAGGAAGTTATATACAAGATAAATAGAAAAAATGAACAGAATGAAGATATTAGAGTTAAGAGGGGTTGTGAAAGGCTTTGTATCAAAAATGGATTATTCAGAACTTAAAAGAAGGCAGGAAAGTCTATAGGTAGAGATGAGGAGGGAAAGCCTTTCGGGGCATGGGGGACAGAGAGAGAAAATGCCCAGAGAAAAATATGGAGGGATTTATATGTGGAATGTCCAGAAGGCCATAGTCACTGGTTCAAAGCCTATCTGGCAGGGAGTAAGGTGTAAGAAGACTGGTAGGAGGGGGTTAGGTTATAAAAGGCTTTGAATGCCAACTAGACCATTTTGTATCTGAGTCTGGAGGTGATAGGGAGCCACTGGAGTTTACCGACATGGCTAGCTAGACCTACACTTTGGAAAAATCACTTTAGTGGCTGAATGGAAGATGGACTGGAGTGGAGAGAAGATAAAGGCAGGCAGCAGGCTATTGAAACAGTCCAGGCAGGAGTTGATGAGGCCTGCACCAAAGTGTCAGAGGAGAGAAGGGGACCGATGAGAGAGATGTTGCAAAGGTGGAACCTACAGGAAGATATTGAAAGACAAACTGGAAGGCCTCCAATGCGTGGGGCAGAATCTCCAAGGAACACTATAAAAAACATGGACTGTAGTCACATATGATTAATAGGATTAGAAAGCACAGAGGGGAGGTGATCTGTGTCCATGAAGGAAGCACCAACATGATAGCATCTCAGATCTTTCAAAGTATTCTTCCATCTCCACAGTAGAAGAAAGAACTGTTTTTAGTAGATATTTAATTCTGCAAGTTTTTGCCTTTCCTGCTAATGTTAAAAATAACACAGAATATAGGACTGCTAAAAAGCCTGGATCAAAATAGTTTAGCCAGAAAAAAAAGGGCATTACCCACTCCTCCCATTTCCACTCCCAGCAGCAAGAGGTAGATTTCTTCCCAAGGAAGGCAGGAAAAGGAAAGGGGTAGGGATCAAGCATTTACATAGTGTCTTCAATGTGCCAGGCCCTGAGCTACAAGCACTTTGCAAATATCTCATTTGATCTTCACAACAACCCTGGAGGGTAGGTACTGTTATTATCCCCATTTTAGAGATGAGGAAACTGAGGCAAATAGAAAAAAAATGACTTTGTTCAGGGTCACACAGCTAGTAAGTTTCTAAGACTAGATTTGAACTCAGGTCTTCCTGACTCCAGGTCCAGCACTCTGTGCACTATTATGGTACCACCTGACTCCCTAGGACACCATAAATAACATCCCTAGAAGGCACTGTAAATGGCAGTGATATCTAGGGCTGCCAAAGAAGTCATAAGCATATAACTTCCACTTATAATAAGCAATCCTATTTAGTTTAAAATTCACAAAGACAGAAAATGTATTTAATGTCAGTTGCATGATTTTGGCCACAATAGTTCCACAGATGTTAAAGTATCAAGTGTTTCTTTGATACTTGTCTCTGAACCAATGATTAACTTATAAAATGCACTAAATGTATTAGCACCACTAAAGTCCTAGTCTGATATCTCATCCTGGTGAGTGGAGACGATCCTGAGTTCTCACAGGCTATATCAGTTACACACAACAAGCTCTGGTAGACCCTACGATGTTGTTAAGTATGGGCCCAGCAACAGCTGTGTGTTTTTTGTCCAAGGACTTGCCAAGCCAAATGCAGAGGTTTATTACCAGGAGTTTGGCCACCTGGTGATCACCTTTTCAGCTTAAGTAAATAATGAAGTATAGAGGGGTTGCAATCTAGATATCTATAATCTATATTATATATTCTAAATCATCAATTTCATTTATGATAGCTATACTACAATATTCTCTCAATTTTTGTATCAATCTACCACGTAACTCAACTCTGATTTTCTTTTCTGGCCTTCTAATAAACCAAAACAAAAAAAAAAGCAATTGTAAAATGGCTTACATTCAAAGGTTAGTTAGCCTTTCAGAATGACCAAATCTGGCCCTCCTGTTGTAGGTGCAATAACATTAAGCAAGGTAACTAAAAATAAGCTGCATAGCTCAGAGGGTTGTCTTCTATCTTTTTAGGCAGATAAAATACACAAAACATCTGAAGTCACAAATGTCTAAATGGAGACCTACTTTTCAATAGTTATTTTTCAAAGCTATATATTTTCAATATTCATATACATTCTAAAGAACAATAACACTTTACATTTCCTTTGTCAGCAATTTCTTTAAACCTATTTTAATTGTTCATTTAAGCTACTGTGTACCTTTATTCACGTAATCCTTGGTCCAGTTGGCAGTATAAACCAAGTGTGATACTAGTGACAATATTATTATCTATCACCAAAACAACAGACTATCTTTCCCCATGCAAATGGCTCTAATTCCAAAAAGGAAGGGTGAATTCAAAAGCCATTTATGAGACTGGTTTTAAATGAAGCAATAACTCAAAATCACTTTTTGTGTATCAATTTGTGATCAATTTGTGTAAACAAGCAAAATACCACTGGAAAGTGTCAAAATAATTTGTTTTGTGACGTGGGGGTAAAAATACATTTAATATTGCCTTGTTAACACACCTATATTAACACTAATATCATTCCTCATTTAACTGACAAAGCGGATTGAAAGACATAATCATAATAATAAAAACAGGAGTTTAAGTGTTTCTTAAATATAACTGATTTAAAAACTACCCAAATTCAAAGTCTCCTTTTGAAAAAAGGCGACCCTTCTCCATAGTGTGCCAGTTGAAAAATCAACATATATTTTGTCTAGGTATTAACACTTTTAGAGAACTTGATTCAGAAGTACTGGAAAATTATTTGTAAGATTCAGCTCAGCTGTTGTGGTTTTTTTTTTTCTGGAACGCTAGAATTAATGTTTAAACATCCCCCACCCAGAACTAGATGATCTCTAAGGCTTCTTCTCAAGCTTTCGTTTCATCAATGAGGAAAGAGCCTCTCTCCAAGTCGGCAAAGTAAAAAAAGACTCTATCTGAACATCAACAGCACACTCTGCTGGCCTTGAGTCTCTATTATACCAACCAAAAATTGAAAGCCTTAACTTTGAAATGTTTTCCCTAAGTGAAAATACCCAAGCAACAAAAATCTGACATAAAACTAAACTCAAAAGTATTATTTTTATTTTATTAAAAGCATGTTTTATCTATAAAAAATGCTCAAAACAGACAAAAGAACATTAATAAATGACAAATAGTATTTATTTTTAAAAACACTAAGAGTCCATGCTTTGAAAGGAGAGTATCAGAGTACTGGAAATAAAATGGAAAAGAAAAAACTCATGGGTAGAGGATGAACTTCAGGTAAGAAAAATTATGAAAGTCTGTAAGAGGATTCAAGAAGTTTAATTTAGTACCCAAAGCAGAGGGTGAGGGAAAACTCTGAAAAATCACTGTTCTAAATAATCAAACTTTCTGGTATACATAAAGTACGTGGAGAAACAGCAGAGCTGGGGACATCTGAAAATGAGGACAATGTCTCCATCACAGCTTTTTTTAGGATTAAAAACCATGGGTTACATGTAAGGCAATATAATTAACTGTTGGGTCTGAATCATTTTTCCTAAAATTTTTTTTCTTTTAATCCCACCCAATTTGAATGAAGTAGAAGACTAGCATTTTTTACATCCTTATGGTACTGAGAATGTCAGAGTCATTGTTCATCCTAAGAAGGATGCTCCTGTGTTAAGTACACCTAATACACTCCTTTACTTTGAGCTGTGTTTGAAGTTGAATTCATTTCAGAGGCTGAGCAAAATACGCTATATTAAGTTTTATGAAGACATCATACCCAGAACCATTTGTATTTCTTCTACCTTTCAACAAAATATTTTCTTGCAAAACCTGGTACAGCTAATGAGAATTATGGTAAACCAGTCTGCAAATAGTTGGTCGAATTCTACTACTATGCTGTGGGGGGAAAGGCACACGTATGCACTACTCATGGAACTGTAAATTGGTACAGTCATTCTAGAAAGCAATTCGGATATATGCCCCAACAGTCACTAAATTATGAATACCCTTGACACAGAAATACCTGTACTAGGTCTATTCACCAAAGGGGAAAAGAGGCCATAAGTACAAAAATAATTATAGCAGGTTTTTTTTGTAGTGGAAAAGAATTGGAAACTATAGGGGTGTCCATCAATTGGGGTAACTTAGAAAATACTTTACATAATAACAATACTGTAAAAGCAAACAACTTTGAAAGGTGTAAGAACGACAAATCATGATTCCAAGAGACTAATGATGATCCACGCTTTTTATCTCCTGACAGAGGTAACAGATTCAAGAGGCAGAACAAGATATACATTTTTGGACATAATCAATGTTGGATTTTTTCTGCCTAATTATGCATATTTGAGACAAGAGTGTATTTCTGTTTTGTTTTGTTTTTTTCCCATTGGGGTGGGAGGAATAGGAAAGAAAATAAATGCTTCTTGATTAAAAAATAAAACAAAAAATTTATTCTACTGGAAATCAGAGTAAACTTGTAGGGAGAAATATGTCTTTTTATGATATAGAGGACATCTATAACCTCCCAAATGAAATGTTAACTCCTCCATTTTACATTTAAATGTCCTCACAACTTTCCCAGTTTTCTAAAACTTCCTTCCTTACACTCATTATTATAAACATACTGATTTGCTCACTTTTCAACACACAGGATGCTGTCTCCCACCTCCTTGCCTGTACACTGTGGTTGTGCCTTAGCTTAAAATACACTCCTTCCCCATCTCTACCTCTTGGAACCCCTGTTTCACTAAAGACTCATCTCAAAACCATTCCCCAGTTGACAAATGGGCAAAAGATCTAAAATAGTGATTTACAGAGGAAATCCAAGCTACCAAGACCCAAATTTTAAAAATTCTCCAAATAACTAATAATTAGAGAAATACAGATTAAGGCAAGTCTGAGGTTCCACCTCACACCCAGAAGACTGGCAGAGATGACAAAAATAGAAAATGTCATATGTTTGCGGGGCTGTGGGAAAACAGGCACACTGATGCACTGGTGATGCTATAAACTGGTTTAGTCATTCTGGAAAGCAATCTAGAATAATGCTCCAAAAGTTACTTAACTGTACGCTCCCTTTGATCCAACAATGCCACTAACTAGACCTACACCTAACAAGATAAAAGAAAGAAGAAAAGAACCTATGTGTACAAAAATACTTATTGCAGCTCCTTTTACAGTGGCAAAGAATTGGAAACTAAAGGGATGCCCATCAATTGGGAAACGGCTAAATAAATTATGGTATAAAAATGTAATGAAATGCCATTATAAGACAAAACTAAGGGAACAGTTTCAGAAAAATTAGGAAGAATTTGTATGGATGGAAAGTGAAGTGAGCAGAATCAGGAGAACAATTTATACGATTAAAACAATGTTGTAAAAATGAACAATTCTGAAAGATTTTTAAGAACTCTCATCAATGCATCGATCAACCATGTTTCTAAAGCAAAGGTGTCAATAGCCCAGTCCTGAAGGCTTGCAATGCTCCCTAGAGCTGCCAAAACCATCTTAAAAAGTAAATGAGAAATATTCAATAAATAAAATCACAACAGAACACAGAAAATGTTAATACGTGGTTTTCTAAGTTAGTATGTGGTCTCCATATGTTCAGTAACCTTTGTTTCTTTTTGAGTTTGACACCACTGTCCTGAAGCAGTGGTGTCAAACTTCCAGGCAACATGATGACTTGCAAAACTACAAATTAACCCTATCTATGTTGTATTATATTTTTATTTATTTTGGTAAACATCTGCCAATTACATTTTAATTTGGGCCCATCAGAGTTTTACTGAGGGGCATGCAGAGAATTTGACACCTCTGTTCTAAAGGAGATGAAGAATATTACTCATCTCCTACCTGAGAAGTGATGGGACTAATATGCAAATAGGCATGGCTATTATGGGAAGTTATTTTGCTTGACTATGCCTATTTGTTACAAAAGTTTTATTTTGGGGGTTTTTTTGGAGGAGGATGAGTGGGAGATGTGGGAGGAAAAGTGGAGAGGAGAAAGAAAAAAATCTGATCATTGAAAAAAATTTTAAGCTAAAAAATAGAAAAATTATCAGCTCAAATGACACCTTTTTCATGAAGCCTTTCTTCGTCTCTTCAGTTCCAAGGGCACCCCTTCCCCAAATCTACCTTTTTTCCTTTAGTATAAATATGTATTTGTACCCAAGTCCTCTCCCTCACTGGAATAAAAATTCCTTGAGGGCAGGAACTATTTCACTTTTTTCTTTGTATCACCAGCACTTGGCACAATGATTGGTATATAGTAAGTCCTTAATGCTTAATAAATGCTTGTTGACTGAATGATAGGCTAGCAAAGAACTAAATGGACCTAAAAGAATTGCTTTAATAAAATAAATGTAAATATATGTTTTGCTAAAATAGCTATTTTAGTATGTTATTTCTACCCTAGTTTCTGATACTCATTTTCACTATATCATGGGATGAGTTTAACAGCACACTGAGGTTTAGCACCCTGAAGATTTAGGCTTTGCTTTTGCCAATGTAATCATTTAGGTATCTGCTACATTGATGATATCATCATTCTCCTCTTTTTAATTAAAGACATAGAGAAACAGGAAGAAATGTCTTATATTTCTTTCCTACCAAGTTTACCAAAGCACTTAAGTTAAAAGGGCAGATATTTATAATGCCATCTCACATTCATACCAAGTATATTTTTGCAGCGATTACATTTCACTTGTAACTGTTATCTACTCTAGTTTGTCTGATGCCAGGGGAAACTTTCATATTTAAAATATGGATTACCTTCTCAATCTAGGGACTGGCTTTCAACTGACTAAAACCAGGATATTTCCTTTTTTTTAAATGAAAGTATGAGATAATGAATAATAGGTTGGGATTTTTTTAGCATTGCACAGCCAAGAAAAAAGAAAGAACACTACAACTTTTCAAGATACCACATTTCAAATCTATATTCCTTTTGTCACCATTATGTGATCCAATGAATCTGTTACATAACTGTTTAATTAACATGGCATATATCATTTATGTCTCTGAACAACTAGAAATTTAGTGTTACATTACTGAAAGTTTATCATCTGACTTACTGCATTTAGCTGAGAGATTTAATTTGATCAATAAATCTACAATCTTAAGAGAAATGGCCACACACCCACAGCTTTAACATTATAATGAGCAATAAATAATTCAACTTACAAAAATTTTTTCTTCTAGGACAATAGAGTCATAGTCCAGGGAAGAAACAGTGTAACACTTTTTCTAACCATATTATGAGAAAGAGTCATTTGTTATAATAATAATAATAATAATAATATTATAATAATTGCTTATAACTTACTATGTAATCAACACATTCCATACTTTAAAGAAGAACTCTAGTCAAAATACAATGAACAGTACTGTCCATCTGGTAAAAAAGTTTCTAGAGAACAGAACATTTTAATCTACATGTACTTTAAAAGTTTTCCACATTTCAAGTGGAAACTACCAAAAAACTGCAAAAAGTCTGCAATTGTGAGTGAGTCAACAAGAAGACAAATAAGGGTGTTTCCTATAACAAGTAATCCAAAGAAAAGGAGTTACTCCTTCAGAACCCATTAAAGGACACAGAGAGAGCTTTTAGGAAGCAGTTTAAATAAGACAATTTATTTATAATATGGAATTTGGAAATGCCACAGAATCTCTCCTTTAACTGAGCATCAACATATGAATTATAATACATACCTCTTGTGGAGAAGACGTTATCTTTTTTCCCAGTGGAGAGTTTGGCTTCACAATTCTTTCTGGTACAACTTTCATATCTAAATCCCACACATCCTTTCCAAAGCAATGACGCTTTCTAGCCTGCAAAAACACACCAAACCAGAAGCCAAATAAACTGAAGATGCTTAATTAGGTCAGTTTTCACAGCTCAGTGGAGCCCTATCAATGATTTCTATTCTAGGAAAAATGACAGTGAGTAACAGCTATTGGTCAGAAGACAGTCCACACTTTTTCCCCCAAGTCTGGGTTGTAAAAAACCGGAGTGTGACCTATAATCTGTATAATTCTTCAGTGACTTTTTTTTCTCCTTTTGAAGAGATCTCATTTTATAGATGTCCCTTATGTTCAGCAATGGTCCACATTCAAATTTATATGGCATCTGTGACAAGCAAAAATGTGTAAGTTCTTGCCAAACAAAATACATTACCACATGACCATAACACATCTTTACTGACTAAGAGAGAAAATTGTGGTTCACCTTGGACTGAATAAGAGGTCAGTTATTGATAATGGAAAATAATCACATTGTAATTTAGTACCGCCTATAAAATAATGCCATAAGGTGAATCCCAAGAACAATGTTATAGCAACATCCTGATGTACATAATAGAAATCAAACAATTCTGCAAATCAAAGTTTAAAGCACTACCCCATCAAAAAAAAACTTTTAATTAATGGATTTAATTTTTTAAAATTCAAGTAATTTCAACTTTTTATTAGGGGGAACTGAAGTTAAAGTTGAAAGGACTGAAAAATCTGGCTAACTTTGTTGCCTGCTGCCTTAATGTCCCTCTTGAATCCTCTTTCTTTTTTTTTAGAGGGCAATGGGGGTTAAGTGACTTTCCCAAGGCCACACAGCTAGTTTTTGTGTTAAGTGTCTGAAGTCAAATTTGAACTCAGGTCCTCCTGACTCCCGGGCCAGCGCTCTATTCACTGCACCACCT
This sequence comes from Pseudochirops corinnae, assembly GCA_028646515.1. Classification (NCBI taxonomy): domain Eukaryota; kingdom Metazoa; phylum Chordata; class Mammalia; order Diprotodontia; family Pseudocheiridae; genus Pseudochirops; species Pseudochirops corinnae. The sequence continues at coordinate 60,250 of JAQQSV010000093.1, forward strand.
AGCCACCCCTTGAACCATGTTTCTAGTACTCATGTTTCACAGCAGCAGCCATGCCTCTTCCTATTTTCTGCATTGTTGCAAAAGTGAAGCAAGGGAGAAAAGTAAAAATAATGCTATAATTATTAGACACCCTTCCAATAGTTACTAAGCACTAAAGGAGATAGTAGAGTCAAGGAGTCAATATGTTACAATAAGCCCAAACCCCCCTCCCCATTTTCTCACAAAGTAAATACAAAATAGTTCTTCATTTTTATTATTAATTTTATGCCTTTTACAAATTAGAATGTTAGAAATAAATTAGAAAAAGCAAACAAGGACTCCTGATGAAATCATTACTTCTAAAAAGTAAAATTTACATACAATAAAACTACATAAATTTGGACTCAAATAAACTGGAATATGTGACAATTCAGGGATGGATTAGGCCAGTTTACCTTTCAATTTCTTTTTTTTTCCCTAAGAGTTTGTTAAGCAAATTTATAGCATTAGCAAAATTCTAGGGAGAAATTTTCTTTTAACTCCTTAAGAAAACAAACTGCTCACTTTTTATAAGAGCAATGACTTAGAAACAAAGTAAATACTCATTGATTAGGAGAATGGCCAAACAAACTGTGGCACACGAATGGAATGGAATGTTAATTTAATAGGTGCTATATGATTGTGATTAATGCAGACACGTGGAAAGACATATATGAACTGATGCAAAGAGAACAAAGCAGAGGTAAACAATATACACGATGACTACACAATGTAAACAGAAAAAAAATGTGAAAAAAAGTTAATGGAGCAAAAGATATATTAAAAAAAAAAAAGTACAGCTTAAAAGAAGAGATCCCAGAGTATACTCCCAACCCACCCCCCTTCACAGTGGTTGGAAAGTTCAGAAGTGTTGCACACTGCATGTTTTCAGACTTTTTTAATGTATCAGTGACTTGTGCTGATTTTTTCCTCTTCTTTTTCTTTCTTTTTGCCTTAAAAAAAGACTATTCTGTGATATGGCTCTCTGATAAGGTGAGAGAGAACAACACTGGAGGAAATTATAGTAAGATATCATTGACTTTATTTTTTTTAAAATTGATTTGGAAAGTCTCCTGTACTTTTATCAACAAATGACAAGCTGAGAGAATGATATATCCGAATGTGAGCTCTTTGAGGACTGAACTTTATTTTTGTCTTTATATCCCCAATACTAGCGAAGAGCCTTGTACCTAGTAGTTGCTGTATGTTTCCTGATTTATATTAAATTAATTATAAATCATCTTAAGGTTTTAGTCCTTAAATAGGCAAGTTCCTATGAAACTCTTATCAAGTAACACATACCCTACTCTATGTAAGGCTCTATGTAATACAAATGTATTTTTCTTTTAAACTTCTTTTAAATATCTGGAAAATTCAGACCTTCCCCTAATTTAGAATGACCTTCCTCACAAATGGTCCAAATTACTAAGGTTTTACCATAGGAAATACCAAATAGTGGAAATAAAACTAATAAAATCTACATATAAGCTAGCTTGTAAGCTTTTATTTTTGCATCTGTTTCTTCTTAGAAAGGCTAAATAGTTCTATCACACACCAATATTTAACTCAGCAATAATGCTAATCACAATATATTTCAATGCTCACAACAATAGCCAAGAAAATAATTCCATTTCTAACAAAAAAAAAAAAAGGCGACAACAGATGAATTTCAGGGCATACATCACCAATACATGTATTTTAAAAGCTGGTATATAAGGCCCATTCTTCTGTTGGAATTCTTTTCCTTGAGGGAACATTGAACTGCCACTATTAGTGAGTAGGCTCCACAGACATAAAATGCATAAATTCCTCATGTACAACTATGCACAGTGCAATCTATCTTAATGACATGTTATTATGAATAATCTGACACAACAATGGACTCCTTTGTAACAGTAAAAATGAAGCTAAAAGAAATAGTCTAATTTATGGCTGTGATATGACCCAACTAATCTCTCTGACTTCCACTGAAATGTTGATTGATTCTTGACAACCATGTTCAGCTATATCTGGATTATTTCACTGCCAATAAGCTCTGCTCACCTGCTGCTTGGTTTCTAAGGGACGAATCCTTTTCTTGTCTACTTGAAAATCATCCTTTTCATTGCTAAGCAAAGATGCCTGTTTCTTGGCAGATAATTTCGCTGCTAGTGTGATTCTTGGAGTAGAGTCTCCTGTGAGGGGACATATAAACAATTAACTGCCAAAAGCCTTTCTCAAACATAACTCAACTATATTATTGCACATTACAACTTGGTTCCAAATCCATTCTTCAAAAAGACGCTTATTCTTGGAAGATAATTGTACAGCCATTGTATTTTTTGTACTGAGATCTTCTATAATGGGACATATAAACAAATAACTACCCAAAGTCATTCGCAAATATCACCTGCTGGAATTTTTGAAATAAAATTTGCATCAAAATGCAATATGCAATAGAATATGTTTAAGATATTTTTAAATGGAAAGCCAAAATGTTTAAAGTAATTTATTTAATAATAAATTTAGCAAAGATAGTGAAAACACTGAGATATATCCTTCAACAGAAAGGTTGAACTAAATGATATTTATAACCACTCTGGCTAGTAGTTCAAACAGTCAAATGGCTCATTTTTTAAAAATACTTAAGATGTTTTATAATTTAATTGAGTAACTTTAAACCACTACTACAACAGCAGAAAGTTCTTATCAAATCACTGGGGGGGGAGCCTTGAGGGGGGCGGTGCCAGGGGAGGGAGGAGGAATATGGTAGTTAGAATATACGTTGACATTTCAATGAGACCTATAAATTCTTATTTGTAAACATAGCAAAAAGCAATACTTCCAGGAAAGATGGGCCAAAACAGACGCAGTAACTCATGACCCTGAGATGAGAAAGTGACTAGATCCCTATGATCAGGAGACAAGGCAAAGTCATCCTTATCCACTCTTTCTCAACTTTAGTTGTCACCTGAACTCAGCCAAGAAGGCTCACAGAAATCATAGAACATGGAGACAGAAAGGACTCCAAGTCATCTAGCCTATCCAATACTTAACCAGAAACCCACTCTATCACATCCCTGCCAAGTGATAAGAGTTCAATATCTAGTCGAAGTGAAGAAGAATCATTGTCCTGAAGTTGCCCATTCTACTTTAAGTAGCTCTGATTGTTAGAAAGTTCAAATATCAAGCCAAAATGTGGAAACTCGGGGTCAGGATGCAAGCTGAAGTTAGTGATGGAGAAGTAAAGAAACCTAGACTTAGGGAAGACCTGGCCTGTCTACCCCAACAGGTATGGCACCCTATGAAGAAAGTAGAAATGAAGACTGGTACAAGAAGGGCTAAACTAGCAAAAAGATTTTGCTTCTATAATCTGCTTCAAAGAACAGAGACAGGCAAAGTAGAAAGGATGTAGCTTCTAAAGGAACCAGAAAATACAGATCTCCAAGACATGGTCACCAAGATCTGAAACCTAAAAGAAGTAGCTCTAGGGCTCAGATAGGAAAGTTATTTCTTAATAGGCATATGGAGAAAAAGGATCAGTTTTTAAAAAGCTTGGTTCATGGGTTAAGGGTAAAGTGACCTAAAATCAAAGGGCTGGAGAACAGAAAGGAAATCTCTGCTAAGGCCCTTGTTTGAAAACCTAGATGAGAAAGAGTATATGACCGACTAGTTTCATAGCAAAGGATCAAGAACTAAGTTACTGATGGAGGTGGAAGAGGAGGTGAAAAAGGAGTGAGGCTTTGAGCCCTCAGTCCTGGGGACCTGAGAACACTAGGGTTGAATACTATGAACACTATGAAAGAGAATTTTAGGCTTTTTGAGAACGTGGAGATTCAGGAGAAATATGGTTTGGAGAAGAAAGTATAAATCAATTAATCAAGTGGATGCAAAAATGCAAGATCCCCCTGGATGCTTCAGCGTTTGACACTGAAACTGGAAATTAGATCTTTCTGGATGAACTGGCAAAATTTGGATACTCTGATGTTACTGGAAGTGAATATTCTCTTTTGGCAATACAGCTTTCCGGAAGAATAATCGAAAAGGAAGGTTTACCTTACATTAAGTTATAGGTGGAAGACTTTTTGAATCCTTCCACCAAACTATCCAAATTTCATATTTGCATTGACAAAGGAGCCTCTGATGCCATAAGTCTGAATCCTGACAGTGCATCTCAGAAGAGCAGGCAGTATGTGAAATCTCTCTCTAGGGAATTCCAAGATAAAGACTTCTTTCTCATCACTTCTTATAACTGGACCAAGGATGAGCAGCTAAACAAGTTCAGTGAAGGATCTGAAATTCTGGAAGAACTGCCAACACCCACATTTACCTTTGGAGGGAGATCTGGAAAAAAGTGTAAGCACTGATTTTCCCAAAAAAGTGAGGTCTTTCTCTGGACAAATCAGTTTTCCTTTTGAAAAGTCCAAATGTCTAATTCATTTTGACAGAAACAGACATGCAGGCAAATCGTTCCTGAGTACGTGGCAAAACAGAGGGCTGCATATACCAGATACCTGCAGTGGGGCAGTGAAAAATCCTGGACCCACAAGGGTTTGGAAAGACTGACAGAATTCTTTTGAGTATTTTTTATATTTGAAATATACATATATTCCTCTTTGATTAAAACAAATTTCTGTAATTGCTGAACAATTTAAAATGTGCAACAGCAAAGTAACTGTAGTTTTAATTTTGTATCTTGGTGCTATTTATCAAAATTTCATCAAAACTCTAATTTTTTTTAAAAGCCATTATTTTTGTTTTTTATTGGACTGTTTTGGAATTATAGCTCATAAAGACTATCATCTAATTTTATTTTAGGATTTCTGGTTTTTTCTACAATAAACTACCTTTCAATAAAAAAAAAAAACTGAATTACTATCACAGCCCAAGGTAAACAAGAGCTTTAGGAAGGAGGGATAAATGTCCAATATATAACAGGTGACAAGATTAAATTATAGGGATCTTCGTATACTGCACTGTCTAGCTTTTTCATCTGTCAATCCCCATACCCAGTCCAAACTTGGATGTTCCCCTGTAGTATTTCATAATAAATTCCCTTGAAATACTTAAAAGAGAATAATTGCTGCAATCAGAAACAGAAAAAGACATGGAGGCAAAGGAAAGCCTCTGGCCTTGTCCCTCAAAAGTGACTTAGGCTTTGGAGACCTCCGTAAACAAACAAAAGTACTGCTAGTCTTTTGTTTATCAAGGGGGACCAGTGACTTGGCCACGCTGCATAAACTCATCAGCCTCACTCTCTCAGAATCACTGAAGTCCAACAGCAACACAAAAGTCATCCCTGGCAATGAATATGGCCCAGGATGCACCGGATGACCTTGGTGTCTTCAATATCTGACCAAGTCCTTTAGCACTCCACAGAACCTACTGCCTTCCTGGCCATTGGAACAAATTGTTCTCATCTACCCATTCCACCAAGGAAAGTCTTTACCTGCCAGGTTTAGGTGTCCCCCTAACAGATATAAGGTCTGTCAGTTACCCTCAACCTGGTTTAGCCCATCTACTGAGACAGTTTACCAGGGTGTGGCCACTGCACATGCTACAGCTTCTTAGATCCAAGGGGCTAAGTGAAGGTAGACACCGAAGGTGGGACACCAAAGGCAGATGAGCAGCCCTGAAAAGGGCTCAGCAAGCCCTCATGCCCAAGGTGCTAGTCCTCCCTAAACATCCCATATAGCAAGCAAAAGCAGCAACAGAAGAAAACCTGAACTGGGGACCAGGTGGTCAAGACCTGGTCTTGCCAAAACAAATAAATGAGAGAGATAATACAAGTGGCCTGTTGTATACTGTGGCACCACCAACCACCAACATACCATACAGAATTGTCACTGAAAGTTTCTCAGGAAATTCCTTTAAGTTTCTACTTGGAATCTTAGAGCAAGAGAGCTGAAAGGTATATAGAAGATAGCCTGGTACAATGGGAAAAGCTCTGACTCTACAGTCAGAGAACCTGTGTTCAAATCCTACCTCTCACACCCACCATCTCTGTGGCCATGGGCAAGTCTTTGTCTCTCCATGCCTCAGTTTCTTCATCTGTAAAATGAGAGGGTTGTACAAACTGGTCCTTGTGGTCCCTTCCAGCATGAGCTATATGCTTCTACAATCCAAGTTCCTATCAGACACACGAACCCCTTCTTCAGGACCAACAAAAGTTTGTTTCTGGCTATATTTCTAAATCTCAATTGACAGGAAACCCAGTATACCCTCATAAGGCAGTGTATTCTGTCTTTAAACAATTCTAATTATTGGGAAATTCCTTCTCACATTAAGTAAAAATCTGCCTTTATTTACTTTCAATCCTTTAATCCTAGATTTGTCCTTTGGAGCCACACAAAATAAGTCCTAATTTCTCTTCCACATGATAACCCCTCAAAAACTGTAACTCAACTAGCCTATTCCCTGCTGAAGCTTTTCTGTAGGCTAAGTCAGAGGTTCCCAGTGATGCTGCCCCCTGGGGGAGAGCAGTAATAGCCTTAGGTGCAACTACGAGGCACTGAAGAAAAATAGGGGAGGGATATAAGGAAAAGAAGAAATTTTGAAAAACCGTTCGTACAAGTTCCATTTGTTACATAAAAGAGTTAAAGTCATAGTGATTACATCATTTTCCAAATAAACAGACAAAATGCAAGCAATAACTGATCAGTGGTCAAGTTTGCCAACAGGGCTTAACAAGCAAGTGTTGGCAGGTGAGCATGTTGCACATTGTTGGAAGTCCAGCATGCATCAGCAAGAATTTGTGCATATAATGTACTTGTTTACAATATGATACTATACTGTTACATGTACTTGTTTACAATATGATACTATACATCAAAATTTCAATGCAGGAAAAAACCCACAAATTTATAATAAATTATTAAATTTAAGATGCATCATTTAAAATTTTTTAAATATTTTTTGAAAGGATGCAAATTTCAAAAAAAAATTAAAGGGTTAAAGAAAAGAAAGTGCTGAGTAATTTTTTTTTAAAGGGGGCAGTAGCCCAATTAAGTCTGGGAATCTCTGGGCTAAACAATTCAAGTTATTTCAACTAGTACTTATGTGACACAATTTAGAAGCTCTATGCCCTCTTGGTCACCTTCCTCTGAAGGCTTTCCAGGTTGCCAGCTTTTAAAATGTGTGACCCAGAACCAAACACAACACTCCACATGTGAATGCTCTAAGCCAAGCAGAATACAATAAGTCTACTACCTCCTTGTCTTGGATACTATACGTTTAATGCTGCCTAATATTGTACTAACTTCTTTGGTAGTCATATCTGGAAGCCATTCTTCCCCCTCTGGACTTGGTTAAAGAGACCATCCTTTGCCTCACTTTTTCACCTATCCTTAATCACTGAATGGGTGTTGCCTCAGTCAAACGAGGAGCTGCTATATACCTTACCTTTAAAAGGTCAAGGACTCCCACTACATCTGGAGCTGATGGGGTATAGTGTAGGCTCAGAGAACTCCCTGGAACTCTCCTTGAATCTTTCTACTTGATGAGGCATTTGCCTGAAGCCATATGCCTTTCATTTTCACCAGGCCCAAATCTCTGTTACTCCTTTAGCCCTCCATGGTCAGGCTATTTCCCACCCTTGATCCTATTAAAATATCTATACCCAAATCTGTTACCCTTAAACTAGATTAGCCCTCCATTGTCTGTCACCTCCAGATAGCCTTTAGCTATTTCCTACCCTGAATCGAATTCCTGGGACTCTGACCTCTAGTCACCCCAATCTCATCAAGATGTTCCCTGGACCCTTCCCAACACCCAACTACTAGATCAACCCTAGATCCCTCCCAGTTTTTCTGTACATAAGATCCACCTTGCCTCCATGAAGGCACTCAGACTCAATCTAGCTCATTTAGCTGAAATTCAATTTGGCCTGCTTGTCAAGACAAGTGTCACAAATGCTTAGGCTCCTTAAGAGTCTACCCAATATGGCAAATCTTTAATAAACTTTGTTTTACTTTGGCTGAGACAAGGTTGAGTTGAATTCATTTGGCAGAACCTGGCATGTCTGTATTTTGGGGTCTTGAGGACCCCTAAACCTAAACCTCAATAGGGCCATCTCCAATAATCCTGATGTGTATCTGGCCACTGACCCAGACAGCTCCAGAAAGTGAGGCTGGTGACTTTGCACAGCCCTCCCTCACTTAAATCCAATTCACGTGCATATCATAGCATCACCTCCATGATGTCATGGTTCTCTTTCAGAATGAAGGGCAAACAACAACCCTGTGAATAGTAAGAGCTGTTCAGTTGGGTCTGGGGACCCAACTGAAACTAAACTAGCCAGGGGCAATACAGCTCTTATCTCTCTCTCTCTCTTTTTCTTTCTTCCTTCCTTCCTTTCTTTCTTCAGAAACATCACAAGATATCTAAGAACCATGCCTTAAACTCAAATCACTTTAGTTCTCATAGATTGGCCAACAACAGGTCCCAGGACAAACCTGACTAGGTCACAGTTTGAGGCCAGACTGGCTCAGAGCGAATATAAGTAGGAATTGTTTCTGTTTTGGTCAGAAACTGTTTCTGTTTGGGGTCTTCCCTTCCCAGTTTGTTTGTTTTTTTTCTGTACTAGGTTAAAGAGGGCATTCTTTGCCTCATTTTTTTACCTAGACTTAATCACTGAATAGAAGTTGCCTCAGTCAAAATAAGACCTGTTAAAGACCTTAGCTTTAAAAAGTCAAGGCATTCTACTGCATCTGGGGCCATGTCCAGTCATCCTGAAGCGCATCTGGCCACTGACCCAGTGGCGCAAGAGGAGAAAGTGAGGCTGGTGATTCTGCACAACCCTCCCTCACTTAAATCCAATTCACTTGCATGTCATGATGTCATGATCCTCTTCAAAGAATGAAGGACAAACAACATCAAATTAATGCAGCCTAAGATTGCACTACCTTCTTTGGCAGCCATATCTCATTATTTGTCTCATACTATAAACTTGCGGACGAAAAAAAAAACACAGGCCTTTTTTACAAATATACTTAAATATAGCCTTTTCCAGTTATTTCTGTTTCCTTCCAACTAGGCTTTTCCAAGATCCATTTTGCTAAAATTGCAATGTAAACAAATCCTCTGCAACATGTCTTTTGCCCTCACTTTACAGAAAAATTTCTCTTAAAAATCATCAGTGACCCTCTATTAATCAAGGCCTAGCTGGCTTTCTTCTTGAGCCTTATTTTTCTTGACCTTATTATTATTTTCTTGACATTATTAACTACATTTCTTTCGTGAAATGCCTTTCCTTCTTGGCTTATCTGACACCTCACCATGATAGTTCTCCCACTTCTCTGACTGCTCCTTCTGCCTCATTCATATGCAATTTTTTTCTTCCTTCTAAATCTGGTCCTTTCCTAAGGTTCTGTCCTCAGTCCTCTTGCTCTTCTTTCTCTCAGTCTCTCTCCCTCCCTCATATACTTTCATGACTTCAACTACTTTTCTATGAAGCCAGCTCTCAAATCTTTAAGTCTCTATTCCAAATTTCAGTCCCAGTTTTCCAACTACCTAGTGAACATTTCCACTTCTCATTATCATCTCCAACTATTTAAAACCAAATTCATCATCTTACCCCTAAACTGGCTCTTCTTCCTGACTTCCCTATTTGTCCCATTCACCCAGGCCTCATTTTTGGCTCATCCTTCTCCTTTCATATCCAGTCAGTTACCATATCCAAGAGAATTCTTTCTTTGTAACAACTCTCATATCCACTTCTTGCTTTCTATTCCCACTGCAGCCAACCCAGTTCTTAATTGGGCTACTTGAATTTATTTGTTTTAAATATTTTGATAACTATTTCAATGTAACTGGTTTCTTTACATGACTCTGCAAGGAAGATCACAGGTGTCACCAGACTGCCAAAAAGACCAATGATAAAAAAAAAGGTTAAGAACTTCCACCCCAGAAGGAGACAATACAATAAACAGAACAATCATTGGCTTAGAAATCAGAAGGACTGAGTTCTATAGCTGTGTGACCAGAGTCAACTCATAGAACTAGAACCACAGAATCACTTGAAGGACCTCTGAGATGTCAGATGACATTGGTACATTTAACTAATCAGAAGTTCCATAAAATACAACATTTCAGTCAAGTGTTCACTCAGTTTTTAGCCAAGGACCTCCAACAATTAGGAGCCTACTAACTTCTGAGGAAGTTTGTTCCACTTCAGGACAACTCTAATTGTCAAGAAGTACATGAACTGAACTGAACTCTGTCTTCTCTGCAGCTTCTACCCTTAGTCCTGGTAAATTCCTCTAAGGCCAAGCAAAACATGTCTAATCCCACTTTCATTTGCCCTCCACATACCTAAAGGTTGCCATCATGTTGTTCACTCCAGGTCTTCTTTTTAGGCTAAACATCCCTAGATCCTTCAATAAATTCTCATATGGCATGGTCTCCAAAACTACCCTGGTTTCCCTCCTCTAGACATATTTCAGTTTATTGTCAATATTCTTCTTAAAATACAGCATCCAGAACTGGACACAATTCTCCATGTATGGTCTGTCCAGGACAGAGAACAGCAGGACGAGAGCATAAATCAGATCTTGGAACTCTTCTAATACAGCTTAGGTTCACATTAGCTCTTTTGGCTTCTATATCACACTGCTGAATCATACTGAGTCTGCAATCCACTAACACATGCAAATATTTTTCAACAGACAGATTCAATCACATTGTGACATTCTGTCAAAACCGCTGTGTCTCAGTTTCCTCATCTGTAAAAAGAAGATTTCCCAACTATTATGTTGGAAGCCCCTTAGGGGAAAGAATTGTGTTATTTTTATAATGGGTACCTGGGAAAGATTTGCAGTTGAACTGGAAGACTAGACTAGATTGTCAGTAATGATCAGTAACATGATCAGAGCAGTGATTTGAGACAAATTTAGTAGCAGGACACAGGATGGATTAGAGAGGTTGAGAATGGAAGCCAAGATTAGATTAAAAACAACTGCAAAATTCTCAGTGAGTTGTGAGTGCCTAAACAAGGGTAATAATAGTAGGAACAGAGAATAAGAGAAGGCAGTAATAATATTATGGAATTAAAAATGACAAAATCTGAAGACTGCTAAAATATGCAAAGAAAGAGACAAAGATGATACCAAGGTTTCAAGTCTAAGAGATAAGACTGATGATGCCATTAAAAGAAAGAAAGAAGTCAGGAAAACAAACAAGTAGGGGAGCCATGAGAGGAATATGATTAGTTCAGTTTGGGACATGAGGTGATAATAGGCTATCAACCTGGTCTAGCAAGTATGAAATGTAAGCCTGAGAGTTAAGGACTAGAAATAGAGGTTAGTCTATGTGTCATGAATTCCTTGGTAGTCTAGTGAAGCTTATCTACCCCTTCTTAGAATTATGTTTTAAATGTTAAATGTAAAATATTTTTCCTTTGTGTTATAAGTAAACTAATTTTATTAATTATACTAAAATAGTAATTAAACTTTTTTTTCAAAAAATCATGGGGCCTCAGGTTAAGAACCCTACTAGCTTAAAGATATGGGGATGAATGAGTTGTCAAAGTCATAAACTTGGCAAAGAAGAGGAAAAAAACTGAGAATATTTAGGAAGCAAGAAAAGGAGACAATGACAGAGACAGAAAAGGAATGATGCTGGAGATGGGAAAAAGGCAACATAATGAAGTATCTTCAAAGTCAAGGAGTAAGAGATAGTGAAATGTGAAGGATAACACTTGTGTTTTGAGAATGGGTAACTAGGAAGACAGCCATGTCCTTGACAGTAATAGAGAAGTTAGGAAAAGGGAAGGGTTTGGGGGGAAATATAATAAGTTCAATTTTGGATATGTGGAGTTTAAGATGGCTATAGAACATCCAGTTCAAGAGGTCTAACAGGAAATTGGAGATGCAATACTGGAAGTCAGGAGAGTAGTTAGGGCTGGATAAATAGATCTAAAAATCATCTGAATAGAGATGATAACTGAATCCATGGGAGCAGATGAGATCATCAAGAGAAACAATATTAAGTGGGAAGAAAAGAAAGCTTAGGAGAGAGACTTAGAAGATACCCACAGCTAACTCAAGCAACCTGAATGAAGATCCAGCAAAGGAGACTAAGAAGAGAGGAGAACCAAGAGAGATCAATGTTAGCAAAGCTAAGAGAAAACACAGTATCCTAAAGACGAGAGTGATCAATAGTGTCAAAGGCCACAAAGAAGTCAAGAAGGATGAGGATAAAGAAGAGTCACTAGATTTGGCAATTAAGAGCTCACTAGTTAACTTTGGATAGTAGTTTTAATCAAATGATGAGGTCAGGAGCCAGATTGCACAAAGTTAAGAGAGTGAAAGGAAAAAAGTAGAGGCACCAATTACATATGACCTTCTTAAGGAGTTCAGTCATGAAAAAGAGAAGAGATATAGGATGACAGATGGCAGAGACGTATGGAAAAAGTAAGGATTTTTTGAGGATGGAAGAGATATGGACACGTTTGCAGGCAGTATAGAAGCAGTCAATAGATAGGAAGAAAGTGAAGATTACTGAGAGAGTAGAAATAATAGACGGGGCAATCTGCTGGGGAAGACGGGATGGAATAGAGTCACTTCTGCATGTAGAGGGGCTAGCCTTGGCAAGGAGAAGAGTCATCTCTTCCTGTAAAATGAGGGTAAAGCAGAAGATCATAAAGGAAAGCATCTTCTAAGTGATAGAAGACAAGGAGCAGAGGAAAAGAGGGACCTCTTGGCTTTGTTCAGTATCACAGGAATAAGAGTGAAGGTAGCAGATGGTTAGAGTAATACAAGGCTGGGGATTAACAGGTGTAGCAGCAACCACACCGGCACACCCAGGACGGCTGCTAGCACAGGTTCCTAGACCTGCTTTACTAGGAAAGAGAGCTATTTAAAGGGGTCAAGAATCTTTTTTAATTACATTCATTAGTTCATGGGAAAAGTCAGCACCCTGAACTTCAGAGAAAATCCAAACAAAGAAAATAGAGAAAATACAAGTGGAGAAATAGAGACCAACATACAGGGCTTCTAACTGAGAAATTAGCACAGATCAACTGACAGATCCAACTATCTGACCAAGGCAATACATACATAGTTACCAGAAAGAGAAGCACCAACATCTGGAATTTTCAAAGATGGGGGCTCCTTAACAGCTACCCAGAGTGTTATCTGGTCAAATCACAAGAACACTTCCAATGAGTGAGTCTCAAAGCAAAATGCTAACCTCAGAGTATATATACCTTTTTAGAGCCAGAGGGCATCACAACCTTCATGACTCAGTGCCTAATTAGAAATTAACAAAAGGTGTGAAAGCCTTCTTACAAGCAAGCCTCCCCTAAGTAAAGCTTCCCTTAATGGGCTCCAAGTGAGGCCTATTAATGGGCAGGGAAGATCTTATATCCCATTAACATTACAACAGGGAAGGTTGGTGACTGGTAAAGGGGAGAAAGGGACTTGAGAGAGGATGGTGCAGAGTTGAACTGGTTCATCAAGGGGTTAAAGATGGAGAAAGGGAAGACGGTTTAAACAGTATAGAAGTAATGGTCTGAAAAAGAACTGAGGGGTAGAAGGACTGGAAATCATGGTAAAGATGAACAATATTAGAGATTATAAGGAAGAGGAGAAAATGGAATGACAAAAAAAATACAATCAGATAAAGGAATTTTAGAGTTAATAAACATGGAAGTAGAAAACTTGTGGGAGATGACAAGATCAAGGGATGAGCATCTATGTATAGATGAGGTGTGAGGAAGGAGCAGGTCATGGAAAATGAGTAGGATGAGGTACTGGGAGGTTAGGGTGTTTGATACATATATCATTATATATACATATATATAGAAGCCCCATGCTACGAGAGCAGGAATTGGGAAGAAAAGGAAGACTGATGAAGAAATGAGCTACTTATGAAAAAGTGTGGCAGGAAAAAACTTATCAAGGCAGCATATGAACCAACAATTGCCTCCCATGATCCCAATGTAAAGAATCCTTTCTTTCCCCTTGCTGCCTCTTTAGAAGCTATTTGAACTTCTTAAAAACAGTATTAGCTAAATGAAGCCCCCAAAACAGATATTAATGGTCCTAGACAAAAGGTTACCTTGGCAATTTGAGGTTTCATTTTTCATAGAAGATGTCATGACTGGACTGGTGAAAGAACATGAGGCTCCTTGGTTCACATTAACACTCATATCATTAGTGGGTTTGTGTAAATGGCATGTACAACAACATGGCAAGGGTACTTGAGTCTTTTTATTCAAGTTCTCCTCTCCTGGCTTTTCTAAAAATAAAAATAACATCTGGATTAAAAAAATATATATACACAATATCTGCCAATGATATACCTACACATAAATAAAAATTTCTGCAATTTCTGTTCCATTTAGTAAATCCAATGCAATCCAATAAGTCAAAAGTTGGCACGTGATCAGTAATGCAATCAGATACCACACTTGCATGAAAATGAAAGCAAGAAGAGAAATTTGAGCAAATATCTAAAATAGTACTTTCTTAACTGATGATATTTCTACAACCAAACAAAAATGTGATTTTGATAACAGCAGCTAATGCATCTGTGAATGCTTGATAAATATTAAATAATAATGTAAGCCACAGGAAGAGTGAAACCATCCTGACACATTAAGCTCTTCCTTTTGCAGAAAAGTATTTTAACATGCTAATATTTCAAATGTGGTATTCTGAACACACACTGAAATTTTCATTAATATATTGTACATTATAATCAGCAATCATTTGAATCTTAAAAAAACAACAGCTCTCAGGTAAATCAAAACACATTTTAATCACTATTTAAATTCAACAAAGCCATTGATATTTTCATGCTTAAATACATCACTTTAAGAGATTATCTCTTCTACGTGATTTTAAGAGAAGGACAATTGTCTTGCTTCATATCTCTATACCCAGTAGCTACCACTGTATATTGCACATAAGAGGAATTTAATGAATGCTTTCTGAATTTAATTAAATGAGAAAACTTCAGCTCAGAAAGTCACTTGCCCAAAGTTACCAGTGAATGTGACAGAGCTAGAATTTGAGCCAAAATCTTCTAACTTTGATATGAGAAGAGACATTAATCCATTCTTGGAACCAGTTTTCTAAAGTTACCTACAGACCATAAGTATTACTACTATAAACTTTTTTCGTCCTCTGGAATACTACGATCAGGAAACTCAAGTAGAATTATTTATTTATTGGGGTGGAAAGGATTTGGGATCATATACCACATCTTACTTTTATGAGAAAGAGGCAGATTATAAATAAGCAGTTTGAGGATTTATTTCCAAAAAAACATTTCCAGGATGTAACATATATCTTAAGGTCAGTACAGATTCAATCTCCTATACCTTCTCCATCTATATTAGCTTTCAGTGATAATTCATCTTCATAATGGTAACTTGGAAGCCCTGAAAGATCCTGATATGCCCTCTAAATAATAAAAAAGATGATTTCAGTGATAGTTTTCTGTCTGTACAATGATAATCTACATACAGTATATAATGCACATGATGTACATCTGATAATACTGAAACTCTTTGTAAACAAGAGTTAATCAGATCACCTCATTCCTAGATCATTCTCAGGCCTTCAAGTTTCACAGGTCACCTGAAATCCTTTGGCAGACCACAGGTTGTACAGGCCTGCTCTAGATAAAAAACAGCTTCTTATTTTTATTTCTTCAATACTTCCAAGGATCCACAATTTCATCCATATGGGTGTCTCCTTCTATCAATAAAGACTACAACTCCTCCACACCCTACTAGTTTTGGAGAGGATTATCACTGCTAGTGTTAGTAGCAGTGAACCTCCTCCTCATCATCACGAATAATAATAACAATATTAATAACGACAACTCGCTTCTGTAACGTTCTGTTTTATATGGTATCCACGAGGAACCTAAAATTGAGGAACTTGCCCAAAGTCACAAGTAAATGTTAGAACCACAACTTGAATGCAGGTCTTCTGAATCCAAGCACCACAGCTGTTTCCACTCCAGTATTTTGCCTCTGTGCTGTCATTCAGAAGCTGATAAGGAGACTAGAAGATATCTATAAACTACTCACCAGTAAGAGACTGCTGCCATGCCAAGGCAGAACAAAGTAAGGCTAAGCTTTTCCCACTTCCTGTGGGGCTCTCCAACAAACAGTGCTGCTTACTGTTTAATCCTCTAACAATCTATGGATACAAAAAATGACATTATCAACTTATGTTAGCTCACTGGATCCTGCCTTCATAAAAAATGGCAGGTGAACAGCAAGTAAGAAGTGAAGAACCAGGTGGGAAAGTCATTCGAGCAGTAGAGGAGAAGGTTTGATCACCTTTTACCTCTGCCAAAGGTTCTAAGGATATAATGCTTATACTTTGTATTGGAAGAGGAAGAATAAAAGCTATATTAGTTTTGCGAGGACCTGCATTTTCACAAAATCATTTATCCCCATAGTACACAGATGGATGTGCTTCCAATAAAAACTAATAGTAGAAAATCATACTCTTTGCAATACATGGCAGAGTAGATTGTTGAAAGTAATATATTCCATAAACAAAAAGAAGCCCTTACTCAAAAACCATTTTTTACAAAAAGCACTTTCACAGTCCTAGACCTGGTACCATCACAGCTATAGCTTAGTGATGATCATAATTATTTTCCTCAATGATTAGCACTTAGCACAGTGCCTGGCACAGAGCAGGCACTTAAGAAATGTTTACTGAACTTACTAACTGTGTGATCTTGGGCAAGTCACTTAACCCCAATTGCCCTTCCCCTCTCAAAAAAAAAAAAAAAGAAATGCTTACTGATTGACTGACTTTTTTCCCCTATATTCTTCCTAATAATTCAGGAACCATTCTTGATCTGATTACTTTCTATGTAAAGCTCAAGTAGAATATTTTAATAGAATTCTCATGTGCAGTGTATATTGTGAGTATCTTCACTCTAATGACAATGTAAATGGTCTTCTGGAAACTACTTACAGAATTCATCATAGCAAGTTGTGATGGGTAAGCTTTACAAGGGAAGTGAATCTTCACTCCGCCAATAATGTATTCAGATAGTGTTGAAGACATTGTGATTTCTTTTGCTTGTTTCAGATTCCTTCCTGCAACACAAAATTTAAATGAACAGTAAACACTAAAACAAAACCCCCAAGACTTTAAAAGGCACTGACTTAAGCAAAAAGAAAAGATGGAAACTGCTTAGGATAACAAAAGGAATCTCAGAATACTCATTTTACAGATGAGGAAACTGAGGCCCAGAAAGGCTATGTGATTTGTCACGGGTCACACAGATATTAAGTGACAGAGTTCTCTGACACTAAACCCAGCTTTCCTTATACTCTACAACACTGCCTCTCTAATTTGCTGGTCAGCCTCCACTGAATTCCTGCTCCTTCATCTGATTCGGTAACCCTGGATTCTTAAAAGGTAGATCATACAAACTTTGTAATAACTGGCAAAGTATTTTGTAAAGAGTGGAAAAGGGAATGGCCTAGCGAAATTCAGAGGTTAATCACCAGGTCAGCCTCAGAATGCTGAGTTAGTTCAGTAGAGTAACTCTCAAAGACCTCTGCCAAATCACAAAAAGGTATCTCTAAGGTCCCTTCTAGTCCTAAAACATATGAAACTCAGCTCCTGAAGATCTCCTCAGTTTTTGAAAACTTACTTTTCACCTTTTCCCTGGCATCTCTTTCAGAAGCAGTAATAGCAAGAGGTATCAGAAGCCTATGGTCAAACACTATATTGCCTGCATGCAGCCAGAGAGGAGAATTCAAAGACACTGCTTCCTGAACCCCAACCTTCTGTGAATTCCCTAGACACCATGATCTTGTACTCTAGCCTTCTATCAGAGAAAGGAGATTTCCAAGACAATGCCAACCATGAGAGTTTCTCCATGAGCAACCCAAGTTCAACAGCTCCTGAGTGCAAGAGTTCCAAACATTGAATCGTCTCTAGAACAAGGGTTCTTAACCAGATGTGCTGTGAATGTTTTTTTTTCCTTAAATATTTTGATAACTGTATTTCAACATAATCAGTCTCCTTTGGAATCCTAAGTATTTTATTTTATACATTTAAAAATCATAAGGGATCCATAGATCAGACTACCAGAGCCCATTCCAAAAAAAAAAAGGTAAAGAATCACTCTTCTAGAGAAATGTCCTCAATCATCCTGCTCCTTGGAGAAGATCCCTCACAAAGGATTATCATGGAGCAAAAAAGCAGAGGAAGTAGGCATTACAGCATCTGACATCATCTAGAAGAATGGCATTAGAGCCTATAAACAGTAGAGAGGTATTAGTGGCCCTACACCACAGCAATATCAGAGATCTAAGTTGATCCTCCTCACACAGCTTTGGCCACCAGTTTCCCTATGTACACTCCAGTGCTCCTTCAATTTGGCTGCACACTTTCCCTATGTGTGTGCATCTCTCTTCCTGACCTCTGTATATCTATTCTCCCTACTGATGCTAGGTGTATTTATGGGAAAATGCAGACCAGTGGCAGGTCTTTCGTTTTAACACCGTGCCATTTCTGCAAGTGCTTTTGCTTTGAACTGTGTCACCTGGTTAAATGCTAAAAGGTAAATATAGTAGTAGGTATTCATGACCTATATACTTTAAGAGGCAAGGATGGATTTAGTACCTTGAGACTGGAGTCCCCAACCTCCAAGAGAACCTATCCTATAAATTAGGCAGACTCTCCACTATTGAAAGAGTGAATCCTGGAAAATATTTCTTAAAGCACTACTTCTTATATTATTTCAATGATGTTAGATTTTAGACAATGATGAAATACAAAATAATTGGCTTCAGTCTTCAAATATTGTTAGTTTTAAAAAAAGGGTCAATAAATCCAATGAAAATCTTTGTTTTTAATCAATGTAGAGAATTCTTTTATTTTTCCATATTGCTACAATACTACCCTTGCCTCCCAGTATATGCTGTCTTCCCCAACAGAACGTAAGTTCTTTGAAAAACTATTTCATTTTAAATTTGTATCTTCAAGCCTAACACAGAGCCTGGGATATGGTAAGTGCTTAATAAATGCTTACTGATTAATAAATACAAGTTGATGCTTGATTCTTCTCTCTCTCTCACTCTCCTCCTCATTTCCCACCCCACCGCATCTACTCTGCTGCCATCACTTGCCAATTTTACCTCTTTCCTATATGCTTCCTTCTCCCCTGATACCACCCATTGCCCTGGTGCAAGACCTCATCACCATATGACTGGGCTATTGCAATAACCCCTGCCACAAATCTCTCCACTTCAGTCTATCCTTCACTCAGCTGTCAAAGTGAACCCTAAAGCACAGGCCTGACCAGGTAAGCTCTGCTACCCTACTTTATAACAAACTCTAGTGTCTCCCTATCACCTCCAGGATCAAATATAAAATCCTCTTTTTGGCCTTTAAAGCCCTTTATAACTTGCCTCTTCCCCTCCTTTCTAGTCTTTATATGCCTCCCCCAACAGGTACTCTTAAATCCAGTGATACTGACCTCCTTGCTGTCTTCCAAAAGAAACTCCATCTCTCATCTCCAGGCATTTTCCCCATGCCTGGAATGCCCTTCCTCCTCATCTCAACCTACTGCCTTCAAGTTCTTCCAGCTTCCTTCAAGTTCCAGCTAAAATCCCACCTCCTCCATGATGCCTTCCCCAATCAGTCTTCATTCTAGTGCTTCCTTCTGTCGAATACTTCCTATTTATCCTACATGTAGTTTGTTGGTACATGTTTGTTTGCTTGTTGTCTCCCCAATTAGTCTGTGAGTTCCTTAAGAGCAAGGGCTGCCTTTTGCCTTTCTTTGTATCTCCAACACTGAGCACAGTCCAGAAAACAGTAGAGGCTTAAGAAATGTTTTACTGACAAACTTACTGATTTGCATCAATGGAAAAAGTAGTCAGAAATCAGAGATCCTTGAAATGGTCATCTAACCTTTGCTTGAAGATTTCCAACAAGGGGGGAAACCATCAGGACAGCTCTAAATCTTAAACAGTTTTTCCTGACACGAAGCCTTAATTTGCTTTTTGCAACTTCTACCCCTTGTTTCTGGTTCTACAATCTGGGGCCAAAAGAACAATCTCATCTTTTCCAAATGCATGAGAGTCCTGGGAAACTTAAAGATGACTATTAGGTTCCCTCAAGTTTTCTCTTCTCCAGGGTAAATATTCCCAGTTTCCTCAAGCGACACTCCTACAACATGGACTCAAGGCTCTTCACCACCTCTCTAGATTTTCAGTGTCCATTCCACCCTCTTCTCTCTAATCACACCACAGCTATTCTAATCCAGGCCTTCATCACCTGCTGTTCATATTACTATAGCTTCCTGATGGGTCTCCCTGTGTTTATTCTCTCCTCAAACTAATCCATCCTCCCTATCGATGCCAAATCAGTATCTCTAAAGTGCAGGTTTGATTGTGTCATTCCCTTCTTGAAAAGTTTCAATGGCTCCCCAACACAACTAAGATAAAATACTGGCATTTGGGAGTCCTTCACAATCTGATCCTGCCCTATTTTTCCAGCCTTGCTTCTACTCCCCCCAATCACTGCAGATATGATCCAAACTGGTCTACTTGCTGTTCCTTCATACAAGCCATTCCATCTGGCATCTTGTCTTTACCCTATACCTGGAATGATCTCCTTCAGTTCCACCACTTGGAACCCCTAGCTCCCCTTCAAGACTGAGGTCAAGTGTCACTCCTTCAAGAGGTTTTTTCCCTGATCTCCACAGATGTTAGTGACATACTCTCTTCCCCACAACATATTTATTTTGAATTTACTTATCTGTGAACCTGTATCCTCCCAGTAGACAAGCTCCTTAAAAGCAAAGACTCTCCCACTTCTCTGTAGTCCAAGCCCTAGCATAGTACCAGCTCTTCCTAACAATTAGAAGATGTTTTAATGAAATGCTTTTTCATTGGTGATTTTTTTTTTAAAGGGGGTAGGGGGGCGGGAATCCCACCTTAGTGCTTTCATGAGCAGGGATGAGAATTTCTTCCACTGATTTGGATCAGCAGCTAACTGGTGTAAACTCACGGTCGGGGTGTAAGGAGCCTGGTACACACTGATGACAGTCTCAAGTCTTCCTGCCTCCCAGGTGCCCTCGCCCTAAGGCTAAGCCCCCATAAAAGGATTTTATAAAGGTGGGTTGAATTGAATAAAACAAAGAGGCAGGTCCCAGGGGCAAAGTCCTGCTGACACCCTATCATCTCCCTTCCCTCCATCTCCAGAACCTCTCTTTCCTCTCTTTCATTTCCCACCCCCTCCCTCACTCTTTTTACTTCCTCTATCCCCCCCTTAACTCCCTCTTTTTCCACGCCCTGGTCCTTCCCCCTCTGCGGCCTTCCCTCTCTCTCCCGGGACTAGGGCTCGAGAGTGTGCTCAAGCTGCTCTCCCTCCATCAGGGTTCAAATACACTCCACTTCACGCTTGGAGCTGCGGGAGGTGGGGGAAGGGGAGGGGGATGCGCGCGGCTCGCGTCCCCTGGGAGGTCTGAGGCAAATGAGAACCCGGCTGGGTGACACCGCGCGAGGGTTCGCCGCGTCCGATCCACGCACGTCCCGGAAGAATATGAGAAGAAGAGAAGGCGGCCTCTAAGAAGGCAGCCCCTCTGTACCCAGGGGGAAGGATGACTCGGGGACCCCGGTCTGCCCCAGACCCGCCTGGTTACCTCTGTTCCGCCAGCAGTCCGAGGCTGTCGCTCAGCAGCTCGCCCTGAACCCCTAGAAAGCAAATCTTCCCGTACTTCCCGCCTCCCGGCCCCAGCGCTTCCCTCCGCCAATCCACGACGAGAAGTGGCGATAGCCAATCGGCGGGAGGATGTCCGAAGTTAGCCAACCAATGGCAGTGCGAAAATTGAGGGGCTGGCCTCACGTAGCCAATCTCTGCGACACGAGTCGACCTGCCCGCAAACCAAACGCGATGAACGGGAGAAGACTGAACCTCGGCAGCCAATCCCGGTAAGGGTAGAGGGAAATGTCTTCCGTTTTGATCAAAGAAATCAATACTTGGCGGAGGCTTCCGTTTCTTTGGAAACCTTAAGCCGCTAGAGCAGATAGTTTGGCTGGGTCATCCTGGGAGACTCCGACTGCTCTACGGTAGCTGACAGTAACCAAAAAAGGTAGATTTGCGGCACTGCGTCATATCTGAGCGTGGTTAAGAAAGACTCAGAAGTGGCAGCCACCGGTATTGGAAGAACTCCAAACGCTCCCCCGCTCCTATCCTTTAAAAGCAAGTTTGTTAAGCAGTGACGAGAAGCAGTAACAGGGATCCAAACCCACGAAGCTGCTTTCCTTTTGAGCTTTAGTTTGCTGACCTACAACTGTTAGCATGTTCCAAAGGCATTCTACAAAAAAGTTTTAAAAGTTTAAGTCCTAGTAATTTCAACAGCAACGAGGTACTTTTCTGTCTCAGAAATCGTTTGCTTGGCTTTTTACTACATTCAGCCAGCTCGCAAATGCAAAGTTCTTAAAACAATCTTCCCTTGTTCTGTGAAATTAAGTCCTTTTTCCTAATTCGTAGCTGCACTGCTTGGAACCATTTCCGGTGTGTAGCTCTTGTTACATTTGGGTTTGGGTTATACTTCGTGTCCCTCAAGTATTCAAATTATTTTCTATTTATCCTGTATATAATAGCTTATTTGTAGATATTGTTTTGCTTGTTGTCTAACCCATTAGCTTGTGAGCTCTTTGGGGGTTGAGACTGCCTAATGCTTCTTTTTGTATTTCCAGCATTTAACAGTGCCTAGCATATAGTAGGTGCTTAATAAATGCTTACTGATTGACTGGCTGACATAAATGTATACTAAGAAGTGCAGTTCTTGGTTCCAAAGTAATGTGAAGTAATGCACAAAAGAATAATTCAAGTCCATTTGATACCAAGAGTATGAATGTTTATAAACAAATATTCAAAAGTTGCACACATTTTTCCTTAAATCAAAAATATCATATTGCATCGTGACAAATTTGACTTTTAACATAAAATACATGAATAATAAAATTTGCTAACGTATTTACATCTTTTATTTACAGATCGACAAATATGTAACAGCAAGTTCTCACTAGTAGTCTTTGAAAAAAAATAGACTGGAATGTGTATTGTTCATTTAGTTAGAAAATATACTTCAACCTTTTCTGAACTCCAAGAAAGACAGCCTTGTGTACCCAAACTATTCCAAGGTTGAAGTTTTAAAAAGAAAGCAGCAACAGTTGTTTCTTTATGGGAATATAAAACTGGTTTAATAAAAAATATGAAAATTCCTGCAATGCTGTTAAGTTTAAATGTTTCATTTTACCCTAGGATTTTTA
The DNA here is from genome assembly GCA_028646515.1 of Pseudochirops corinnae. Taxonomy (NCBI): domain Eukaryota; kingdom Metazoa; phylum Chordata; class Mammalia; order Diprotodontia; family Pseudocheiridae; genus Pseudochirops; species Pseudochirops corinnae. The sequence continues at coordinate 83,522 of JAQQSV010000093.1, forward strand.
ACCAAAAGTTACATATAAGAAGTTATAAATATATTATGAAATGTGATATTATACACTAAATGGATCTTTAAAAAATTCTTATTTGACTCTCCTAACAAGGTAAGGACAATATAATCCCATTTTACAAAGGAAGGAAATGGGCTATAACTATACACCAAGAGAAAAAGTTAAATTCCTTTACTGCAATGTGATATTCTCATCACTCTATTTACTTTCATGAACAAGCAAAGGGGTCTGTTCAGAGTGCAAGACTTTATCATCCATGTGCACCAAAGAAACCAAAGAAAAATACATCTAATTTGGACACTGACTTCTTCAGCATACAAAATGAAGATGAGGGGCCCTGACTTCACATAAGAATATCTAACTTAAAGGAAAGTTACCCACATAAAATTACAAAAAGACTTACTACGATGACATTCCCCACCACTCCGTTTTCCTGAGGATCACAATTATCATGAGTACATGCACATGTATGGGCGCACATGCACACACGTGTTCACAGGTGCACAAAGAAGTTTTTTTGTGAAAGATTTCCTGAAATGCAGAATTCTCAATGACAAACCAAGAGATCACTAACTCAATGGGTTTTATTGCTGTAATTTTTGTTTAGTTAGATATCTTTTAACTTTACCCCTCTAAACATTAGATAAGTTAATTAACATTATAAAAATAAACATTTTTTAAAAACTAACTTAGACCTTTCAGGATCTGCTTTGTAGACCTTTCAGGATCTGCTTTGCAAAAAAGGTGTTTGTGTAAACACTTTTAAACCAGTATCGTAAAATTCCAAATTATTCAAGTACTTCTGACATATGGCTTCACATAATAGCAATAATTGAAGCATATATGTAGAATTTTTAAAGTCCTTATCTGTAATTCCACTGAAATCATTTAGAAAAGCAATTTGCTTTTCTTAGTCTTCTTAACAATAATCCTTGAGAATGAGAATTCATCTTGCATTATTTGTATTGCAAGTCCTTGAGGTTTCTTATTTGGGTTATCTAACCCCTGATTTTCCCTGAATTCTCCCTTCCTTTGATTCTTTTTTCTCTTTGTCATCACTGTAGCACTCAGTCCCAAGCCAAAAGCCAAAATGAACATTAAGGCTACTTACTAACAGACTTCAAAGAAAATTAAAAGCATGGTATATGCTTTTCTCATTTCAGAAGCTAAACATGATGCTGAAATCCCTGGAAAGAAGCCCAATTAACAACTGCTACTAGACAAACATACCAGCAAACTAGATCCATATACTTTCATCCAAAAACAGGCAAGATATAAAGCATAATTCTCAGCAAGATCAAGTTTGAGTTCAGTTGTATGTTGTCTTTTTTTGTGATTCCAAGACACTACTGTTCTCATTCAATATAACAGTTGTTATCAAAAGCAGAATCATGGTGGGTTTATGCTGCATACAGCTTCAATTTCATTCATTTCTTTTTTAAACTCCACTAACACTCATGTTTATTATTTCAATTATTGTGCTTTCAATACACTGGCATAGCTGCACATCAGGGTCCATGCTTCCTATATCCCTGGCTCCATTTTTATAAGCTAAGTCTTTGCATATTCCAGACCATCCACTTCGTTTCTCTTTTAGTTGCTGAAGACCTAAAAGTAAAATAAGAAGAAACAAAAATCAAGACAAAAAAGCTTATCTTTTATTCAAAGAATCACAGAACTTCAAGAGTTAGAAAAAACCTCAGTGGCTATTCTAAGCTATGCCCAAAAAAAAAATCCTCTCTACCACATAACTGGTCTTTGCTTAAAGACCTCAAGACTGTGTGGATATGAAAATTTTAAGAGACCTAGATAATTACTTACGTGTAATAATCGGATCTATATCTCTTGTCTGCGTAGCAACATCAGAGGCACAAACTTGTCCTATCTGGATCAACAAAGACATAATGTCCTCATACAGTGGAGGAAATGCTTGACAAAAAGACACCAAACTCGGCAGGGTTGGCATGAAAAAAGCATAGCGCTTAGTCTGAGTTAAAACTGTTGAAAGAAAATAAAGCAGATTTGAAGAGATGCAAATGTGAATACTAATATTCAAACCATGGCTTTAAGTATCTCATAATTCTTGCGCTTAAAATGTTTGCCTTAAAGAAGAAATGAAAAAATACACCACCTTGTCCCTGAAAAGGTAGAAGACCATGAGTACTGAATACTGGATATAATTTCAGATAAGAATATGTTGATTGGTTTTGTTAAAGTGTTTTATTTACTCTTCCTTTTTTCACCTTTGTTACAAGGAAGTACTTGCTAGGCAGTGTGAGAAGAAGAGATATATTCAGAAATGAAGGTGATAAAAATGTGCTGATCATTTTAATTTACAAACTAAAAGTTAGTAATAGTACAATACAATATCCCGTGGAATCTATGGATACATGTAATATACTTTTAACCTTTAATTTTGCATGTGATATTTCACTAGAATTTCTCTACAGAAAGTGGCTTGAAATGGAGATAAGACATTAGCTCTTATTTTTAAGTTCTTGGTTTCTACTGACATTCGTATAGAAGCTACAGGTAATTATGGAAGGTGAGTTGGCCATTATCCTTACTTAACTTATTTTTCATATAAGCAGTCATTATCAATAACAGAAATTAATTCACAAATTACAAGGTATACTGTGATGGCTTACCAAATCAGCAACTAACCATAAATCATACTTAGGATAACACAAAACTTCAGAAAGGCAGCATGGTGTGGTAGAAAAAGCACTAAAGTCAAGAAGATTCTAGTACAAATTCCTGGCTCTGACAACATCTGTCTGACCTTGCATAAAATCATTTCACCTCTCTTAAGTCTCAGTTTCCTCATCTGTAAAACAGGATATTGTTTACACTACCTACCTCAAAGGGTTATTGTGAACAAAACGTTCTGTAAAAATACTATGTGTATTTATTATTTTAAGATCATATAGCTATCTAAAAATATGTAAAATGGTGAATTTGTAACAATTACAACAACTCAAGTCATCTTACTAAAATCAGTGAAATTTACAAATAAAATTATGTCTCTTGGTAGTGCAGTAACATACCTGTCAACATTGTTCCCATGACATTGATAGCTAATCGAGCCACACTCAGTGATTTTGGTAATGCATACTGGATACATAAATAAGAAAGCAACTGGATAGCAAATACCTAAAAAGCAAAGTGAAATGTTAAAATGTCTCAAAGGCATTCAGTCAACAAATATACCCTGTGCAGAAAAAAAAAGATGAACATCTGTCCTAAAGGATCTTATTATAATCTAGCAAAGAAGAGAGCTGTAAGGCAGATAGATGTGTTTTGTCTTAGTTATGTTCAAGTGCAATAGATGTAAACAAATGAGACATTCAAAGAAGGAACACAGGATCTACAGCACGGAATGCTTAACCTTGTTTGTATCATGAATGCTTTGGCAGAGTGGGAAAGCCTATGTGGCATCCAGTTCAAAATGTCCAACAAGCAGCTCATGATGCAAGACTGAAACTGCAAAGACACTAGGGCTAGACAGATATGCCTGGGAGTCGTGCAAAAAGATGAGAACTGAACCAACGGGAGCTAATGAGGTCACCAACTGAAAAGTGTAACACAATTCAGAAGAGCCCAGGACACAGCCTCAGAAGATACCCACATTTAGAGGATGGAATATGAAAATCCAGCCACGTGGACTGAGAAGGAATATTAAGACAGGGAGGAGGAAAATTAATATCATGAAAACCAAAAAGAGGAGAGTATGTCCAGGAGGAGAGGATGATCAACAGTATTAAAAGCTACCAGAGAGGTTTAAAAAAGAAAAGGTTGGAGAAGATGTCATTAGATTTGGCAATTAGGAGATCAGGTAACTTTGGGTGTTTTACCTGAGGGATGAGGTTGGGAACCAGACTATAGAGGGTTTTAAGAACAGAATGAAGATAGGAAATGAAGGCCCCAAATGTAGAAAGCCTTTTTCAAGGTATTTAGCAGAGAAGGGAAAAAAAAATATGGGATGACAGCTACTGGGAGTTGGTAAGAACTCTTGAAAGTTTTTTTCAAGATAAGGGAGAACTATGCATTTTTGTGAATAGAAGAGAATGAAACAGTAGACAGGGAGAATTAAAGATTAGAGAAGGGGGGAGATGATAGTAGAGGAAATCTGCTAGAGAAGACAGAAGGGGATAGATCAAGAGTACATGTGAAGTGCTTGGCTTTGATGAAAAGGTCACCCTTCATTAGCACCTGGAATATAGAAAAAGATAGTGGTGGAAGAGGTCAGGGGGATATGAGATGAGGAGACAGAGAGAAAAGAGAATCAAGGCAAATAGCCTCAATTTCCTTAGTAAAGTGCGACATTGTCGGCTGAGGTAGGGAAAAGGAATACTGTGGAAAGTACAAGAAAAACAGGGATTTGAAAAGACAATACATCAAGTACAAAAAGAAACCAGTCAAGGAAGAGTAGAAGGATTGCTTTGCTTCAAAAACAGCCCAGTAGAGATTGGATTGACTTCCCATCAGCTCACATCAGCATTAGCTGAATCCAGCTAAAATAGGGGGATAGTAATCCAAGCTGGGGTTCAGCAAAGCATGAGTAGCAATAGGATAAACAAACAATGGATTCAAGTGTAAAAGATACAGACTTGAACTGCTTCTCCAAAGGGTTAAAAATGGGAAGAAGTAGAGTACAGCCAGGAAAGCACAAAAAAGTGGAAGGATTAGGAGGTCATAGTAAGGAAGAACAGGTTTAATAGTGGTAAGGCACAGGGAGAGATATAGACTGCTAAAAGATTATTATAACAGAATTTCAGGGTTCTTCAATATAAATTACTAATATTGCTGAGATTAAGTTTATGACTGTATTGTTGATTAAGAAAGAAAATATCAAGGCATATTTGGGGAATGACAAATAGTCTATACTGGCTGATGGTCAAGGAAAGGTGTAATGGGAAATAACAGTTGATAGGTACCAAGGTCTTTGTAAGGCTAAGGAATCTGGATTTAATTCAGTAGATAGTAGGGAAAGTATGGGACATAGTAAATAAAGAGGTAAGTGCTATACAGTAAGAAAATTAGTGTCACAGTTATATATGGTATGTTATGGAGTAAAGAGAAGGTTAGAAGCTAGGAGACCTGTAAGAGGCTACTACATAATTTAGACAGTAAATGGGAATATTAAAAAATGTTTTTGAGGTGTATTATTAAACTTGTTATCAAGACTCAAAACTGAATAAAAATTACCAAAAAGCCTCAATGAATTCATTACCTGTTTTTCAAGTTCTGGCTGAGCTATTAGCTCAGGAATGAAATCCAAGCAGATGTGCATAGAAGGAATACCTGCCACTGTCAGTGGCAAAAGTTCACATGGATAACCCTATTCAAATATAAAGGAAAAAACACTGGTTAGGTGCACATTATTAACTAAAAGTATTTTCCAGCTACAAAGTCATCATATTTGACAGACTATGATCCTCATTTCATACATGTGAGAAACAAGACTAAGTTTTAACAAAGCTGAAACTTGTCAATCTCAGATAGTGGGACCTCATAGTCAACACATAACCCAACTGCAGACTCAATGGCCAGTAAGATTTTTTATTGCTATACGGAGTGGAGGAGACACACAATGGGATAGTTCAGGACAACTGTCCTCAATGTAGTCTTATTTTTTTACTTTTTAATGAAATGCCTTAGTGAAAAATGCTATTAACTAAACTATCTGAATTTTTTCCAGTTCTATAAATGAACATAATAGCAAATGAAATCCCAGTGGCATTACCCACTTGAGTTATCCTTTGCTACCCCCCAAAAATAAAATGAAAACAAAGCATAATTCTTGGAAAACACACCTGAAAATGAACAAGTTTAGCAATGTTGGGATCAGCAATATACATTTGGTGTAATAAACAGCAGATAAGGCACTGAACTTCTCGAAGGTTACAAAGCAAATTGTCTTCTCCTTCTTCTATTCCCTTATTGTTAGTGGCAACAGCACTCTGAATAATACCCTTAGTTTTCTCCTCTTCAGTAGGGAGGCAAATTTCTAAGAGAATCTGGACAGCAGCACTGTCCTACAAAGAAATGAAACACAACGAATTTAAGAAATCTTGTTTTCAAACTAAATTTGATTCTATATGGTCCTGTATCATTTAATTCTATCTGACTATATACATAATCTAATTCTTTATAATTTATACCTACTTGAAAAAGAGAAACAAGAAAGGAGTTGGAAATTTATGTCACATGTGGTGATTTTGAGCAGCAATTGGCCCAACTTTAGATGCAATTGTGAAGTAGGCAGTTTATTTCTGGCTACCAGATTTTAGCACCCTCCTATCCCATCTGCCTTCCTAGCCTAGCCTCCAGAGAACTATCTTATATTTTATTCTTGCTCTCATCTGACTGCCAACTAATCCCTCACAATGTGTCAATGGCAAAACAAGATGCAGGGGTAGGGAACCTGCAGCCTTGAAGCCACATGTGGCCCTCTAAGAGGTCCTCAAGTGTGGCTCTTTGACTGAATCCAAAATTGATAGAACAAATCCAAGGGGACTGTAATGTGGAGCTCAACTTAAGGCCTTAAGTTGGGAGAGATAGCCCATTATCTTACCATGATAATAGGCTTGTAACAAAGAATTAATTTCGTGGGAGATAACCTCCTGGCAGTTACCATCACCACCAATAACCCTGTCTCCAAAGATGTTACTGTAAAACCTCAATCCTGATTTGTTGCTGATCAACATGTTAAAAGCAAACTTCTGACTATTCAGGAACTATAAATATTATTTCGAAGATGGCCTCACCATAATTTGCACTATTTAGACTTATACTAATTATTTTTTCTTCTTTCCAGTTGAGAAATTTCAGGTAATAACCATAGCTCAGATTTTCTTAGCCTATTTTGTATACTGAAGCCTAGGGTCTCTGCAGAATGTTTTTAAATGCATAAAGTAAATGCATAAGATTACAAAAGAAGTCAATTATACTGAAATATAGTTATCAAAATACTAAAAAAAAATTCACAGTCCCCCAGGTTAAGAATCCTTGCTCTAGCAAAGATTTCCATTTTGAAGTTCTAAAAGCAATTTATAATTCGTCATCTCACAACGCTTTACAGCACTCCTTCAAGGATATAAAAGTCATGGTTTACTGAGGTGTCAGGTAAAAATTTGTTTCACCCTAATTTAGTTTACACATTACACAACAAAACTAAACTATTACATTGTCGATTTTAAAAAAACATAAATCAAGGAACAGAAATGCATGTCTGTGGTCCAAACATACTTACTTCAACATCTGAAAGGACTTATAATTTAATCCATGTGGCTACAAATGTATATCACAAGTTCTCTGTATCTTAGTAGACAATCTTCATGAATTATGTGGCCAAAATATTTGTTAGCTGGTGGCCAGCCTATGAATAATAATACTTCTCATAATTTAGCTAGACTGGTTGTTGGACAACCATGCACAGGAACAGAGGCCACTGCCAGACTTGTACTCAAAGCCTTATTGGTATGGTTGGATCTACCAGCACTTAGGCTCCATCCATATAGCCTGTGATCACTTACCCTGGCACAATAAATTATCAGAGTATGACTTTACTTGGAAGGGTTAAAACATTCCTTATGATGGATGATAAAATGAGATTATCAAGAACTGATTATTTTAACAATACAGTAGAATTTTTCCATATGACTACTGCTGGGGACAAATATAAATTTTTGCAAAAGGGCTCATAATAATTAAAGAAATGTGCCATACATCAATCTTTACACAGAGAATATAATTTGACTCATATTAAAACCAAACTGATTCAACAGGGAGGTGTTTTATAATTGGGTTTTACCATATTACCTGAGCAGCCAGCAATGCATTTTTTAATTCTTCTCTGGTAACCTCAGGGGCATCAGCCTGTCCCACTAAGCCTAAGGTATTATTCGGGGCAGGTCTAATATCCTGCTCTGCTGTTTCCTTCAGGTGTGAACTAAGGTAGGCTTTGGAAGCAAGAAGATAGCCATTCAACATGTGCAGAGTAATATCCATCAGAGGAGGACATCTAACACACCAAAAAATAAAAAAACATGAAAACATGAAAAAATTAGCTGGAGCACATTTCAGATTGAGCAATTAAAGAAAGCCAACAAAGAGTAACAATGCTTTCCCTACTGAGATTTCCTATCTCTGTAGGAGAAATGATAATATCTATTTTTGTTCATTTTCCTTTGTATTTCAAGATGATGTTAACATACAAAGACTATAATCTGTATGTGAATGTAGTCAAAAACTGATACATTAAGTTTTCAGTAATGATTTTCTACAGTTGTTTAAAGATGCTTGGCACTACCTGCAAATGTGTCTAGACTCACTGCCTATGACACCTTTCCTAAAAAAAAAATTTTAAAAACCCCTTACCCCCAAAATTGTGATAACTGACTGATAAAATGAAGAGGAAAAATGATGGAAAGAGTCTTAATTCATCCTCTTTAACTCTTCGTTTCTTCTGTTTTTTCTTAGTTCTTCTTCCATCTAATACACACTAATTGAAGGCATTTATTTCCCAAGGTCCAAAATTCAATTTTCTGCTTTTTTCTCCCGCAAAAAACTCATATATACCTTACTATGCCCTTCATACCTAATCCAGGATCCTTTGTTTAACTGCCTTCTACATTTCCATACCCATCTTCCAGCAATAGTTTAAACTTTTAAGCCAAACTTATCATCTTCCCTTCAAAAATGTCTATTCCTCCCTAATTCTTTCAATGACATCATCATTATCTTAGTAAATTAGGCTTTAAGTCAAGGTCATAGATTGACTTCTCCTCCCTTATCCCACCACTACCAAGCCCTCTTTTTAACATTTTCTTTCTTTTTCCTTTCTACTTCCATTATTAATACCCTAAACTAGCCAGACCCTTATCATCTCATACATGAAATAAGGAAATATTTTTAATCTCATTACCCCTGATAGTCTCAACACCTTCCAATCCATTCTATACAACCGTAACTAAAACATTTTCATTAAATCATTCCTGCTTTAAAAACAACAAAAACACTATTCCCTATGAGATACCAAGTCCAAAAATTTTTAGCCTACTACTCGAAAGATTTCCACAACAAGGGCCCAACTTACTTTTTTCAAACTCAGTATTCCCTAAAGTGAGCCCTCCATCAATTTGGTCTTGCTGTTCTATTCAATATTACTACCAATCATACTCTATTCCTATTTCTTTTTACTCTTTGCTCACTGTTTCCTCTATCTGAAATGTGATTCCCCTTTCTAACTGCTACCCATACTTCAAGGTTCAATTTAACTTCTCTTCCTGGAAACTTTCTTTGACCACAGCAACACACACTGAGTCTACCTCATCTGAATGCCTGCCGATTTCACTTACTGTCCCTATATTCAACTTTTTGCTTTTATCATACTCTGGCTTGTATTGCTATTTAACTTTTCCTTTATTTGTTTCATATCTTCAATGAAAGCTCAAAGGCAGGCTCTGTTATACTTCTTTATATCCCCCAAAGTGCTCTGCACACAGAAAGAATATAATAAAGAAGTATTTTTGAATGAATAATGCAATTTCACAGTTAAAATTAATAATTCTGCATGAACTTTACAGGTAAATGTGGAAATAACAAAGCCAATTTCCTGAGGATGCTAGAAAGAATTGTTTTAAAAGTTTACTAATTCATTTAAAGTGTCTTGTGAGGCACACTGTACTAGAAACAGACCCAACTGTACAACATGCTGATTTTAACAATGCAACTATCTCCCCTCCTACTGCCAGAAAGCCCAGAAGTATTCCTCCTTTTCCCCTAGTCTTGATCCAAAGAAAGAACTTAAGTTATATATACAGTAATTTATAATCACTTTTAAGTTTTGCTCTATGATTTCTTCTTACTTCTTTTCCTCTTGTTTTTATTTACCTCACTGAATAATATGCTTTTGATTGTCAACAGAAGTGTTTTTTTTTGCCTGGGAGTATCTGACCTACTAAATATTATATCTCCTTAGGGATGACATTACTAAATCATACATAAAATATTTAGCAATGGATTACAAAGTTCATGAACAATAACACCTAAAAAATTACTGGTCACACTGCAAGTTAGCTTCTCTACCAACACTAGGTAATGCTATGGAACTTAACTAAATGTTGTATTCTCTGGGGAACCTCAAAGCATAGTACTATGGAAGAACATGAACATCAAGTGACATTTACCTGTGAACTCTCTGATCACACCTTAGGACAATGAGAGGATCAATCATCAGGTCATTCTGTGTGTACTTCTGCTGTCGAACTAACTTCACTGATGGCTGCAGGGCATTAACTGTCATGACCCATAGCCTGATGAGAAAATAAATCAAACATTCAAAAATTATTTCAACCTACCTGAAACACCTATCCATTCAATATTTTAAACAGTCTTACCTATGTCAGAAAGAATGTAAGAGGGTAAAATGAGACAACAAATGTGTATACACTTTAAAGAGTTATATACTATATAAATGTAAATTACTATTATTTTATCAAAATAAAAGGTAGAAAAGTGAAGCCAACACAGAATCAAAACTTGTATTTTTAAACATCTTAAAATCTACTCACTATAGCAAGGGATGTCCACTCTATGATTAGACATCAGTATGTCAAAAAGCAAGCAAACAATTCAAATCATGATAACTAACTGTAACAAACGGGAAATTCACTTTTTACTCACTTTACCAAAAAAAGGAAGTCAAAAACACCAAGTTTCTGCTTTTCCTGAGATAAAGTTCATGTCATTCTTGCCTTTCTTTAAAGTTGATTAATGCTTTTAACATGAAGTACACTATCCAATTATAAGATAAATGTTCCTTAATTATTAATATGACTGATAAAAAGACCTTTCAAAAATCAGCAAAAAACATATTGTCCCTGCTTCATTTTAAGTGGTTTACACCATTAAAACAATAAAAAGAAGTTACCTTCTAGGCATCACAGTATTAAGAACCATCCACAGTTTATTGACTGTTTGAAGAATTCTCCGTGGAACTCCTGAATTCAACAGCTGGTTCATATTTGATGTTAAAACTTCTGCATATGGTATAAGTTCACTAGCAGAGACCAGAGTCAAATGTTCCAGAATCTGCATCACTTGTGTGTGACTTACTTGGAGCACTGAAAATGCTAAAAAGAAAAGTTTGTCAGAATTCAGACAAGCTAAAACCTTCTAAAACTGCTGGCAGGAACATTATGCTCTTAGAATATTGGGCCTTATGCAATTATTCTGGTTCAATGTTTCTAATAACTCATGAAGAAGATATAGCTAAAAAGTAAAATAGAAACACATTACCTTCTGTCATAGTCATTTTACGGTTTTGGCTAACCTTACAAATTAGGAGCTTAAGGAATATCTGAACTGCCCAAAGGATAGGAATGAACAGTTTTCAAAGCAACACAAATGGCTAATAACCATATGAAAAACTATCCAAGCTTTAGTAATCTGAGAAATTCAAATTAAAATCACTCCAAAGTAGGCACTTAATAAATTTTTTACATTACATGTATTAACAAAAAAAAAGATCATTAAAACAATAAATGTAATACTTGGCCTGTGTGGAAACAGATACAATCACAGATGTCAGAGCTGGTTCAATCTTTCTGAAAACAATCTGCTAGTAAACAATGAATTTCAAAACTGAATGTACCCTTTAATCCAGTGATCCCACCACAATGACTATTCCCTAAGGATATATTTAAAAGGTAAAGGTCCATTTGTACGGAAGTGTACAATGGCTTTATTTGTAATGACACAAGACTAAGCAACACATATGTCCAGTGCGAGGAGAATCATTGAATAAACTGTGGCAAGTCAACATAAAGAATATGATTTTACATTAAAACAACTGTGAATAAAAAAAAAAAATCAAAGATTGACATAAAGAGATGCAGAGTAAAGATAGAACTATACAATATGTGGACCAAAAACATACAAAACTATAACAAGTAATAGGGATAGAGACTTGATCTGTGACTTCATGGATACATCACAAGTTCAGAAACTCCCTCTACTAATGTAGATCAGTACCTTCTCTGCAACTTAACACCCTTAGAGAGTTATTTATAGTACTGAGAAGTTAAATGACTTGCCTAGGGTCATAGAGCCATAAGTATCAGAGGTGGGATTAGAACCCTGCTCTAACTGGCTTTGAGAATGGCTCTCTATTCTCTATGCCACAAAACTCAAAAAATGTGCCAAGAAGAAAAAAATAAATCAGAAGAAAATATAAAAATAAAGACATTACTGTAAATTTGCTGAACATATAATAATAATAACTATAAATAATAGTTATATTTTATATTAACTAATAAATATTAATATTTTATATTAACTAATAATATAAATATAATAATAATAATAATACTATGTGCCAGACACTATGTTAAATGCTTTACAATTATCATCACATTTGATCCTTGCAAAAACCTGGGAGGTAGATGTTATCATGATTCTTATTTTAAAGATGAGGAAACTAAGGAAAATAGAGGTTAATTGATTTGCCCAGGGTCACACAGCTAGTAAATGAATGAGGCCAAATTTGAACTCAGGTCTTCTTGATTCCAGAGCCAGCACTAATATGCATAATTTTTTTAAAAAAATAAATTGAAGTTTGGAGGCTTTTCTGTATTATTTCAGCTTTATTCCTAATAGAATATTTATTTTTGTTGAATTAACTCAAGCAGTAAAAAAAAAATACTGCTTGCAGTATGACAGAGGTTTATATTCAGAAAGCTGTCTGGTCCAATAAATTCATTAACTGAACATACATTAAGCATCTATTATTTGCAATGCATTATGTAAATTTAATCCTGCAGACCTTGTCCTAAATGTCTCTTTTTCAGTATTTGGACACATACTAGACAGCCTCTTACAAAAAGCTGCAGCACCTTGGCCACTGCTACAAACTATGCTCCTCTAATGCAGTCATTCCGGTCCATTCAGTTAACAGTCCTCATGACCTTTCAAGAAACACAGTACCTAGTTATATGACAAAGAACCCACAAGGGAAAAAAACAGAATGCAATTCAAAGGGAAATAAAATGGGTCCTCAGAGGCTGCTTACTTCAAAAACTGTTCAACAAAATATTAACATTTTCCAAAGAAAAATATTCCATTATATTTAATTGCTTAACATCATTAAGTTAGCAGAAGATCAACAGGGACTGCACAGAAAATAAGAAAACTTTGCTGTACCTTCTTGAAGTTGTTTAGGAGAGTGGTTTTTGGCAGTGTTGGTCAAAAGCATTCGCCGTAGCAAGGCATCTGTCCCTGTAATTTCTTCTTCACAAATCCAATCATCCACAATACATAAATGTGGGTAGTTAGTTGCAAGAAGACGCAATAAAGCAGAGTGTAACCCTTTAAAAATTGTTATAAGTTAGAATGCTTATGTTAAATACTCAAAGATTTTTTTCCCCCCTTCCTCAGCTTCTGAGGAATGTTTAGCAGTCTAATATCCAACCACAATGGATGATTACACACTGGCACTTCCTAATAATGGCTCCAATTAAACTTCTCCCCAGTGGCCAACTAAGGCCGTCTGAAGGAGAATCACAAACGACTGCTTAGAATTACACCCTTCAAGGATGATTTAGAAATGGAAAGAACCTTAGTGAAAACCATAGAATTTAATCCCTCAGTTTACAAAGAAGAAAAAGGTCCAGAGAGGTTAAATGACTCAAGGTCACATAGGTAATAAGAAACAGAGTCAAGATCTGGACTCCAGTCCTCTACTTTGAAGCCAGTGTACTTTCTACCATATCGTGCTGTACTATGATCTTCCCAATAAATAAGGGAAAAGTACAGCATCAAGATCCTTTGTTCTCAAAAAATTAAAACTTCAGTTTCTAATATTCATTGTTATAGTGTTAATGAATATTAACAATAATAATAACCATCCTAATGATAAACATTATAATCAAAATTTACTGGACGTTAATTTTTAAGTGACTTAAAAATAATGCTTAGGTATACACAGCAGAAACTTTAAGAGTTTTTAACCTAAACATGTGATGGTGATGTAATATAAAATGAAAACTAAAATATACCTCTGATTTGGGTATATTTCAAAGTATGCTAGAAAAATTCATAGGGTTTTTACATTCTCCTTAAGTAAAAGAGATTCCTGATCTCTCAATTTTTATACATGAAAAATAAAACATTAGTAAATATTAAAAGAATCTTGCCACTGCTGTCCCTGAAGAAATTGATTTTTTTAGTTAACAGAAGTTAGTTCAAACATTTCTTGTCTTGACATTCTAAAACCATCCATTCTAAAACCCCATGCTCAGAAATTTGTTAAATCTTTTCAATGAAAACTCAACTTTTAGACAAAAATACACCTAAATAAATAATATAACCCAACACAACATGAGTTGAAAGGTTATTTTAGGTCATTTCATGGCAAATCAAATTTGGAGAAAGACAGCATTTTAAAGATGGAAGTGATCTAACAGATCTAGTCTAATCCCATCATTTGATGACTGAGGAAACTAAATTAGAACTTAAGCAATTTAAATGACTTGCCCACAGTCACAGTTAGCTAGCAGCAAAACAAGAGTCTGGGGCCTAGATGTTTTCCTGACCCCAGGACTAACATCCTTTCCAGTATACCACTGTTCCCTCCACATCTCTCTGTCCATATTTCCTTATCTGCCAAGTATGACTGAGAATATTTATTTCTTACCTAAGCTAAAGGATGAATACATAACACATAAAAACACTATAATAATGCAAAGAGGTATTATTATTTCTAAACTATGTATGTTCTAAACACACAAAAAAACACTGCTGCAAAAAGTGAGAGGCTATCAGACGTTATATAACCTAGCATCTCTCTGGAAATGAACTATTCAAAGTCACAAACAAGTAATAGCATTAAGAGACAAATAAAAAACAATGAATGTACCTCCCAGTTCCTGCTGTAGTCCTTGAGCCTGTCGTATGAGGAATTTGATTGGAATCTGATCCATCAAAGAGGAAGAGTAAGATTTAGGCTTTCTTTGCATAGCAGCTGAGTAGATAAAGATAAATAAACATCAATAAATATATTTTAACCAATCTGAAGTCTAAAGTTTCAACATCAAATATGAATGAAAATTCAAGGATGCCTACCTATCTTTAAATCATTTTTCTTTCACGTTTATAGCTCATAAAAGCTATAGAATCATCAGCATACCTTGATTTAGTTCAAAAGTCACTCAGTATAATACCATTTGAAGGAGGACAAATTAGATTCAAAAGATCGGTGTTATTTATCAGCAAAGATTTCTACCTACTGTCCAATTTATGGCTTTCAAGCGTTCAAAATTTAGCTTGTAAGATTCATACAATCACATTCCTCCAAATACCTTCCCACTTTGGATCCCAGCCCCCAAAATATTTCAAACACTAAAAATAGTACTTTCTCATTTTTCATCCTAAAACAGTCAAACAAGAAATATTTACAACACATCATCTATATTGACTATGGGGCAAAACTTCACTGAGATGAAACACGTTTAAAATCCTCTTACATTTTGTTATTACTCTAAGTTTTCGTTAGCTAACAAAATTCATTTCCTACTGTGACAATTGAGCTGTGAGTTACTAAGATATGAAATTTCAATCTATTATATGCTAAAAGTTTAAGATAGGAAGGCTACTTTCTTTTAGGGAAAAGACAGTAAAGATAGTAAAGTAAAAAAGAAAACTTCAACCTGACTGGACTAAAGCAACAGGATGTGCCTATGTCCCCTCTGTTGATACAGAAAGGATCACAGACAATTTGAAATGACAGATTTATAGCTGAAAGAAGTCAGGTCCAACTACCTTAGTTTATAGTTTGTAGGATAATAGATTTGAAGCTCAAAGGGACCACAGAAGCTATCTAAACAAGTCTCAACTTGAGCACAATCTTCTATAAGAGGTCTTTCCTAAAGATCCTCTCTCCAAAAATTACCTTATATTGAGACAGAGAGAAAGAATTTTCTGTTTGAGAGGCACTGTGGACTAATCACTAAAGAGCTGGCACTGGTGCCAATAAGACATAGGTTCAAGGCCTGCCTCTGACACATGGTAGCTGTGTAACCAACCCTCTAGCCTTAATCAGCCAACGGGCATTGCATCAGTCAAACCCCACTTGGTCATTGTTTGGGCTCTGACTGACTTGAACTGAATATAAACAGAAATTGTTTCTGGGATCTTCGCCTCCTACTTTGATTTTTTTTTTCTGGACTAGGTTAAAGGAGTCATTCTTTGCTTCATTTTTTTCACCTAGCTTTAATCACTAAATGGACACTGCCTCAGTCAGACTGAGACCTGCTATAGCAGTGGTTCTCAACCTGTAGGTTATGTTCAATTTAAATACATCCTGCATATCAGATATTTACATTATGATTCATAACAGTAGCAAAATTACAGTTATGAAGTAGCAATGAAAATAATTTTATGGTTGGGGGTCACCACAACATGAGGAATTGCATTAAAGGGTCGTGGCATTAGGAAGATTGAGAACCACTGTACTAAAGACTTCAACTTTAAAAGGCCAAGGTCTTCCACCACATATGGGGTTATCTCTAGTCATCCTGATGTGTATCTGACCACTAGACCCAGCTGAAGTGAGATTTGTGACTGTGCACAACCTTTCCTCACTTAAATCCAATTCACTTGCATGTCATGGCATCACCTTCATGATGTCATGGTCCTCTTCCAAAATGAAGGAAAAACAACAAGTTTCTGAAAAGGTACTAATCTGCTTAGTGTAGGGATTTCCCCCCCCAGGCAGCCCCTGCCTGACATCAGTCACAGGTCTAGTCCCTATCTCTATCCTAATTCTGTCCATATCCATATGTGTGTACATTTTGTCCCTCCTGTAGAAGGTAAGTTCCCCAAAGCCAGGGACTTTTGTTTCCATTTTGTCTTCATATCCACCACACTTGGCACACAGTAGGCATTTAAAAATGCTCACTGACTAACATAGTTCATTTTACAAATGAGAAGACTGAGGTTAAGTGAATTAATCAAAGAGAAGCTGAACAAGAAGAATTGTCCAAAGTCACACAGGTAAGAAGAGACAGAGCTAGGATTTGAACCTAGGTTCTCCCACTCCAGATAGAGGTAGCTGATTTTTTCAGAAACAAAGTTCACAGAGGAGTGGAACAAAGAGAGGTAAAGACAATGGCTCTGTGATCAAGGTGCACAAGAAACCCCTTGAAGCATACCTGAGAAAGTGGGTATGGTTAAAGTCTGCTTGATGGTGCCTTGTACAACCAAGGTATAAAGACAAGGAAATTATTTTTGTGTGCATTGAAATTATCTTTAATAGTGTTTTACATATTCTAGTTTGGGGATATTTTAAGCAGCTTGGATATCTGAAAATCTGCAATATTCCTCCTAAGACAGCAATGAATGCATATTATTATGAAGTAGTAAACAAAGGAGAAATTACCAAGATGCTGAAGCTGTAACAGTGAGACAGACAGTAATAAAATCTGTGGCAGGCCATTACCAACCACTACCAGACAACCTTCTCAAATGCTGCCTATCCTGGCCCAATCCATGTACTCCACAGTGTAGCCAAATTAGATGACTGTCCCCAATACATCATGCACTTTCCCACTTCTATGTCTTCGTTCATTTACCTAAAATGACTCTCCTCTCCCTCTTCACCTTCTGAATTCTTACCCAGCTTTTCGTGTGCAACTTAAATGCCTCCTCTGAGATCTTCCCTGATCTTTGTCCTAGTGCACAGTTTTACACCTCTCTAATGCATTTATCACGTTACTGTGTCTGTATCCCATAATTCAGTTATCAGTACATGTCTCTTCCATCTCACTACACTACAAATTCTGAGGGCAGGGACCATAAGTTACTACTCTGTCTCCTTCAGTGCTTAAGCACAGTGCTTTCCATACACTGGACATTTAATGTTTGTGGAATTAAACTTCCCTTCATGCATACCAGCTCCACTTTCTGAAGAGAAAAGAGTCAGGAAAATTCTTGACCATGAAATAATTCTCTTCTAGTCCATTCTCATGAACAAATTTTCAGAAACAAAATTTCTGAGCAGAAACACTCAATTTCTCCAAAGAATTGCTGAATGTTGTAGAGGACTTTCTGTAGCATGTCAGTCTTCTCCAAGAAACATGCATAACCATGGCAGAAATAACTATGTTTCTGTGCTTTAGAACAAATAGAGTAACTTAGTCTAAATGTCAGGAGATAGACAAGAGAGAATATTAATTACCTAAATGTATTTTGCCAAATTCTGATGCCAAATTCAATTATATAAACTAATAGCATAGAATCTTTAAATCTTGACTCTTAAGAAAACACAGTCATGAACAGAAATAGAAGGTTCAAATGATTAACATTCAGGGTATGAGACTCATAGTGCCCATTCACTTCACACTGACAACAAAAAAAGTATCTCCTGCCCACCCCAGAAAGACAACATGAAAGCATAAATAGTACAATCTTAAAGCTTTTACCATTTGGATTTGCAAATAGGGCTGCTACTAGTCAAATCCTGCCCAACTTTTCCAAATGGAAAATCTCAAAAAGGGCATTTTTTTAAATTTCTATTCAGATAGCTATCATTAAATAATAAACAGTATTCTTTTTTTGGAGGTGGAGGGCTGGTTTGGTTTTTTTTTTTTTAAACAAACAGTATTCTTTACCAGAACTCAATGCCTAGACAAAAGTTTAAGAGGGAGACAAGTTAATAAATTGTCCCTGACATAAAATGTGGGTATTAGGACATCATCTAGAGAACCCCCAAAGCAAAGGAAAGAAGCAGAAGAAAAATTCACATTATATTTAAAACAAAATTTCTCAAAAAAATTAAGGACAGCTGATGGGCCTAACACTAAGTGATTTAAATTAGCAAGATTTAAAAAAAAAAAAAACCTTATGCCCTTTTCCTTCTAATAATGCCAAAGAACTGTCTAACAACTCAGTATATCTCTAATGATGGGTTTTTAGCTTAAAACAAACAAAAAATATCCCAAATAACATATATAAGACCACTCAGATTTAAAGGAGATGTGAAATTATGTCTTTCCTTCTTGGTTACAGAAAAAGATATTCCATCTGTTCTGACATGACATGTTATCTAAAAAAAACAAAGTTAAAAAGCCCAATTCAATGATTATAATGGCAATTTTTTTTAGACTGCTAATAGGTAAAATATACAAATATGTAGAGATATATACATATATGTGTATATATAATACCTAAGACATGCCTTTTAAGTCTACATGTTTTACAATAACAAAGGGATAATGATTCAAAAATCTTGTGATAGCTCTTTCAGTGAGACTTCAAGAATTACCGTGTTTCCTAAGATTATTAGAAAATTATTTTTGAGTTTTAAATAGTCAATTTCTCAATTATTTCCAGAATCCTATCATTAGACAACCAGATCCCAGAATACTTACAGTAAAGCAAAGGGACAAGATCAATGTCAGTTAGTTAAGAGTATAAAGGTATATATACATTTTTTGTTAACATTCCAAACTCAAAGGAAAATGATTTGGGGTTTATCTATTGTTTTAAGCTATGTGAATATCATCTATCATCCACTCATCCAAACTGACAGAAAACTACACTTAAAAAAAAAAACTACACTTAGGAAGGCAATGAGGTGGCACAGTGAATAGAGCACCGGCCCTGGAGTCAGGAGGACCTGAGCTCAAATCTGGTATCAGACACTTGACACTTACTAGCTGTGTGACCTTGGGCAAATCACTTAACCCCAATTGCCCTGCCTTTCCTCCCTGCTCCCCTCCCCCAAAAAAATGACACTTAAAAATTCTTCATTCCCCTGCAGGGTTACCAGGCACAGAACCACCTACCAAGAGTCTTAGTGTTGGCAAGAAGGGCTTCTTCATAAGACAGTATGTAGTACAACATCAGGAGCTGGGCCGTGATACTATGACACTGTGCATTATGCTGTATAATTCTACTGTTGTCAGCCTGCAAATAAAAATCAAGCCTTCTTCATTAAAAATACTATGACAAGACTTCTTGATAAAATTTCACTTCACAATACAACTGTTTCATTTTACAAAGACAGATTTGATCTTTGACAAGGATATTCATCTGAATTTTAAAAATCATATTTTAGTTAGTATGAAGGCTGAGAGACAGCAAACTCAACTACTCTTTCAAATGCTGAGCTGGGTGAACAAATAGTTCATTTTTTGCAATGTTTCTGAAGGGCACTAATACAAATCTTGTTGAGTAATCCCCAAGCAGGTGTGCTCAGAAATGGTCACAGGGGTACAAATTACATTATAGTAAATGACCACAGTAATCTTCTATATGATAAACCCAAAGATCTAAACTTTTGGAATAAAAACTCATTCTCTGAAAAAAATTACTGGGAAAATTGGAAAACAGTATGGCAGGTAGGTATAAACCAACATCTGACACCATCTACCAAGATAAGATCAAAATGGGTACATGATT
Source organism: Pseudochirops corinnae (assembly GCA_028646515.1). Classification (NCBI taxonomy): domain Eukaryota; kingdom Metazoa; phylum Chordata; class Mammalia; order Diprotodontia; family Pseudocheiridae; genus Pseudochirops; species Pseudochirops corinnae. The sequence goes on from JAQQSV010000093.1 coordinate 103,991, forward strand.
TATACATAAAAGGTGATACCACAAGCAAATGAAAAGAGCATGGAATAGTTTATGTCAGATTTATGGATAAGGGAAGAATTTAAGATCAAAGAAGATATAGAGAGCATTACAAAATGTAAGCAGATAATTTTGATTATATAAAATTTAAAAGTTTTTGCACAAACAAAACCAATGCAACCAAAATTATTACAAAAACAGAAAACTGGGGGAAAATTTTGCAACAAGTATTTCTGATAAAGGCATCATTTCTCAAATATATAGGGAACTGAGTCAAATTTATAAAAATACAAGTCATTCCCCAACTGATAAATGGTCAAAGGATATGAACAGGCAGTTTTCAAAAAAATTAAAGCTATCTAGTCATATGAAAAAATGCTCTAAATAGCTACCGATCAGAGAAATGCAAAATAAAACAACTCTGAGGTACCACCTCAAATCTATCAGAGTGGCTAATATGACAAAAAAGGAAAATAATAAATGTTGTAGGGGATGTGGGAAGACTGGGACATCAATGCACTGCTGGTAGAGTTGTGAACTGATCTGACCATTCTGGAGAGCAATTTGGAACTACGCCCCAAGGGGTATAAAACTGTACATACCCTTATTGATCCAGCAATACCAATGCTAGATCTATGTCCCAAAGACATCCAAAAAAAGGGAAAAGGATCTAATCCAAAAAAAGGGAAAAGAATCTATCTGTATAAAAATATTTATAGCAACTCTTTTTGTGGTTCCTAAGAACCGGAAATCAAAGGGATGCCCATCAAATGGGTAATGGCTAAACAAGATTTGGTATATGACTCTAATGGAATACTACTGAGTTATAATGACAAGCAGGATGATTTCAGAAAAATCTGTAAAGACTCACATGAATTGATGCATAGTGAAGTGAACAGAACCAGGAGAACACTATATACAATAACAGCAAAACTGTTTGATGAAGAGCTGTGAATGACTTGTCTATTCTCAGCAATACAATGATCCAAGACAATCCTAAAAGACTAATGATGAAGTATACTATACACCTCCACAGAAAGCAGTGATATTGATTGAATAGACTAAAGCATGCTATTTTTCATTCTTTCCTTTTTTTTCTTTTATTCGAGTCTTCTTGTACAAAACAAATAATTTGGAAATGTTTTATATAATTGCATGTGTATATATATATATATATATATATATATATACACACATATATATATAAAAATAAAACCTATATATGATTGCTTACTAACTCAGGGAGGGATGTGGGGAGGGAGGGATAGAAATTGGAACTCAAAACTTTAAATAAAAATATATCTTAAAAATTTTTTTAAATTACCTCAGGGAAAGCAGCTCTCAGACAATTAGGTATTAAACAGTGCTGGAGAACAATGCTGTACTGTTTTGTCCAAGGGAAAAAACCATCTTTCTTCAATACTCCATAAGTGAGTCCAGGTGCATCATGTATGCTCAAGGACTTGGCCAGAGCACCTGAATACCCTGCACTTTCTCAAAAAGCTTTCTCCAACCCCCAAGTTAACAAGGAAATCCTTAAACTTGAACAAAAGTCCTTATGTTTATAAGTGGGTTTCCTCCACTAAAAAAAAAGAGAAAACAGGATTTCCTCATAAAGTTCCATCTGCAAACTACTTTTGAATTACCATTCATTTTAGCTTTAGAAATGTCTGAAAAAAAAATTGACCCCTGGTTTCGAAATTCTAGACTATAGAGAAGTCATCTAACATCATCTATCTAAAAGAAAAAACAAATGGGAGTTAACCAAAAGAGAAAAGTCTGAACTGGACGCATTAAAAAAAATAGTCTTACCCCAATGAGTCCTTTAAAAACACTGAGTATCTCTTGCTCTGTGATTGGTTGGTTTGTGGCTTCTGGATTTGATTTAGAAGCAGGAGTAAGGACAGAATTTATGTATACATCAATAAGAGGAAGTAACTGAGGGTGGAGTGGAATGGAGGTTTCACACAGCTGTCTATAAATCCAGTCCTAAAGAAGCAGGTTAGAGACAGAATCAATTAGAGCAGCAAGAAAATTCCAAGAAAATTTCAATACTGCATACATATTTGTGCATGATTTATGATGATAAATCTAAACTTAATTTGTAGCAAATTCAAAATATATTTAGTTCTAATATTAAATCAGATAACTTGTCTTTGAGCTATTTCTACAACTGACTTTCAATGATGGAGAATAGGTACTTAAATGAAAAACTTGGGATTCCATATGTCTGAAGGTTAAGACTTTATCAAGTGCCAACAGAGTGTAATATATAGTAGGGAGGTTCCTGACATTAATTGCATGGACTGACTAAGACAATTGTTTTGGAAGGTATTTTCCCAAAAATCTCATTTATTCAGTCTCAAATATACACTGAGCACATTATAAGCACTTAATAAATTCTTATTGATCTGCCTTAAGAGAATAAAAAAAGACGTATAATCCTTTCAAAATGGAGGTGAAACATAGGACCATATTACTGTGTATCCATTCAAATAAAAAATGCAATTTAATTTTGAAATCATATTGAGAGTTTAAGAGTTGAGAAGCAACAGCTTCAAGAGAGGATACCATATATGTTTCACAAAAGCAGTCCCTAGGTAAAAGGCAATCTTAAGAGTGGCAAGAAACTGGAAATCCTTGGTTCTAGTCCTGGTTCTGATTCTCAGGGCTGGGATAATGTTGGGCCCATGAGTTTCAGTGTCCTTGGCTGTTGAACTATGAGGTTGGACTAGTTGAACCTAAGGTCTCATCCAGTTCTACAGACTATCAAGTCTATGATCTTTATACAAAAACAGAAAACAGAAAAACATGGTACCACATGCATAGGAACTACTGGAAAATAAAACGCCCATTGCTACTAGAAGCAGGGCTCTAGAATACCAAAAAAAAAAAAAATCCTAGTTTTTAGTGTTCTATTTGGAAAAATCTCCCAGAACTGGTCTTTTGATAAATTTTTTCCTGATTTTTAAATACTAATTCAGAAGTCTACTGTGGACAGAAATGGCCAACGGTGCCAAAAATTGGTTAACTCAAAATATGGATAAACAACATCTTACATAAGATAAATAATTTGTATTACTAATCCAAGATCTAGATTAGCTAGTAGTAACTGTAAAATATACACAATTTGCCAATTATATAATTTAAAAATATGAACTATGCAAAAGCTTATACTGTGTGAATGATTAAACAATCTTAGTTCAATATTTTATATTCAAACAACCAAAAATAAACAAATACTATAATAGTATCTAGACTGCAAAATTGCAGAAAAAAGTAATGGAAAATGTTAAACTGCAATGTAATGCTTTGAAACAAATGGAATTATACTTTTATTGACACTTTGTGCTTGGTAAAGGATCGACTCCTGAGAAGCTGATAAATACAGTGGATAGGCAAAAACCCAGCAATGTTGGCACTGAGGCTACTGGTTACAGGAACCCGAACAGCATGAGCTGTGACAACCTAAAGGTTTTTTAAAAAAAAAGGGAGAGAATATTTTTAGTATAAGCTCCACTAAAATATGTGTATCTATGAATAGCAGGTTGTACTGATTAGTCACATATACCTATTTCCAGCATTCAAAGATACTTAAAGTAAGAAATTAAACTTTAACAACCCAGCAAATCTTACCATCTGTTGACTTAGAATTTAAGACTGATTAAGATTTAGAAATGATTCAGTATGATTTAAAACTGATGCTGATTGATCCTTGGTTCTTATGGAGGCAAAGGCCAAACAAGAACTTGTCACATAAAATCAAGTAATTCTCAATATAGTGCAATCTTACATATTAATAGAAATTTAAATTAAAAGATGTAGTTTTCTTTCTTTCTGGCAAATGAAAATTATTACCATCCTTTGTGAAATCCCCTAACTAGCAGGACAATTATTAACACTGAGTAGTCATTCAAGTACCCCTTAATAAAAATGGTAAGAAGGGATCCAATTTAAAACATGTACTGACTCTAAAAAATGTATCAATCTCTGTAAGAGTTCCAACAAGGAAATAAACTACTGAGTCTTTGAAGAGCAATATAGATCTTAATTTCAGATATTTTGGGTATTTAAGTCAGATATTCAACAAATTTACATTACTGGGTGCTTTAGAGGTAAGTTAAGTAAGTACCTAAGGTTAAAGGAAAATACCTGCTCAGTAAAAATTTCCTGAGTGAAGATGGTCTTCATCCTACTCAAAGAGCTTGGTTTAATCACAATCTGAAATGATGGCATAAATAGGTAATAAATATTAATTATAGTATGAAAGTAGATGACATGCATAGTACAAAATAAGAAAAGGTTCACATGATCTAAATTAGCTCTACACGTTGCAAGAAGCCTGCCTCACTGGTTTTTCAAACATAATAGAAATATCCTTTTCAAAATTTTCTAATATTAAAACTATTCAATAAGGTTAACAATGGAACCAAATCAACTTACATTAATGTTCTAGAAAAACAACTTGAATAAAAGTATATTGTCCTTTAGGAAGGAGGGAAATTACCTTCATCCCCAATGTTGAACAGACCAAATCTATGATAGCACTCAGTTGGTTACTATGGAAATACATAGCCACCAGTAACAGCATCTCCCCAAAGGAGGCAGACACTCCAGAAGTACTGTTGTAACAAAAAGGAAATAATAAATTTTAAGAGAGGATGATAAAGTCTCTGTCACCTAATGAAAAAAGATATTAAGCAGTCTGACCTCTCAAAATAAGCTTCTTCTTTTATCATCCAGCTTAGCCACATCACCATTAGCTGCTCCTGTTCAGGTGTACTAAATAAAACATTAATAGTTTAATTCATATAAAGAATAATCACTCTAAAGAAAGCATTATGGAAAAGTACATTCTTGGGTAAAATTATTTTTCCCTTCATTTAAAGCATTAACAAGAAAATAAATAAAGTAATAAATTTAATTCTTTTAACAGAACTAGAAAATGACCCAGGAGGCCAAGAAAGGGGAACCAGGTCTAGCTCTGCCACTGCCTTTCTACAGGGACCTGATCAAATCACACATCCTCAAGTTTGGTCTCTTTATCAGTAGAGCAGATATCTGAACTGATCACATAGTACTGTTGGATTCAAAATGGTGGGAAGGCCACATTAATGTCTTCTAGTTAAGACCCTTCTACCAAGTTAACAGTCATATCCTAAGTTGCCAATGACTGAATACTAGCATAATGGCAAAATTCATTTCATCAGCACCTGCAGACAATTAGGCAAATGTTATTTCAACTACTTATTTAGGGCACAACAAAAAAACAAAACCCTGAGGTCAGGGTCACAAATGTAAAACTAGAAGGAATCTGAGAGGCTATCTAAACCAACTCCCCAATTTTACAGATAAGAAAATCATGATCAGATTCCACATAGAAGGGATAACCAAATGCCCAAGGAGTGATAAAGAATTATACCTGCTTTTTAAAAAAGGGGATGTCTAGCCTCTAGACTTAAGTTTACATGTTATATGTTAAACCTATATTTTATATCCATAGCAGCGGGCTCTAAAAATCTACACACTAAATTCAGCCTACCAGAGCCAGCCAAATGGAAAGCGGCAAAGGAAAATAAGGTAGAACAAGGAGAGGAGGAAACACAAGACCAAAGTATAGTGTTTAATTATAAATGCTGTTTTTGGGTATTTTAAATTGTCAGAACTTCATTATGTGAATGATCTGAGATTTAAAGCCCTACAAGATACAGAGAAAGCCTTCCAATTATCTCTGCACCTTACAGCAGTGATGACAAGATAAACAAAAGCAGCTGAAAAATATACTTCACTTACTATACTCCACTGACTGGGAAACAGAAAAGGAGACAAGCAATAGGACTATCAATGGATCCTTAGTGACATCATTAAAAAAAAAAAAAGCCTACAGGGAACACTTCTGATCCAAACGTGAATCTGCTGGAAATCTCTAATCTCCTGCTAGTTGTGCATTTTAACAAGCGAAAGAAACACCTACAAAGAGGTTAATAAAGATGGAGCAACATTTCCATAAAGATACCTGACAAGCGTGGAAAAGGCGAGGAGCATACAAAAGGAAAGGGAAACAAAGCGAACGCCAGCCGGTGTTGCAGGAGGACGACTTGTCATAAGCTGCAATAACTGCTCAGCTTCTTCATCAGTTGGCCTAAAAGGAATCAATTTTTGAAGACAAAGATGTTCCATATAATATGACCTTTGTTTTCATGAAAAAAATTTTTTACACAATCTTTAATATCTAGAATTATCAAATGTAAAATCCTGAGAGAGAGAGAGAGATTTTAAATCTAAAATATGTTCTTTCTGAAACAAACCGAAGTAAACAATAAAATGATTCAAAAAAGATTTGGTGGTCAAAGAACAATTCTGCGTTTTTGTCTTACAACTACATAAACAACAATTTATAACCAGTTGGCTCAAAAATTCAGAGCTGTAAGTCACCTGAGAGGTCATCTAGTTCGCTAGTCTCTCAGAAAGGAAACATCTGAGGAAAAAACTATTCATAAATAGGAGGAAAGAGGATAGATTAATCTTAATTCTGTTTATACTGAACAGTTTCTCATCCATCATAGTTTTGCCCAAGTGACTCTAACAGGGTTAAGATAAAGATAATCTAACAAAGCAGTTTAAAGAAGATAAACTGCTCTGGTTCTACTTCTAACTACACTATGGCTTTCATAGGCAGACAAAAATAAGTTAACAAGTCCCTAACAAACATGGTCACTTAGAAAGGAGGGATTTGTTCCCAATGTACACAAACTTGGCTTATAAGGTGTGGTCTGAGAATATAATAAAAGTTGTTCCAAAAGTTTTGATGCGGTTTGAAGCTTTGACATCTTCAAACTCTAAACCAATAATACCTTACATTTATACAGCACTCTTACTAGCCATGTGACCTTGGGCAAGTTACTTAACCCCAATTGCCCTGCCTCCCCCTCCAAAAAAAAAAAATATTTATACAGCACTTTACAGTTTACAAAGCACTTCCACAAACACTCTTTTTCCAGGTATATGAAATATTATTCCTCTTCACGAACTCAATAGGTCAATCCAGCTGGCTTCTTTTAGAGCATGCTTTCTTTCATACGTGTTTGCTTTAGCAGTGGTTATCCCCCAGTGCCTAAGATCTCTTTCTCTATACCTTTGCCTACTAGAATCCCCAGCTCCACTCTTTTCAAAGCTCAGTTCAAGGATCACCTCCTACACTAGGCCTTTCCTGATCCTCCAGGTGGTCTGCCCCTTCTCTGAACCAGAAATTGCATATTTTGGACTTATGTCCATGCTGGATTTCTCTATACTTAGAATATAAGTTCCCCAAGGACAAGATATATTTGACTGTTGTGCCTCACACACAGTAGGTGCTTAATAAAGATTTATTACAATGAACTTGAATGATCTAAACCTAAGTCTAGTATGAAATTTAAGAACTTTATGAATAAGAGACATTTCATTCACTTCCTTAGAAGCAAAAATAAGAACAAAAAATTTTTATAGAATGAAATATCAAAATATTATATACTTGAGTCCAGCAATTCCCATCAAAGCGCAATAAAGACGTAACAATGCACTGGCTTTCACAACATGCTCTTCTTTCAGCCCTGAATACACAGACACGTTAGGCTCCATCTCTACATCAGCTTCTTCCACGATGTGTGTGCTTCTTACTGTGGGAAGGATGCCCATCAACTCCAAGAGAAGCTGCCTTCTCATTTGCCAAAGCACAGAACTGCTGGTCTCTCTTTTTTTCTGCAAGAAATATGGGCCACAGAGGGAAGCATTAAGCACTTATTTAGTCAAAAGCAAGTTTAAACAAAGGACCCCACTTAACACCTGAAATTCACTCTTGTCATATTATTCCTTGGAAGAATAGAATGGTCATTTTTTTGTAATTCAAAGAACAGGAAGTAAAGTAGGTGCCCCCTGATTAAAGAATGGTTCAACAAACTGTGGTATAAATTATAAGGGAATCTGCAGAGAAAAAATGGAAAGCAGTCAGAAATTAGGTTTAAACCAGTATTCATACCACACACAAGCTCCAAATACATATATAACCTACATGTAAATAGTCATATCAATAAATTACAGGAGCTAAGAAGGAGTTACCTTTCACAACTATGAATAAGGGAAGACCTCTTGACTAAACAAGAACAACACAGGAATTTAAAAAAGACAAATTTTATTACGTAAAATTTGAAAGGTTCTGCAAAAATCAAAGCAGCTAAAATCAGAAGGTAAATAGGTAACTGGGAGCAAAATCTTTATAGCAGGTTTCTTTTTCTCTGCTATTTGAGATATACAGATTCTAAGTCAAATATATAACAAGGGCCTTTCTCCAATAAATAAATGGCCAAGAGATATGAAAAGGCAGTTTTTAAAAGATACAAGCTATCAATAACCATATTTTAAAATGCTCTATATTACTAATAAGAGAAATGCAATTGCAACAACTCTGAGATTCCATCTCACATTCATCAGACTGGGAAAGGTTCTGGAAGGCCAGGGGTGGGGAACCTGCATTAAACCATACATGCGAACACGCCCTTTAATCCAGCACTACTACTAATTAGGCAAATACCCCCTAAAGACATCAAAGCAAGAGGAAAAGAAATAATATGTACAAAAATATTCATAGAAATACTTTTTTGTTGTAATAAAGAATGAGAAATTAAGAATATACACATCAGCTAGGGAATGAATGAATAAATTATGGAATGCTATTTTGCCATAAGAAATGATGAAAGAGATGAGTTCAGAAAAACCTGGGAAGATTTATTATATGAACTCATGAAGAGTCAAATAAACAGAACCAGGAGTACAAATGAAAAATTCTGATAAAAGCAATGACTAGCCACAATCCGAAAGGACCAATTCTGATGAATCATGCTATCCACCTCCTGAAGGGAGATTCTTAAAGGAAAGAAAAAGACATAATTTTTGGATATAACCAATGTGAGAATTGGTTTAGTTTGATTACACATATTTGTTAACAACGATATTGTTTTTCTTTCTTTTTTTTTCCAATGGTGGTGGGGGAAGGCAGGAATAAAATAAAGTAAATTTTTAAAAAGAAAATACACAATAAAACTGTGTTCCAATGCAACTTTCTATGAAAAGTTCTATTTTAAAAAAATGGTAGTGTCAAAATGTAAAAATCAGCACTGCCCAGTTCAGATCAGCCCAACCAAGGTTGACTTTTCACAATATCCAATTAGTAGAATCAAAATCAGTAAGTTTAAACTGTTGGCCATTACACGGAGTTAATGAGCAACTATTATACTGAAGACTGATCTATGACAACTAGCCATTATTGGGTTTGGAGGGTTGTATAAGAACTGTTAGAGAAAATTTTTAAATACTATAATTAATTTAATAAGTATTAAAGTCTTAAGCAAATGCAACATATCAGCTTATTTTGAAAAAACATCACCACCTTAAAAGTAGATGTTTTTCACCTTTCAGTAGCCCCTAATAAATTCTGAACCCTTAATTCTCATTTCTCAGTGTTTCTTACCTGTTGTCCATTTCGAATAAAAGTTCCAAACCAAGTCCGAACTCTTGCATTTGTGCCAAGCAACAAACCACTTACAAAACAAACCAGGTCACTCACTCCATCTTCAGAAGCTTCATTCTTAGTATGATCTAATGTCAAAGCTACTCCAAGGCCTGGCAGGTGGCATTCTTCCACCTAACAGCACAGAAAACAAACCAAGGTCAATGTATGGCAACTAAGGCTGACAAGCTTGGGATTGGATTTCACCAAAAACAAAGGTTGAGAGAGATAGGTAAAATGTATACAAAGGAAATCATACTCAATTCCAAAGACGGACATTCAGACTACCTGGAGAAAAGTCTTTGCTCTCAGCAATGGAGGAATACTACCTATTTAAAGACCTGTTTCATTCCATTTACCCCATCAAAAATCAAGTCTCTTACCACCATGCCTCGGACCTTCAGGGCCTGAGAAGGGTTCATTTTACATAAGAAACGCAGTGCATCTGTCCTACGCCGTCCACCCAGGCTCTCCTCATCTTGCCGTTCACCATTCTTAATCAGTCCTCTACAAACTGAACAGTAAGAAAACTCAAATCAGTTCCAACTTCATAAGCTATTTAACATGGGCAAAGCATAGTAAGCTCCAAAGATACAAAGAAAAGCAAAAACAGCCCCAGCATCAGCAATCTTTGAAGGCTGTCTTCAGAAGCTCCCTAAACTTTATGAAATTTAAAATCCTTAGCCTAACATTCATGGTTCTCTGAAATCTGGCTTCAACCTACCTTTTCCAGTCTTAGTGTACTCTATTGCTCTCACACACTATTCAAAATAAAATTGACTATTTGCTGTTTCTTGACTTCTTGTCCTCTACTATCTTGGTCCTTTTGTCCACACAAGCACCAAAGTATGAATGCGGTCTCATTCTCAACTCTCCCCACCATTTCTATCTCAGCTCAAATGCTACCTCTTTCATGAAGCCTTTTCTCAGTCTGTCAATAAACATTTAATAAGCACCTGCTTTGGGCATGGCACTGCGCAAAGCACTGGAGACACAAAGAAATGTAAAAGACAAGCCCTGCTCTCACGAAGCTCAGTCTAAAAGGGAGAGATAATACAAAAAACTATGTACAAACAAGCAATATACAAAACAAACTGGAAACGATCAACAAAGGGAAGACACTAGAATAAAGGGGGAATGCAAAAGGTTTCTTGTAGATGGGACTTTAGCAGGGACATAAAGAAAGCCAGGAGATAGAAATGAGGTGGGAGAGAATGGAGAAAAGCTAGGCAAAATGGCTGGAGTTGGGAAACTGAGTGTCTTACGTGAGGAACAGCAAAGAAGCCAATACCACTAAGCCTAACAGTACTGCGAATGAGGGTCCTAAGGTGAAAGAAGACTAGCAAAGTAAAGAGGAAAGGAGACAAAGTTATCAAAAGTCTTCAATGCCAGAAAGTAGATTTTATCACTGACCCCAGAGGTGATAGGGAGTCACTGGATTTTAGGAGATCACTATCACAAGTGAGTAGAGAATGGACTACAGCAGGGAAAGGCTTGTAGCAGAAAAACCCACAAATAAGCTATTGCTATAGTCAACGTATAAGGTGATGGAACTGTCAAACGGGAAAGGGTCACGAGCTAATGATGGCACAAAGGCAAAATTTACAGGGCTTAGAAACAAATTAGAAATAGGAACTAAGAGTGAGCAATCAAGGATGAGACCTAAGTTGAAAGCCTGGGTGACTAGGAGGATGATGGTGCTCTCAACATCAATAGGCAAGTTAAGAAGGGGACAGGGCTTGGAAAATTAATTAATTCAATTTTGGACATGCTGAGTTTAATATGTCTAAAGGATATCCAGTTTGAGATATCTAGTAGATAGTCGGAAATGCAAGACTGGAAGTCAGCAGAGAGGCAAGGGCTAGATTTGAGAATCCAACGGCATAGAGATGATAACTCAATCGGTGGGATCTAATGAGATCAACAAGTAAAATAGTATAGAGGGAGAAAAGGGCCCAAGAGAGAGCACTAAAGGATACATATGATTACCATGACCTGGATGAAGATCCATCACAGAACAAAGAAAAGGAGCACTTAGATTAGTGAGAGAATCGGAAGACAGTAGCATCCTGAAAATTTGGAGGGAAGAGAATTTCAAGAGGGTAATCAATGGTGTCAAAGGCTTTGGGGGTCAAGAATGATGAGAACTAAGAAAAGGCCATTAGATCTGGCAATTAAGCAAACACTGGGAGTGAAGCCAAGATGATGGATTAGAGACAACCTTGCTGAATTCTCTCAACATTCCATACCAAACAACTTTAAAATAAAACCTCCAACCAAATTTCGGGGTGGCAGGGTGCAACATTTTTCCAACCTAAGAAAATATTAGGTCAGTAGGAAGAAATTGTGACATCAGGGTAGAAACCTGTCTGGAACCCACAACATGAGATGACAACAACAGTAGCTTCAAGGGCTCTCAGCCCAGAGACAGTAAGGAGATCAGAAAACTGGTCAGAAAGAGATTACAGGGGACCCCTTGCTGGCACTAGATACAACTGGCATTGATTGGTGTCCATACACCATTCTGAGATGCAATTCCAGGGTAAAGAGGAACACTGGTGGTGGGTGACAAGGGAATGGGTACTCTAATTGCAATTCCAAGGCAGAGAGCACTGGTGCTTTCAGGTGCAGGGGACCAGGGGCCTTTCCTGGATAAAGACCAGAGTGCAGACCAGAAGAGCAGCGATCATACCTCTCCCAAGATCACATCATCTTGGAAGCACCAAAAACTTGCACCCTCCCAGAACTAGCTCTAAAAATAGCAGCACAAAAAAAGCCTGAAGCTTGGCAAAGTGCCTCCCCACCACAGGAGAGCAGAGCCCAACTATAACATACATTTTCAAGTATAGAAATAGATGTGGAAAATGAGCAAACAACAAAAAGAGAATCTGACCATAAAAAGTTACTATAGTAGCAGGGAAAAAACAAGACATAAATTTAAAACACAACAATGTAAAAATAGCTACAAAAAAAAAGTCTCAAAGAAGAAAGTGCTAATTGAGTCCAAAGCCCAATAAGAATTCCTAGAAGACTTAAAGAGAGTGAATGATAAAGAAAAAAATTAGGAAAAGAAATTAGAGTGATGCAAGAAAACTGTAAAAAGAGAATTAACAATTTGGCAAAAGAAGCAAAAAAAAATGAAGAAAATAACACCTTAAAAAAAATTGGCCTGATGGTAAAAAAAAAAAAAAAAAAAAAAAAGCACAAAAATTCACTGAAGGAAAAAACTCCTTAAAGAACAGAACTGGCCAAGTGAAAGAAAAGAAACAAAATCTCACTAAAGAAAACCATTAAAAATTAGAATTGAGAAAGTGGAAGCTAATTAATGATTCCATTAAGACATTAAGAAACAATAAAACAAAGTTAAATGAATGAGAAAATAGAAGAAAATGTGACATTTTTCATAGGAAAATCAAATGACCTGGAAAATAGAGAAGAAAAGATAATTTAAGAATTATTGGACTACCAAAAAGTGATGATCAAAGAGAGAGCCTGGACATCATATTTCACAAAATTATCAAGGAAAACTGCTTTAATATCTTATATCCAGAAGGTAAAACAGAAATTTAAAGAACCTGCTGATTACCACCTGAAAGAGACTGAAAGACAAAATGAAAACTCTCAGAAACACTACAACCAAATTCCCCAAGATTATGGAGAAAATACTTCAAGCAGTCAGAAACAAATAATTTAAATATCATATACCCACAGTCAGGATCACACAAGATTCAACAACTTCCACATTAAAGGAGCAGAGGGCTTGGAATATGATATTCTAGAAGGCAAAGGAGCTAGGATTAAAACCAAGAGTAACCACCCCCAACAAAAAATAATCCTTCAGGGAGGGAGTAGTGGGGGGAGGGGGGGTGAGGGAATGGACATTTAATCAAATAAAAGTTTTTTAGCATTCCTGATAAAAAGAGCTGAATAGAAAAACTGACATTAAAACACAAGACTCAAGAGAAGCATAAAAATGGAAACATGAAAGAATGATCATAAGGGATGCAAACTGTTTACATTCCTAAATGGGAAGATGTTATGATTAAGGCAGTTAATAGGAGTTAAAATACAAAGAGGGCATAGATAAGAGGCAATTATGTTGAAATAATCACCAAAAAAAATGAAGAGAGATACACTGGTAGAAGGAGGAAGGGAGAGATAGAATGGGGAAAATTTTCTCACATAAAAGAGGCATGCAAGGAAAAGCTTATACAGCAAAGAGGTAGGCAGGGTGAGAGTGGTAGAAAATGCCTGAACTTCACTCTCATCAGAATTGGTTCAAAGAAGGAAGGGGTGGGTGGGTGGGTGTGTGGGTGGGTGTGTGTAGCACATATATAGAACACACACACACTCACTCAGCTATGTATAGAAATGTAATTTACCCAAAAGGGAAATAAGGACAAACAAAAAGGGATTGGTGCAGTTATGATAAAACTGACACAAGGGTTAGAAGCAAAATACTTTAGAGGAGGGAGAGGGTAAAAAGAGAGAAAAAAACAAACAGAAGAAAATGGAATGAAGAAAAATACACAGTTAATAATAATTGTGATTATAAGTGGGATGAGATCACCCATAAAATGGAAACAGATAACAGAATGGGATTAGAAACCATAATACAACAATATGTTGTTTACAAGAGACACACTTGAAACAGAAAGACACAGAGTTAAAATAAAAGGCCACAGCAGAATCTAATATGCTTCAACTGAACTAAAAAAGGCAAGGGTAGCTATCACGATCTCAGACAAAGCAAAAGCAAAAACAGACCTAAATAAAAAGGATAATCAAGGAAACTACATTTTGCTAAAAGGTATCAAAGACAAAAATTTTTATAGCAAGTTCCTCTGAGAAAGGTCTCATGTCTCAAATATATAGTGAATGTAGAACTCAGTTAAATTTATAAAAATAAGTCATTCCCAATTGACAAATGGTCAAAGGATATGAACAAGTGGTTTTCAGAAGAAGAAATCAAAGCTATTTATAGTTATATGAAAAAATGCTCTCAGTCACTATTATTTAGAGAAAGGCAAACTAAAACAACTCTGAGGTACCACTTCATACCTATCAGAAATAATAAATGCTGAAAAAAAATTAAAAATTAAAAAATTTTTTTAAAAAAGAGATAATAAATGCTGGAGGGGAAGAGGGAAAAATGAACTGCTGGAGGAGTAGTGATCTGGTTCAAGCATTCTGGAGAACAATTTGGAGGTAGGCCCAAAGGGTTATTAAACTGTGTATACCCTTTGACCCAGTAATACCACTACTAGGTCTGTATACCAAAGGGATTAAAGAAAAAGGAAAAGGACCTGTATGTACAAAAATATTTATAGCAGCAACTGTTGTGGTGCCAAAGAACTGAGAAGCCAGGGGATGTTCATCAACTGGGAAACGGCTGAACAAGTTGTAGCATGTGATTGTGATGGAGTACAACTGTGTAATGGTTAATGACAAGGGAGGTGGGTTTCAGGAACACATGGCAAGACCTATTTGAACTGAGGTTGAAGTAAGAAGAACCAAGAGATTATTGTGCACAGTAACAGTAATGTTCTAATAATGATCAACTGTGAAAGACTTGGATACTCTGACCAAAACAATCTAAGATGATTCCAAAGGATTCATGATGAAAAAATGCTATCCACTTCCATATAGAACTGATGAACTATAAATATAAACTGAAGTATAATTTTCTCACTTTATTTCTCTTGATTTTTTAAAAATATGGTTAATGTGGCAATGTTTTGCATGATTTCTCATGTATAATTGAAATCATATTGCTTACATTGACAGTAGCTGGGAAATGAGGCGGAAGGGAGAGAGAGAATTTGAAACTCAAAATTTAAAAAGAAAAGAATGCTAAAAAATAATAAATTGAAAAAAAGAAAAGAAAAACAAAAAAATCACTGGTAACTGTGGAGAAAGTAGTTTTGGTTGAATGCAGAGGAGGGAAGCTAGACTGCAGAGAGTTAAGAGATTGAGGAAAGAATGTGGGGGCATCTATTATAGATATATATTACAGATATAGATAGATAGCCTTCTCAACTATTCTATATAGTTACAAAAAAGACAAGAGAGAGATAGGACAATAGTTATTCAGGATGGATAGAGCAAGTGAAGGGCTTTTGAAAATGAGTGAGACAAACATATTTGTAGGTGGTAGGAAAGCAGTCAGTAGACACGGAGAGATTCAGAACAAGTGAGAGAATAAATCTGATAAAGGGGGCAAACTGCTGGTGAAGACAGGCTGGAATGAGATCACTAATACATACAGATTAGCTTTGGCAAAAAGTGCCACCTCTTCATATGAGAAAGAAGGAAATAACGACAAAAGGTATCTATGGGTGATGTGAGATAAGGAAGAGAGAAGAGGGAGCTCTCAGAGAATGGGCACAATTTTTTTCATTAAAATATGAGGCAAGATTTTCAGCTGAAAAGCAGGGGGTCAAGAGTCAAGGTTTGAAGAGGGATGAAAATATTTAGAAAAGGAGCTTCAATAAGTAGGAGAGTGAGCCAATTAAAAAGGTGTAGTGAAGGTCAGTTGAGATTATGTGTAACATAAATTATAGGGGACCCAAGTGCAGTTTGCTAATCTTCTCTAGTATCATTGTATGTGTGGAGGAACCTCAAATCATAATCACTCACTCACTCCTACACAGCACTCTAATTCCTACGCACTTAGATTCTAACACATTAAAGTTATCAGCATATATTTCTTATTCCTACTACTAATTATAAGCCTTTTGAAGATCACATCTATCTTCAGTAAACTACAGAGCTGTTTATTAAATAATTATTGATGCCTCCCACAGCTATGGGAGGATATGTATTCTTAATAATAAAAGAATTGGAGAAAATTGCAAAAGATAAAATAAGTTTACATGAACTGAAAAACCTTCTGCACAGACAAAATTAATCAACTTAGGTTAAGAAAGAATAACAGAATGGGAAAAAAATCTTTGTATCAAATTTCTCTGACAAATACACTGCAGCTAGCATAAGGGTTTCTCCCTGATAATATCCAACATAAATGCCTTCAAACATTTGATTGAAGATTGATTTGACTAGGTTAAGAGAATGGTCAATCTCAAAAAGGTTTAGCCACTCCCCAACCTTTTAGCTGAAAGTACCAATATAACAATTCCTCAAAATACTGATTCTGAAATAAAGCCTAAAAAGAACCAATTCAGAGTACCTATCACCCTGCACGAAGAAAATAACTCAATAAAGGACTACTCTTCAGTTGACCCAAAAACACCTTTCCAAAATTTCAAAACTGGAACTTTCTAAATTTCCTAAATGACCACACCTTTTGAACCAGAGAATTCATTACTGGACTTATAACCCAGTATTTAAATTGACCATAATTTCTAAGAATACCCAATGAAATCTCCATTAATGTTTCTCTGTAACTAAAAAAAAAAAAAATCAAACCCTTGAGTTATCCAATCAAAAAATTTTAATATTCCATTTAAAAGATCTACCTACCTCCATTAAAACTATCAGGGACATTGGCCACTAAGAGACACAGGAACCAGGATCCATTTCGAACATGTAGCAAGGCTTCAGCTACATCAACTATGGGAAGTAGGGAAGGAAGCTCTGTGGGCAAACAAGGTGAGTTTCACTTAATAAAATGAGCAATATGTAGTATTTCAATAGATTAGGCAGAACATCTTCAGCTGATGTGATCTAAATTCAGATAGACTTAGAAACTTTATTCTCATAAACTTTCTTTCCTACTGCAGACATTTAAAATAAATATTATGGTTGGCAAATTGAAAGTAACACAATGTTGAAGGCTGAAATGTTACACTGTATCACTGAAGAATAAACTATTTCTGAAATGTATCTTAGACCAGTACCTGCTTGTAAAATACAAAGCACATCTGCTGCTTCCTCCAAATAGACTGGACTCTCAAAAAGCTCAGAAGATTTAAAGAAGAACTCCCCATTGGACTCAGAAACCTACAAAAAAAAAAAGATTCAAAATTCCAAGTAAGCTAATGATTTTATAAACTGTAGATAAGGAACTAAGTTCCTTAAGATTGAAGAACTGTTTCTATCCATCAAAAGGTATTCTAAATATTCAAAATATCATGTAGCCTCCAAATAAATATCTATCCACTGATATAGATCAGAATATAATAAATTTCAACTACATGAAAACTCAATTAAAAAACTGCCTGAAGAAAACAGAAATAACTATTTATTCATGTCAACATCCATCTCAACAACTGCATTTCAAGTAACTACAAGAAGAGCAAAGACTGAAAAGAACAAGAACCCTCCGCAAGCTGATGAGACACATACATGAACATAGAGTGCTAACTGAAGTAGCATGTTTCAATCTAAGACCAACAACTTAAAAGCTTTAAAGTGACACATGAAGAGAACAAATACAAATTCAAATTTCCTTATAAAATGAGACGAGATATGCATTTGCTTAAGAACTAGAACATTAAAAATAGCCAATGATTATTTTAAAATAAATTCAATATTCTTCCAATTCAGTCTTGTCTTCAGATTTCATGTAAACAGAAGCGAGCAAACCTTCCATCTAAATAATACAATTAACAGAGGATGACAGATCACTTTATTTGATCAGCATCATATACTGAATTCAAAAAGAAAAATATATAAGGAGAAAGTTTTATATTGCCACAATACTAAAAATTAAGTGGAACAGAAAACCAATCTGATCCTACTGAGAAGTGTTATAAAGAGTAACATGTTTTAAAACATGATATAAAACTACCACTTAAATCAGACTACAAATAACAAATTAAAATACTCTTTGGGAAAAATGAGACATTAGCAGAATTTGGTCCTTTTGATCCCAGTTTTTACCTGTGGCAATCAGGACCAAAACTGATATAAGTGACCATAAAGCAATGATTTAGCAAAGTAGCTAGTACCTAAAATAATGAACTTTCCCATACATTTTACATATTAAATGTATTAAATAACATAATAATAATACACATTATCATTCTCAATAAATAGTAACCGATTTTTCAGATAACTAATAATAATGTCTGATACTCCTCTGCATTAAAGAAAGAAAGATACAAATGAGGCAAGATAGTAGGCAAGAAAGAACAAGTAGTAAGAAAATATTTTGAAGTCCTGTTAGCCTCTGAAGATAAAAGCCCTGGTAGATTTAAAGCAGAAAAATACACAGTAAAGAATAGTAGTCTACCTAGCACTATTATCACTGACCTTACACATCAGTGTGGTACAGTGGAAAAAGCACAGTCTTCATAGTTAGAGAATCTGGGTTGAAATCAATAACTGACCTTGGGCAAGTCATTTGAACTCCCTGGGCCCCAGTATCCTTATCTGTAAAATGAGTGGATGGGACTGAATGGTCTGAGTTCCCTTTCAGCTCTAAATCAATGAAATATCAAGTCAAGTGGGTTTCTAGTTGTCAGCAGAAGAAATTCACCTTGTTCATTATTGCTAAAAGTTCACTAAGCACAAGACGCAAGCGACGAGGTGAATCACTATGTTCAAACTCTAACGTCAGTCCATGCTGGAGCTGTGATACCAAGATGCTCTCTCCACTGCCTCCACCAAACTTATGCCTAGTAAAGAATGTAAAAAAAAAAAAATAAGCAAACAATATTGTGGAAATTAGAACCAAAAAAATAATCATTTTGTTCTAAAAAAAGCAACTAGAGAAATTAAGAAAATCTAAAAATGTACTGGTAATTCTGAGCAATGATCTAATTTCACTAATTAAAAAAAATACAAATCTACAGTAAAAACTGCTTATTATCACCCATAAATTTATTTCATAAACTCCAGGATTAGAGCAGCAAAGTCTGGATTCCTGTATTCCCCTTTTCTGAAAATTATATACTGTGAAAATCTTATACAGCTCTAAGGTACATCATGCCTTGCTGTCTTGTCCCTCGTTCTCAAAGAGAATCTATAAATCAGGGAGGTGATGCCATGACATGTAAACAAATTGGATTTAAGTGAGGGAGGGCTGTGCAAAGTCACCAGCCTCACTTTCTCCTCCCAAGCCATCTGGGTCCAGTGGCCAGATATATGGATCAGGACAAGTGAAGACGACCCAGGATGAAGTAGGCAACCTTGACCTTTTCCAGCTAAGGTCTTTAACAAGTCTCATCACACACTATCATGCCTAGTTAAGTTCTAAACCCCAAGTTGTACCATGGGATTCATTACCTAAGCTGTTGTTCTTTACTGGCATCTTCTTTCAAAGCATGGAAGTCCACAGACAGCAATGCAACAATGGAATTGACAGCTTCCACCCCTGAAAGAAGGCGTAGAATAAGTTTTTTATCCTGAGCCCAGCTTTGGCTCTGGTCAGCTGGAGCACACAGTGCCATCCGAACCAAACAAGGCAAGAGAAGTCTTAATTCTGGATCACTGAGGGAGGCCAAACGAACAACATCAACCTTCTGCATTGCCTCAAAGGCAAATGGGCTCACAAATTGAAGATTTGTACACTCTGCCATCGTCACTCTTAACCCTAATAAAGAAAAAGAAGTGTCAGTTGGGGGATACTTGCATTTATATGGTTCCAAATAAATCTGTAATTCCATAAAGGCCTGAGAAAATATGACCTACAATTTAGGGGAACTGGAGACATTAGCTTTGTTCCTGATTCACTAGGTGACTGAGTACTCCAATTTATCTACCTAAAAAACTGTTAAGAAAACAGTACATATAACATATGAAAAGTAAATGTACCAAATGTACCAAATCATAAAACAGGCTCGGTGCCTTGTATTTTCTATACCTACAGGTGTCACAGTGTCATAGATCTAGAGGTGGAAGGGACCTCAGGGGCCATCGTGTTCAACCCTTCATTTAACAGTTGAGGAAACTGAGGATCAGAGAGATTAAGTGACTTGCCCAAGATCACACAAGGACTAAACCTCAGAAGTAGGACTTGAACCCAACTCTTTTCACTACACCCAGGTACTGTTTGAGAAACTCAAAGGATCTTAAATTTAAAACAGGAAGGAACCTAAAGGGCCACCAGGTTCAACCCAACCCCCACCACCTCCCATTTTATAGAGAAGCAAAGGCTCAATTTCGTTATATTAGCCTACCAGGTCAGAGCTATTAAGTGCCTGGGGCAGAATTCAGATTCCCAGTCCAGCATTCTATCCACAAACTACTACCTCAAGCTGGAGTTCAGTGGCTTGCCCAGGATCCCAGAGCTATTAAATATCAAAATCCAGCAACGAACTCAGGTTTTCTGGACTCTAGTGCTTCCCTTAAAGTACTGCCAGAGCAGTGGACAATAACACTAGTCAAATTTCCAGTCCTTTCAGAAAAGGCATCTAAATAAAAAATAAATGGAGACACGTTAATGTTCTACATTTCGCGGCATTTCCAAAAAGGGTAAATGGAAAGAACGTTGGATTTGGAGCCAGAAGCCCTGGATTGGAATTGCAGCTCATGTAATTTGCTGCTTGAAGCGACCCTGGGCCTCACTTTCCTCATCTGTAAAATAAGGGAGTTGGGCTCCTCTAGGAGCCTGCGGGAAGGCGCCACCCCGGGCTCTAGCTCACGGATGGGAAAGTAAAACTCGGGGCCGGTCCGAGACCGCCGCGCAGCATTCCACACCTCCCAGGCTCTCCCGATCCCGCCCCGCCCCCTCCCCGCCCGGGCAGCGGGGCTGGGATCCCTCCCTCTCCACCAGTCCTCCCCCTCCCCCTCTCCTATCCTCGGGCCGGGACCGCGCCGAGGTGCCCCAGCCCGGCAGAGGCGGCCCATCTAACGGCAACAGGCGACCGGGGCCCTGCGCTCCCTGCCGGCCTCCTGTGCCGAACTCCCACTACCTAAGGCAGACCGCGGCCGCAATCTGGGGCGCGGCCCGGGGCCGGGGCCCAGCCTAGGCAGCGTCCGGAATCCCCGAGAGCCTCGAGCCCAAGCCGCGCGCAGCCTCCCGTCCGCGCCCACGCTACGAGGGGCGCAGGCGCCAGAAAGAGACCGGCCCTCGGTCGGGAAGGGGTGGGGAGGAGTCCCAAAGAGGGGGGAGGGAGGGGAATGTGGAAGCGACCTAGGCAGCGTGCGTCCCACAGCACCTTCATTCATCCCTGGAAAATGACTATTCTCGGCCACCGTAGGAGGTTAAGGGCAAGAAGGCGAGGGGGAGGGGAAGAGGGGATGGTGGCTATCGAGAGGAAGTTGGGATGGTGCTCGCTCCTCCCTCTTTCTTCGTCTCCGGTGTTCTTCCACCTTCTCTTCCTTTTGCTGTCCTTCACCTAGCTCTCCCCTCCACTTTCTCTTCCCCTCCATCCCTTTCCCTCTCTTTACCTCTTTCCCTCCTTCCTCTTCTTCTCTACTTACACCTCCTTCACTTACTTCTCCCTTCATCTTCCTCTCTCGTCCCTCCTCTCCCGTCTTTCTCACACTCCCTCCTCCCTATCTTCCCCCTTTCCCTCTACTCTGCCTTACCTCCTATTACCTCCTGCTGACTTCCCTTCCTTCTACTCTTTCTCTTCTTCTCACTGCCCCTCCCCCTTTATCCTCCTCCTTTCCATCCTCTCTCCCCTTTCCCCTCCCTTTGTTTTTTTGCTTTTCGGAGCGGGGAAGTCTGGGCAATTGGCGTTAAGTGACTTGCCCAAGGTCACACGGCCAAGTGCTAGTAAGTGTTAAGTGTCTGAGGCTGGTTCTGAAATAAGGTCCTCCTGACTCCAGGGCCGGTGTTCTATTCGCTCCATTCACTCCGCCACCTAGCCGCTCCTCTCCCCCCCTCCCTTTTCCTCTTTCGAGGCGCCTATCAGCTTCCTTATAAAAGCACACTTCTGGGACCTGGGATGATGCAATTGCTACATTACTGATTGGCAGATTTAGTGCCGACACCCAGTTTTCTTAGCCCACTGTAACTCAGAACTGCTGAGTTCAAGGTAGGCACCTATCTCAGCTTCCTGAGTAACAGGAATTGTAGGCTTCGCACCAACAAACCTAGCCAAGTGTATTCATTCTAACACGAGAGACAAGTACATATGTAAGTATGTAAAGAATAAATGCAAAATTACAAATGTAGTTTGGGGGGGTCGAAGAGAGCACTAGCACTTGGGGAGAATTAGGAAAGGATTCCTATAGAAAGTGGTGCATGAGCTATATTTTATTTATTCTTATACCAAATAAAATGTGTACTTCCATGTACAAAGCAGAATAGAAGCGTATTAAATAAGAAACCGAATCTTATTACCATACAGCTTGCTTTCCCTTTTAATTACATAGTAAGTTTAACATAAAAGCTGACCTTGTTTCTGTTTCCTTCGGATCTGTCATTTTCTGTGCATTTAAAAATGCTTCAGTGACTTTTTTTTTTAAACTTTCTAGTCTGATAACCCTATGGATAGTCTCCTTTTCCTCTCACTTCTCTCTCCAAAATTGGGGAGGGGAGGAAAGAAATACAAAATCCTTCTAACATGCATAATCGTGATACTACATCAGCTTTCTTTAAGGAGGTGGATAGCATGCTTCATCACTGATCTCCTGTAATTGTGATTGCTAACTGCATTTTTTCTTTACCACATCATTACTATTGTATAAATTGTTCTTGTTCTGCTCAATTCACTCTATATCAGTTCATACAGGTCTTCCCAGGTTTCTCTGAATCTCTCCCTTTCATCATTTCTTATAGCACAATTATTTCCCATTACATTCATGTGCTTTAATTTGCTTTACCAGTGGGGCGGCTAGGTGGCACAGTGAATAGAGCCCTGGCCCTGGAGTTGGGAGGACCTGAGTTTAAATCCAGCCTCAGACACTTAATGCTACCCTCCAAAAAGAAAAAAAAAAAAAACCAATAATATTGCTTTGAGGTACTGGGAAAACCAATTGAACTCTGATTGGATCTTCCCACTTGATGAGGCATTTGCCTGAGGCCATAAGCCTTTCATTATAGCTAGGCCCAAATCTCTTACTCTTACTAACTTAGTTCTCCATAGTCTATCTACTTCTTGCCCTCCCCTCAAGCCTACCCAAATTAACTGTTACACTCTTGAACTGGCCTAGCCCACCATTGTCTTGTTGTCTCCAGGTAACCTCCAGCAACTTCACTCATTTACTGGAGTCAGACCTCATTAACTCCCCCTCTAGACCACTCCTAGATTCCTTCCACCACCTTTGTATACATAAGACCCCATCTTGCCTCCATGGTGTGTGAGTGCCATGGAATTTTCTAGCACAGACTTACTCTGTGTCCAATACAAGCGAACTTTGAATAAACTTTGCCTTTCTTTGGCTGAGAGAAGACTTGAGTGGGATTCAACAGGACCCAGCGTGTTGTTATTTTGGGGTCTAGAGAACCCCTAACCCTGACCCTCTGTATTTTATGGGTAACCTATTCATTCTGAGGTCTGATATTTCTAAGCCACCTTTCTTCTTTTTTTTATTCTTTCCCTTAAGATTGACCTTTTGTCGGAATCCCCAGACCAAGGAGAAGGTATTGCAAGCTGCCAGGAAGAAACAATTTGAATATTGTGGAAACACAATTAGGATAACCCAGGATCTAGCAGCTTCTACATTAAGGGATTGAAAGGCCTGAAATATGATATTCCGGAGATCAAGGGAGCTTGGATTAAAACCAAGAATCACCTACCCAGCAAAATTGAGTATAGTGTTACAGGGGAAAATATGGTCGTTCAGTGAGGTGGAGGACTGCCCCGGCCTGCGGGGCACAACGTAGACCCTAGAAGAGAAAGAGGGACGGGGGACAAGAAACACAAAGAATGGAGACAAGACAGACTTTCTGATCAAGTCTCCTTTATTGTATGCAAGGGCATGAGTATATAAGGAAGTAGAGGATTTCCACAGGTAGATAGGCTGCAGGATGTTCCAGTGAGATAAAACATTCCAGGAAACGGTATGCAAGGAAGTTGGCTGGCCACGAAAAGTTCTGATAAGATATTGTAAAACATGACCAGGTGTTATTACAAAATACTAGAATTTTCCACTGGCCCCCAACAGGTCCCCCTTCTTTATTAATTAAAGAGGGGTGATACATGCTCCCGGATCTGTGCCTGTCTTAGGTTGTCACTATGGGGAACAGGCTTACCCGTCATGGGGTAACAAGCCGTCAAGCTTG